>OY744527.1:34366177-34406177 GCA_963556195.1 Sepiola atlantica | reverse complement strand
CCTTTAAGTCTTTCTTTCCTTCTCTGTTTCCTTACTTATTTCCTTCTTTTTCTACTTCCTTGTTGTCCTTTCTTCTTTCCTATTTTTCTTTCCTTCTTTTTTCTTTCCCACTCTCCCCCCCCCCACCTGCCTCCACATTGTTGATCTTTCTCATGTACCAGATGCCAAATCAAGCCTGACCAGCTTGAGAAACGAACCTTCTGACAGATCTTAAAATGACACCATTTCACTTTGCTCTCACTCACAATCCTCACATAACATTACATAACAAAATACAGAAAACACAAATAGAAATCCCGAGACAATTAAAAGTAGGAACGTAAAAATAATATACATTTTAATCGATTATATAAAGGGCAATTGTTTTTTTTTGTTTTTTTTTGTTTTTTTTTGTTTGTTTTTTCATTTTAGATCAGTTCACTCTCAGAGGTCCTGGGTATGATCTTAAAAGGCATCCAGTGGTGGGACCTCAATTTGGGAGCTGTGGGGAATGTGGAGTTGCCCTTTAGTTGCCCATTGCTCCCAGGTCCACTCTGGCCCGGAGTAGTAGTACCTGTAACGAGCCCAATCTATGGGTCAAATAGAACCTACTCGCGCTACCAAATCAGGCTGTCTGAAGTGTTTGACTTCCTGACTCAAAATGCACCAAACATTGATGTTTTATTGTTTTTTTCTTTGCAAAACTCAATCATGTTCTGCAATATCCCAAACAAAAAACAACAATTTCACTTCCTCCTCCTCTTCTTCCCTCTCCCCTCGTCCCCCCCTCCCTTTCACTCAACCAAACACCATGAATAAATAGTTGAACATATAAAGAACTTGAAGCATAAAAAACTTCACCAAAATGACCGGATTCGGCATTAAATGGCCCGAAAACAAAATAACCATCACTCTCAGAAATCAAGGGGGCCCCTTTCCTGGGGCTAACACTTGATTTACTTATGAGATACATAGACATTCGGGTGCACATTTAAGGATCTTCCCTCAAACTTTGAGTTCGTAAAGCAGTGAAGAATATTAATTTTCTTCTCTTCAATCAACTATGTTATAGTTTATCTTTCTTGTGGTCTTTTCTTGGTCTTACTGGATTTCAGGAAGATAATTCATCTGGTCTGGTGGAATATCCAGTTTCGGTAACATCACTAGAAGAAGGTGCATTCCTCGTATTGGTCAGTTGTCTGTGTATGTGTCCAGCTAAAAGTCAGAAACAACACAAGATACACCCAGAAAACTGATACATTCTTTTTCAGAATATGGACACATTTCTTTTGCAATATTTTTTCTTTTGAGGACTCACTGGGAACAAAATTAGTCAGGGGCAGGGGTCGGCATTTAGAGCGCTTTTTTTTATCAACCTTTGGTGTGAACCTCGAACTAAAATACACTTTCTTCGCTCTCGACTAGCGTAGTGTAGTATCTGTTCTGTCCTCGGTTGGAGAAGGGGAAATCCTTCTTGATTTTTTTTAGGGGGGAGGGAGTACACAGGAGGTGAGAAGTAGAATGTGAGATGATAGATAGATAGATAGATAGATAGATAGAGAGAGAGAGAGAGAGAGAGAGAGAGAGAGAGAGAGAGAGAGAGAAGTTTTAAAAGAAAGATGTTACACACACTTTTGAACTTTTTGTCCATGACTCCCGCACTACGCCGGGTAGCCATGCTGGTAAATCTTAATTCTTCAAAGAAAAATAAAAAATAAAATCAGAAGAAGAAAATCGTAAATCGCGAGATCAAAAAATGAAATAAATAAAATAGATATTTTTATGTATTTGTTTGAATGCTTTAAAGTATGTAAGTATATTGTTGTGTACTCCTTTATGATAATATTTATTCACACTGCTTCCCTGAGAACTACAACATGGTCATCTTCAAATCCAATGTTAATAAATACTCGTCCTAATAAGTCATCAAATTTTGTTGGTTTCATTCATTATTTTAAAAACTGGATAAGTATTCGTCTCACCAGACGTGTGTACTTTACACGGTTCTCCGCTCACCGGAGCAGTGTATCTTCCCATTATCAAGAATAGTCTTCCATAAAGCTGTGATGTTCTAACAGAATATTTAAGAGTAATCTCTGCCTTTAACCATATCCAAGTTATCTCCCCTGAATCATACTAGACTTAGACTTAGAAGCATCGTTTCGGTCTGAAGCCAGATCCACAGCATCCCTCCAGCTTCATCCCGTTGTGATCACATCTCTCTCGATTGTTTGCTTCCAGTTCATTTTTGGTCTTCCTCTTCTTCTTTTTCCATAATATAACGAGCACTTTCTCTGTCTGTCTGTCCGTCCTGGGGAATTTTTGTAAACAGAAGAGAGAGGGGGGGCTCGAGTAATTACTATTTAATTAATTAAGCTTTTTCGAGTCAGCGTTCATAATATTTGTATACCTTTAGAATTAGGAAACTATTATTAATCATTTAATTTACATTAGATAACATTAAATAACATTATTAGTTACATATAAACAAAGAAGAACGAAATTTCAAGACGAGGCTGCGATTAGAAGTGTAAACGTGGCAAGAATCTTACTTAAATTCATAGATTTCAACAGCCTTATATACCGTTAATAAAAGTCGTTCAGACACTAGACGGGTTTCGTCATTTAAATAATACATTACTTTTAACCTTCAATTAAATTCATATTTACAAATATACACTTATAACTGCTATTATCAAGTTTACATATGTATTTACAATATTTTCCGATAAGATGATATTAATAAAAGCACTTGGTTTGCAAATCTCTCAGGGGCCAATTTTAGGGCATGTCCGAGTCAGCCTAGACGTTGTTTGCAGATTATTGGTTAGTACGGTCTCTGACTTCTTGGTTGATACTTCGATCGCTCTATTTGATCCCTAAAATAATTCATAGCTCACATTTATTTCACGTAAGAGAGATTAACTTGATATATTAAATTATTACAATTGATTAAATTAATCAAAGATGCAGAGAGGGTTGTGAATTTTATTAAAGATTTCATGAGTGACATTTTTT
Organism: Sepiola atlantica; assembly: GCA_963556195.1. Taxonomy (NCBI): domain Eukaryota; kingdom Metazoa; phylum Mollusca; class Cephalopoda; order Sepiida; family Sepiolidae; genus Sepiola; species Sepiola atlantica. Next base: position 34,403,180 of record OY744527.1, on the reverse strand, counting down.
TTGGGGGGGGGGGGGGGGTGTACCCTATATAAGAACTTATGTTTAAATTCAGTCAAAAAGCATATTATTTACTTCCTTGTCGGGAGGTTAGACACAAGGTCAGGTGTGGTATTTAGAAGTCAGCAGGTTAAGTGCACTCTGGCTTACAAAAAATTCCTGAGCAGCCCCATTTGCATTCCCTATCGGAATTCTCCCATTAGACGATTAACAATAAACTAACCCTTTCTGAGAGAAAAGGTAACGCCTGGGAGTAGGACCTCTTATGACTGAACAGAACCATACCCCGACACGACAGCAACAAAGCCAATGTCAGACTAATTTATATGCTAAGAAGCATGCCTTGAACAACGTGTTTACCGTAACTTAATCCAGTAAATTAACCAGATAGCTAACTGAGTTATCTTGAAATGTGACCAGTGTTTATGTGTGCGGACATTCCAAATATGTGCATATTCATTTTTTCTTTGAATCGATCAACTAACACCACAGCACGCGTTTTCCCACCTTCACTTGACCCACCTTCGTATTATTGAAGGTGGCTAACTTAAATAGGTTGTCAGGTAAATAAAATAAAAAAAATAAAAGAAAAACAAAAAAAAAACTGGGTAGACTGGTCTCTTCTTACCTGCATAGTGTGTAAGTTGTTGCGGCTGATGGGTCAGTAAGCTGAGGTGGGCTGACTGAAATATTTCTTTACGCACCTCGGATCATTAGTTTGGAATGCGCTTGTAATAGTTTTAGTCTTTGCGATGGTAGCAGTCCGTGTACGAGAACAAAAGTAGACTTTTTTAAAATATCATTTTATATCATCTAAGATTTTACAAGCATGCAAGAGAGAATAGACAGAAGAAAAAAGAAAAAGAAGAAAAAACAAAGATTTCCAGTGGGTCCTTTTCTTTCAAGAGACAATGGCGTTGCTTATGTTTAGAAGACAAACAATACAAGATGGCTGAAAGCAATGCTGGGATTAGACACACATACCGAACTAAAATAGAAATCGACACACCAATTTTCAAAAGCTCAGCTCTTGTAGTTTCGAAGATATTTACATTCAGCAAAATAGAAACGAAATGTAGGCGGCTCAGGTAAAGACTATCGTTTTTTTGTTGTTGAATAATGACCCAAATTTTAGGCACAGATTTTTAAAGCATGCCAGATAGGATAAAAAAACAACAAAATGGAGATTTCCTGTGGGTCGTTATCTTTCAAGAGACAATGGCGTTGCTTAAGTCCAGAAGGCAGAGAAGCATCCAAGATGACTGAAAGCAATGCTGGGGTTATCGGAGATCCCAAGACTCAAATGTTAAGAATTATACATTAGGATAGGTCTGTTTCTAACTTTTATTTAATATCAAACATGTCCATGAAGAGACAGTTGGGCATTGGTCAATGGTGAGTACAGACACTAAAAACTACATTTCTAACTGGTTCCATTTTTTGAGCAACTAGTTTTAAAGATCATCTAATAAGAAGCACTGAAGGATCATCGTTTTTGAAACATTCTTATATAAATGTAAATATCTTCGAAACCTCAAGGGCTGCACTTCTGAAAATTGGTGTGTTGATTGCAACATTACTCCTGGAAATGTGTTTTTTGCACTGCCCTGATTTTGGACGTGATGGTCCTCCCTAGTTCCGGAATAGTCTGGAAATTGTTTTGGTAGACATTATCTTTGAGATAACCCCACGGATAAAAATCAGAGGGGGGGAGTTAAGGTCCGGTGAGTGTGAAGCCTATTCAGGATCACACATCCTGCTGATGAGACGATCGTCAAAATGTTCCAGATTATCATGGAATGGTGACAAAGCCAAACCTGCTCGACATTTATGGCTAGAACTTGAAGGACAAGTCAGGCATAGACTGAAGTTTATTTGACCAAATATGGTTGGATTGTAGAAAGGATAATGAATTTTATTAACGATTCCATGGGCGTCATTTTATTTGGGTCACGTTGTACCAGAAAGGTTCAGTGGCTTTTTCAAAGAATTTTGCCCGCCATTGTGCTCTAGGGTAGGTCGATAATTAAACAAAAAAATGCCATCCCTATCTGCAATTATACAGAGTGTCCCAAAAGTCACCGACACTGACTACCAAATTCTGAAGTCTCATAGCAAATTCCAGTCTTTGCTCGTAATCCTGAGGCTGAAGCTGCTTGACAAGCTGAATTTTGTATGGAAACATGTCCAAGTCATGCAACATCTTATTTAAGGAGGATCATGAAACTCCCAACTGTTGGGATCTTCTTCTGATTGAAACTGTTGGATTTTCTTCCAGACTTCGCTCCAATTCTTCCCGATTGTCTTCAGTTCTTACTGAACGAGATCTTCCGGATCTCGAAAGGTCACATAGTGCACCTTGTTTTTGAAAACGGCTTATCATGGCTTTAATGACATTTACACTTGGCGCATCTCTAGTGTTAAAATGTCGTCGGTTACACCGCTGGGTTTCTGAATTTGACCCATATGACTCAAAGTACCATTGTACGATGTGGGTTCGTTCCTCAACGCTGTATTTGCTCATGATAATGTCGGAAAGATAATTTCAACAACTCTGAAAAAAGAGAAAAGAAAAATATTTAAAAACAGAGAAGTTATGAATTTTTTTTTGGGGGGGGGGGGGGTCACACCCGTATAAGCTAAACTATCTTAATGATAACAAAATCTGACTCGAAGATGCCTATCTGCCACGTCCAAATGTCAGCCTTGTAAAATGATCACTACTGCAATAGTCTCTGAATATTATGAACCCATCCTGGAACGGTCGTGTATACCAGTCGAATTAAACAGACTTATGGTCTGTTTGCTTCAAGTGTTAAACCAGTATAACCGCATACCAATAAAATAATATGATTGATTTATATCTTCTTCCCATAAAAATAAACATGAAACATAAAACCTCTTTGAAACATGGGAATCCACGCACACATTTTTGTGTGGGCAGATAAAAAAAATGGTTCATTTCCTGTTTGAATTCATTTAATGAATTATGTTTCGGAATTTTTGAGATGAGGATTGATAATTTGGATTATTTGGACTACTGTTCTCATCTTGGATGTTATTCTCACAACATTTCTGCCGATGTAACCTTGTATGTTTTGTATGTTTTGTATGTTTTGTATGTTTTGTATGTTTTGGATGTTTTGTATGTTTTGGATGTCTTGTATGTTTTGGATGTTTTGTATGTTTTGGATGTTTTGTATGTTTTGGATGTTTTGGATGTTTTGTATGTTTTGTATGTTTTGGATGTTTTGTATGTTTTGGATGTTTTGGATGTTTTGGATGTTTTGGATGTTTTGGATGTTTTTGATGTTTTGGATGTTTTTGATGTTTTGTATGTTTTGTATGTTTTGTATGTTTTGGATGTTTTGTATGTTTTGTATGTTTTGGATGTTTTGGATGTTTTTGATGTTTTGTATGTTTTGTATGTTTTGTATGTTTTGGATGTTTTGTATGTTTTGGATGTTTTGGATGTTTTTGATGTTTTGGATGTATGCATGCATGTTGCATTGTGTTAGTATGACAGTTTGTGTAAGGCACTGTGTGTAAGTAAGTTCAATACTCAATATAGGCAGTGGGTGTATATGTCTTATATGGTAGCCTCATGGCAGCATAAAATCTGCTGATAGAGAATTGTGTGTGTATGCATATTAGCAGTAGTAATAGATTTTACCTGTTTGCTGGTTTTATGTTGATGATGCTGATGATTGTAGCTCGCTATAGTTGTTGTTGCTGTGCATAGCTGATTTTATGTAGGTGATGCTGACGCTTGCAGCCTGTCATTGTTGTTGTATATTGGTACTAATGGTTGCACAAGGCGTAGTAATTTTCAGATCAATGCTGTGTTTACTTTAGCAGACATGGATGCTGGTGACAATCTGTCTAGCGGTTATTTATTTTGGCCTTGTATAGATGTGCACACAGAAAGTTCTAGAATATTTTTCCTTCTGCACTTAACACGCTGATTGGTTATTGCTTGCGTAGGTGGTTGAGTCATGCATGCGCATTTCGATTTTGCAGGATCTCAAATTACAGTCAGTCCTGACAATGACATCACACGCACATATAGAAACGGTTCTGCTCATTCCATATGAAGGGTAAGCAGTGTGAGATTGGTTTCTGATGACCTATTAAACTGAAAAATAATTACTTTTCTTCTGCAAATTATCTTTTAAAATGGTATTTCCCATGCAAAAATATATATCTTTGTCTCACGCCTTTTGTATATCTAAAGAAGATACTGTAAGAAATAAATAACAAAAACAAGTTAATTACAGATCGCTGTAACTCACCGTTTTCTTTAGTAAAGCCGACTGGTTTGTTTGGATTTATTTTTAGAAGTATATATATATATATATATATATAGTCATCCACATACAGACTGTTTCGCTGTTTCACAGCTCATCAGTGCGGCTAGACCAGTTAGTGCCTCAAGCTGGGATCGAAACGCAACCATCGAGCTGACAGTCAACGCTGCTAACCCCTACGCCATCATGTGACACTGACTGAATGTAAGAAATATCTCAATGTAACAAAATGTAAACATTGCAAATGCCTGAGCTCGAATTAGTTTTACCTAATGAGCATTGCCTTAAAGCTAATGGCCGTTGACGATACCCTTACAAAATAAGCTCTACCCGGAGGGAGCTTTTTATAGTCATCCACATACAGACTGTTTCGCTGTTTCACAGCTCATCAGTGCGCCTAGACCAGTTAAAATATAACACATATATATATATATATATATATATGTATACATATGTATATATATATATATATATATGTTATATTTTTTTTTTTTTAAAAACATAACAATGGGTGGTGTTAAAATAAATAGAATTTATTTTAATCTTAGCTTTCGAGAATTACAATTCTCCTTGTCAAAGAGTGTTTTTCTTTTTCTTCTTCTTTTTCTTCATCGTCCGATGGTAATGGACTTCTGGGTCAAAAAATCACGTTATGTCTGAAGGCAAGGTTGCGCCAATTTGAATTAGAAAGGGTATATATATATATATATATATATATATATATATATATATATATATATATATATATATATATATATGTATACATATATATATTGTTAAAAATATAGTTTTCTTTTTCTTTTTTTCTTTTCCCATTGGTGATTGGAAATTTTCAGCAACTCCTGTCGCCTTTTTCAACCAAATACGAAATGATGAAAATCAGTAGAGATATGCCCGTCATGTGCAAGTGTTGTTATATTTTCATTTTCCGATGTGTTTATAAATCCTCGTACACCCATATCGTCGTCGTGACCCCAAGTTCTTGCTTGTCTGTGGATACAAAACTACTCGGCCGCCGATGTTGATTTATTAAAAGGTTTATTTAAAAAGAGAGACAATCACAGAAAACATTAGAGTGACGAGCCACTTATGAACGTACGTACACATGTATGTGTGTGTATGAGTGAATGAGAGAGAGAGAGAGGAGAGAGAGAGAGAAAGACAGATACATAGATAGACGGATAGGTTGTCTCGCTACACCCAGCCATACTGTGGCAACTTAAATGTGTTCGTATATGCTCTGAATTTTTGCCGAAACGCATGTAAGATTTTTTTGCTCCGGAATTGACATTAAAAAGCAATACGATATAACTTTGATTTACCATTTTATTTATTTATTGCTCTATTACAGATTTCTTAATAACCATCTAAATGTTTAAATATTGAATAACGTAGGCCCCCATTATTCGCGGTTAGGGTTACGTTCCAGACACAGCCGCGAATAGCGAAAATGTGCGAATAGATTTTGATACCTCAACGTTCACAAAAATCTGTTTTTTGTGCATTAGCTTTTTGTGTTTTTTTACATGAAAGCCACCAAATTAGTGTAGATTAACCCTTTCTGCTTGCAAGTTGGTTGATTTCTTTTTTAATATTTCAGTTTCGTATAAAATTCGCGAACATTTGAAATACCAATGCTTTTGCATGAGCCGCAGTTAATATGAATCCTACGAAATAATTAGTGTTTTTAATTGCGTTTTTTTTTTTTGTCATATTGGACTTGATTATCATATTTGAAAGTTCTGCCGAATTTATAAAGAAAATGTTAAGTGAATGCTTACGCTGAAAATCCGCGAATTGGTGAAAGCGCGAATGGTGAGTCTGCGAATAATGGGGGTCCACTGTATTTTATATGGAAATTGATTTTTATGAGAATCAATCTGGACTATATAAAATAATTGTTTATACACCCCCCCACACACACACATATATCATTCTCTGATTCTTACATCCTCACACTCCCACCTCCTCACACTCACCCTCACACTCCCACCCACAACTTACTTACTTTTTTTTTTTTTTTTTTTTTTTTATAATCCTCTCTCTTCTTATTCCCCCCTTCCCCTGCTAATAATAATAAAAAAAAAAAAAAAAAAAGGTCCCATCCTTGGCTTTTATCCGCTTCACAACTCAAATTCCTTCTCAAGTTTCCAATCTCATTTCTAAAGTCTGAATATATTATTTAGAATAAGTTATCTCCCTTTGACAGTAAATTTAAATTTAGATTTGAAGAGAATAAATGAAAAAAAAAAAAATAAAATAAATAAATAAATAAATAAATAAAGATTGATGAGTCATGTAAAATGAAACATAATAAAATTTTAAAAAAATTGGTATATTACTAAACTAATGTTTATAATGTTTTAACCTTAGTTATATGATTGCTTAATGGAATTTTGACGTTTTCTGCGTTCCTACTGCCAATTGTTTTCCCCTGTATTACGATGATCTGACACCGGTTTTTTCACGTTTTTCCGACCCTCTCGGTCTTCTATTGTTGTCTTCTGATAATGAAAGTTGTTCTTTCGAAAATTTAAGATTACCCTTTGCCGATCTGTTACTTACCAAAAAAAAAAAAAAAAAATACTATTTGGTATTTAATCAGTTTTCGTGAAATTATTAATAAATCGTTTTGAGTTTCACTCTCTCCCTGCGTTTATTTCTTTTCACTTTTCCATCTCACGGCAACCACATCGCATTGCTATAGCCTTGGACGACTAATTTACACTTATATATATATATATATATATATATATATATATATAGATAGATGAAAGAAGAGTGATAACCATGTATGAATGTCCAGATTTATTTCAAACTTCAATTGTTTAATGCAAGGTATATTCTGTAATAAAATTACTTACTCTATCTCGTATATTGAGCTTAAACCATTTCACTATAGGTTCTATCTACTAAAAGTTTACTTTTAGTTTCATATTTGATTCTATATATATATATATATATATATATATATATATATATATATATATATATATATATATACATACACATATATTACTATTTCATGTATCCACATGAAATCTATAAGGAGATATAATTTTTTATGTATCAATTTTCAGTATTTACTTCAACAGTGCTCGATACGTAAGTAGAGCTAGGTAGTAAGCTATGAAAAGATATTTATGGCAATTAAGCTACACGGAGGCATTTTTAGCCTGAAGATTCCCCCACCAGGGATTAAACGCAGGAGCCTCTGTGTAGCTTAATTTCCATAAATATATTTTCATAGCTTACTATACACACACACATATATATATATATATATATATATATATATATATATATATATATATATATATATATATATATTATTAATATAAAAATATGCGTATGCAGTTTATTAATATCTTGTGGTTTTAATCCAAAGGTTCCATCTTTTTCAACATTGCAAATGGAAATATACACGTTCTAATGATACCGAGTCATCCCCTTTACTTTTCAGTTAATCGAAATTTACCCCATATCTTTAGTACAAAAGAGATTATTTCTCTGAAACATTCCTTTAATAACTATTTTACCCCATCCCCGTCCTCTCACCTATTGGGGCAGCACCCTCGACACGTCTTTCCTGCTCGAAATCTCACCAGCCAAAGAGAGAGAAAATCTTTTCCCGGAAATGACATGGTTTCGTGACTTTCATCTGGGGGTCGCCTCTGACTCTTAGGTGTCACTCAAAATCTTCCATTCAAACACCGCCCTCCTTATGTAACACAAGAGTCACGTTGCATTTATTTCAAAATTGGTCTCAGCTGTTTTATTTTGTTTTGTTCTTTTTTTTCTTGTGTTGATTGCTTTCGTCCATGTAGAGTTGAAAAGATGAAGAAGGTATATAATATTCCAAAACGCCATTAAGGCACAAACATCGATGTGTCTTCCATTTGTCACAATGTGAGCTACATACAAGTTGTTTGAGATAAATTTTAGCAATTTCTATAGTTGCTTCTCTATTTTAAAATTTGGGTTGTTCATTGCAATGACAGTAACATTAAACCCCTATTTTCATATACAAAGTAAAAAAAACTTCAGATTCCTAACAAAATGAGAAATTTAAATTTGAAAATAGACAAATATTTTTTTATTAAAAATGATGCATTTTTTTTTTTACTTATATCTTAAATTTTTCGGATAACATCCTTCATCAGAGATCTAAAGTCTTTCACAACAAATGTAAAGGTATTACCGTTTTATTTTTTTATAATTGGTAGGGTGCTTTCTTCGTGATGTTATGGAAGTGTTCGTCTATTGTTATTGGTACGATTTTAGAAACAGCTCCTTTTATATAGAACTTTAAAATTATGCGGCTGCTAGTAGCGTATTTAAAATGGAAAAAGTTCTTTTAAAGCATCTTTTTGGAAATTAAACATTTTTAATTAGGCAAAATGCCTTTGAAACAACGTAGAAGATGCAAATATTTATTTTATTAAACATTTTTTTTTTCTTGACTTTTATTTTAAATTTTTTGAAAGTGTTTCACAACATATGCAAAGGTACTGCTTTTTTTTAAATCATTTTGCATAATTTCAAATTTAAATTTCTTAAAAGATGCTTTCAAAAGAACTTTTTCTATTTTAAAATAAGAAATATTTGCGTATTTTTTGTGATTAAAATATAGAGACAAAAAAGCATTTAATTGCATTAAAAAATTCATAAACTTGTATCATATTTGTTAGGACATTCTTCTTGCATAACTAAAAATAATAAGTCTCTTTACTGTTATATCATCACCATCACCATCATCATCGTCATCGTCATCGTCATCGTCATCGTCATCATTATTATTATTATTATTATTATTATTATTATTATTATTATTATTATTATTATTATTATTATTATTATTATTATTATTATTATTATTATTATTTTTTTTTTTTTTTTTTTTTTTTTTTTTTTTTTTTTTTTTTTTTTTTTTTTTTTTTTTTTTCTGCTCACTAGGAGTTATCATGCCAGTTATTGTCAGTGATTGCTCACCAATAACAACCAGTGGTGTTCCCTGGAGTCTTCTTCTTATTATTATTATTATTAATAATAATAATTATTGAATATAAGTATTATTATTCTTTATTATTCTTACAATCACAAGTAGAAGTAAAAAGAATTATTATTTTTCCATCTAATTTGCATAAGTGTTTGTGGTGTGTACGCAGGGCGTGTAAATTAGATACCAAAGCTGAAGAAAAGAGATTCACTCTTTCTTTAAATGTTCGCAAAGACATTAACAAATATCATAGACTGGTTGAATAAACATTCAAAAGTAAGGGGGGGGGGCGATAGAAATACATAGATGACTAAGAGAGAGATGGCTGACTTGCTAAGTTCATTATAAATGGCTGCTAATTAGAACAATTAAAACATATCTTTTTTAAACACAGAAGAGATGTTGTTAGTCCCTCTCTACTCTATCGTTATGTTCATAGTAGGTGCTCCACTCAGCTCCAATCCCTGCCCCCTCCCCCCTGTAAAACATTCACAGCAAAAACTCGCCTATCTACAACCACAGCAAAGAACTTTCCTTTCTCTCTCCCTCTCTCTCTCCCTCTCTCTCTTTCTCTTTCTCTCTCTTTCTCTCTCTTTCTCTCTCTCTCTTTCTCTTTCTCTCTCTTTCTCTTTCTCTCTCGTTCTCTTTCTCTTTCTCTCTCTCTCTCTCTCTTTCTCTTTTTCTCTCTTTCTCTTTCTCTCTCTCTTTCTCTTTCTCTTTCTTTCTCTTTCCCTCTCTCTCTCTTTCTCTTTCTCTCTCTTTCTCTTTCTCTCTCTCTCTCTCTTTCTCTTTCTCTCTCTCTTTCTCTTTCTCTCTCTTTCTCTTTCTCTCTTTCTCTTTCTCTCTCTTTCTCTTTCTCTCTACTTCCCTCCCTCTGTATCAAATACCAAATGGAACTCCCACGAACAACGTTTCCTAGAACATCACATCTGTGGAACAAAATACCATGAGACTGCTCCCCAACCGACTACAACATGGTTGTATTCAAGTCTAATGTAAACAAATACTTGTTGAGAGAATCAATCCTTCTTAAGTAATCTTCTGTCCATCCCACCTATTGTTTCCAATCCCCTCGTGGTGACGATCATCGTCCAATAGACAATCACTTTAACCCTTACCCTCGAGTGGCCTCCGGGCCTTGATAATCAGTGACCATTTGTAAAAAAATATTAAAGATTAAAAAAAAAAACTCAATCTCAGGACGAAGGAATATTTTAGAATATATTTTGTTTTTATTAAAGTATACAAGAAATAAACTTCCTCGTCATTGTCTACGGTTCAGGTTGCATATAATTTGAAATGGTGATCTCACGAAAATGTCTGCACTTTATTGTTTATTATTGCACAGGACCAATAAACATTTCACACCATTGCAGATGTCAGTGCAACAAACAAGAAACATTTCACACCATTGCAGATGCCAGTGCCGCCACCAAACATGTATGAAAAATTCATGAGAATGCATGATGTCAGCTAGGAAATAATTTAAGGAATGCGATTTGCATATAATGTTGAAACACCCTTTGGACACCAACGAAACATAAAAGTTTACCAAGGCTGAAAGGAATCTATATACTATTAAAAAGATATTGTGTTTTTTTTAAAGTTTTTTTTTAAAAGTTTTTTTTTTAAATTTGTCTGTTTGTACGCAAATAGAAACATGTGATTGGTTGACAAAAAAGGAATAGGCAGAGTCCACATTATTAAGGCAGTAGTTTTTACTATGTCAATATCTGAGTTTGAAAGTTTGTAAGTCTAAAGGATTTTTTTTAAAAACTGGATACGTCTTTTATAAATTTAAAGAAATTAACATAACAACAAAAACATTACATAAATATTTAAAAAAAATTAAATCACCCTTTTTTTTGATAATCCGTAGAAAAGTAGACATAAAGGGTATTCGGCATGAGTTCATTGGGAATTATTTTTGCTTAAAAACATAATTTCTTATGTTTTTTCCAATAAAAAAAAAACAATACGTAAATACATTCATCGTAGTTACTTACTCTCTTATGCAAATACTAAGTAGCATCTTATTCTTTCGAAATTTAAAAAGAATATTTTTTTTTATTCGAAATAGCTATAAAGCGGTAAAAGCTTGGTAAAGATGGAAATTGACATACCCAGGTACTGTACCAACACGGCTCAAGGAATAGGTATAAACTAGCACTGTATGAAATATTAATTTTTTTGTGTGTTCAAAAAGTATCAAGACGAAAGCTGAAAGGAACAAGGTATGAAAAGATATACAAAACCAATATCTGTAGGAGGGGGGGGGGATACCTTGATGGGCTGCACACTTTTTGAACACACTGCTTACTTCAGAGAAAATTCAAGTTTCAAATTTTGTTCCCTTCAAATACAGCTTCAGTCTCAACTCGTTTTGAACACAGCTCTAATTTTAGAGAAAGTTCAGATTTTATACATTGTTACTTTCAGTCTTCGTAAATACGGTTATACAGGGTGGTCGCTAGAAAAGAAGGAAATTTGTCAAGCAGTAATTTATTTTTTTCAAAGAATAACTTTTATAAAGTTTTTCAAAGACTAATATAATACACTCACAAAACTGAAGGGTGCAAAGTATGAAACTTAAATGTTCAAATCAGTTATTGGCATTAATTGAACTTCATTACTCGTTGTGCCACATAAATATATTTATTAATTATATTTATTAAATATATTTATTAAATATATTTATTAATTATAAAAGGAACAATCAATAAAATTTGCATTGTCTAAAAAATTTACCAAGATCGAAGGGTGCAATGTATGAAAATTGATTTTTTCAGAAATAAGCAGTATGTTAGAAAAATCGTTAAAATATAGCTGTATTCCATGAAAAATGCCAGTATACTGAAATCATATGCCCTTAATAGAGTTTAAATGAAAATTCATATACACTAAATGTACAAAAGCACGGAAATTCCCAAATTAGTACACTTTTATTGTCATTAAGGGTATGCGAGCACAACAGGGCTATGTATTTTACTGGTAAGAATTTTTCTTCAGCGCACCTCACACACTTCATCCACTCATGCATAGAGATTTATACTGTAGTGATGTGATAATGAAATGGTTTGGTTGATATGTAGTCATATAAGGGCATATGATTTCAGTATATTGGCATTTTTCATGGAATGTCACTACTTTTGTAAAGGCTATGCCTCAATACAATGCCTTCTCATAACTGATATAGTTGGTAGTTTGACTAATCAAGGTATATGGTAAACTGAAATTAAAATGCCATCAACTAGACACTAGAACCTCTATCTTTGCCAAAAATCAGCTGAATCCATCAAATGGTTGATAAGATATAGAATAAAGTGTATGAATACTGGTCATTTTTAAGGTTTTTTTGAATTTTCTGGAAAACTAACAGATATGATAAACTGAAATTAAAATGCCATCAACTAGACCCTAGAACCTCTATCTCTGCCAAAAATCAGCTGAATCCATCAAATAGTTGGTGAGATACAGGGTGGCACATACGTACGTACATACGTACGTACACACAGATAACATGATTTCATGATTGAACTTTCTGGATCTCTGGGTTGCCTTGACTAATAATGCTGAAATTCTACACACTTATAGAACCTATCAAATAAAAATTTTGTGCAAAGTTTTAACTAATTTGGTTTATTTGTTTTTGAGTTATGATTGATCAAAGATTTCCAGCATAGGTCATTCGTGAAGTTTATTAAGGGATAGAGCGCTCTCGCGCCTCCCTTGATTTATTAAGACTGAAAGGACAAATGCATAAAATTTGTATTTCTATAAAATGAAAGGTATATTATTCATCCTTCTAAGCTGTGTGTGCCCTCTCTCTTTTCTTCTTATCGGACCGTGATGGTAGGGGTGGTGTGTGTTCCTTTTAAATTTTCGAAGGAAGCCCTCATCTTCAGAAAATAAAATACAACCACTCTCCCTCAAAAATTTTAAAGGAACATACACCACCCCTACAATCACGGTTCGATAATCACACATTAGTAAATATGATAACAAATTATTTGAAAATTATTGATTTCTCAATATTGTCATTCCTGTTTACCATTTCACGTACCGTCGGTGTTACCTAACCAACACATTGTCATCGTCTTCAAACGATACTTTTTATATATTACGGTCAAAGAATTTTTTATGTACGTTTCGAAATCTTTGAATTCATATGCTTAAAGCTCTATTCTTTTGTGCTTCTTTCCCTATTGCTAATTGAATACGATTCGTTTAGTTAGCTCCAAACGAGAATTTCTTGTACGAATCTGATTACAATTATATAAAATTCGTTTTATATTATTTGTATATGAAGAAATATGGAGTAATCAGTCCACAGAAAATCATAAGTCTACAAGTTGCAAAAGTCAACATAATTAAATAATGAAATATAATAATAATAGTGAATAAAAAACTGAGAATGAAGAAAACATAAATAAACGTGTAACTTTTTCTTGCTGAATTTATTGGACGATTTCAGAAGCAAAGTAAAGTAAATCCCAATTTCAATTTTTGTTGTTGTTTGGGTATAGTCTGTAGGAAATATTTGGGAATCATTCCCTTGATCAAGCCTTCTATGAGGTGTGAACAGAGTTCTTGAAAATGATGAACATATATATATATATATATATATATATATATATATATATATATATATATATATATATATATATATATATATATATATATATATATATATATATATATATATATATATATATATATATATGTTACGGCACAATCACGTTGACACACCGGTTCTTGTTAGATCACCAAAGTTAAGCGGCGTCGAGCCTGGCCAGTACTAAATGGGTGACCATTTGGGAATACCAGGTGCTGTATGTGCTCTCTGCTTATCTCGGCATTGTTTCCAGTCGTCTTGTACTATACTTGCCATTGGAATCAAGCAATGCTGACTCAGGAGAGCGGTTGTTAGGGATTGCACAACCCTTGCAATTTCAAATTCATGCGTGGGCAGTCCCTGGTGGGGCACTCATACGTCGAAATATCGACGGGAGAGTCCATCATATATATATATATATATATATATATATATATATATATATATATATATATATATATATAGTACGAAAATATACTTATGCAAGTAGGCTACACAGAAACACTTGTGTTTCATTCCCGGATTAAATCATTAGGTTAATTTCCTCAAGAATGAACCACAAACGATATATGTATATACAAATGGGAGTCCTCATAATGCTCGATCAACCAATCTCTGAAAAGACTGCTAACTTTTAGAGATCCATAGGAAGACGAACGAATTCAAAAACTCTGAAGGAAGCAATGACTGTTTTTTTTGTTTTTTTAAAATATGTTCTTATTTGAAAATATGCCTTTGTCAGGTCAAGATTTGAAAATTGTGACTGTGTGGAATCGGGTAGCAGTCTAGAGTAGTTGCTGGATTCAATCTACGACAGTCCATGTAAGGTCAAGAATCTCAACTGTTGGTTTTTGAAATTAAATGCAGAGAGTCAGGTTGGGTGGGCCGAGAAGTGTGTTTTCGAGGTTCTAATGATACGTAGCACTATGTCCATTGTGCCAGCGGTCCATGTGACAGTTCTATCGAATTCCTTCTTAGTGAAAGCATAGTTCTCTACAATTAAACAACATCTACTGGTTTTTCTGCTCCTTTTATCATGTGATGCGTGTCGTATTTGATCATGTTATCGATTTTGAAAGGAGCAGAAATATCTTTGTTTTTTCTGTAAAATATCGAAATGTTACTCCTCGTCGTCGATTGTGTTGACCATGCGGATGAGATGTGCTACATCCTGCTTCCAAGTTTGTGAGTCAGAAAGGTTTTTATTTTTCAGATTGACACTTAAACTGAATAAAAGTCGACACCTTAAAATAGTCGTCTGTGCATCAGCACGTATAAAGTTCCACTTAAAATCTTGGGTATCTTATGTGGCCCTGTTTTCTGTGTGCAGTTTGAGAATGTCTGGATTCATCCGTTTCTACCGTTATTTTTTAATACGATGACACTGGAACCGGTCCCAATTCGGAATTTGTAGCCGCAATGTTTATCGTGTACGTAAACTAAACGACTTGTGTGCTGCAAACCAAATGGGTATTTTGCTTTTGAATGATAACTTGTATTATTTGGATAAATCTAACTTCTGTTTTCATTCAAGATATAAAGCTCTCTATTTTATTTCTCGAATTATGAATTTTGTTGTAAATAGTTTTTCACATTTTCGTTTGGTTAATTTTCACTGACTCGTGCATGACAAAATCATATACTGCATTGGCCTAGTTTGGGTTTTCCTGACTATGATTGACACTGCCTTTTTGATATATTCCTAGACTCTCTTGGACTGTGCTTTAATATTTTTGGGATGTCTCGAATCTGCTTTCGTAGGTCTTCCAGTGTGCATTTGATAGCTATGTTAGGTTTTGCGTTACACTTATGTGTGACCATGTTGTAATTGCATGGGTTTTCGCATTTTAGTTTGTTTTTTACTGAATCATAAACTGCATTAGTATGAGTACCAGTATAAGAGCTAGATAGAGTACTAAGATGGAGTACTAAGATAGAGTACTAAGATGGAGTACTAAGATGGAGTACTAAGATAGAGTACTAAGATGGAGTACTAAGATGGAGTACTAAGATAAAGTACTAAGATGGAGTACTAAAATGGAGTACTAAGATGGAGTACTAAGATGGAGTACTAAGATGCGGAGGTACTGCTGTCATATCTGGGGAGGTGCCACTCGGAGCACTCTTTCTTGCCTTGAAAAAGTACAAAGTCGACTTCACAATCTAGTGGGTGAAGATCTCTTCTCGTCTCTACATCCTCTTTCACATAGAAGAGATATTGCTAGCCTCTCTCTATTGTATCGTTATGTTCATGGTAGGTGCTCGACTGAGCTCCACTATTGCCCCCCCCCCTGTAAAACATTCACAGCAAGAACTTGTCTAGCTACAATCATAGCAAAGAACTTTCCATTCTCTCTTTACCAAAAACCTGAACATCCCATCTGTTGAATAAGATACCACGAGTCTGCTTCCCAACTGACTACAGCATGGTCGTCTTCAAGTACAATGTAAATAACTACTCGTTGAGCCGTCCTCTTCCTGTTAAGTAATCTTCTGCCTATTCCACCCATTGTTTCCGGTCCTCTTGAGGTGGCGATCATCGTCCAACTGACAATCTCTTTAACTCTCTTTCTCGAGTGGCTCCTGGACCTTGATAAGTGGTGACCAATCAGTGGAATATATATATATATATATATATATATATATATATATATATATATATATATATATATATATATATATATATACACTAGCTGGCTTTTCCAGCTCGTTATCGCTTCGCAAATTCACTACTCGAAATACTTGAAACCAAAGTGTTAAATGTTAAACATTTCATTTATAAGTTTGTTGTAAACACGCATATAAACATTTTGGTAATTTCGACTTTTTTAATGAAATCGCAAAAACATGCACAGAAAGATTAAATCAATTCGTTCCGTGTGTGTGTGTGTGTGTTTTTATTTATTAAAAAAATGAAAAAAAAAGTCACACTGGTCGCTAACGAAAAGAAGCAGTCAGATACACTTCCCCCTTCCTCTATACGGCGTCGTTAAATTACTTCTCCTAGCAAATATTTTAAGAAAGATTTTGAAAATTATCCTTTTTGTATTAAATTATTTTAATTAATTATTGTTTATATCGATAAAAATATTGCACATATACGGAATAAACAGAACGATAAAATTACGAATGAATTACACCAAACATTAATTAATTATAGAATGTGTTTAAAAAAAAGTTATGCAAATTAGACATGGAAAGAGTTATTTGGACCTTTTTTCTCTACGATATATATATATATATATATATATATATATATATATATATACAATATTTGAAAAACTTATGTTGTAATATTGATTTAAATAACACTAACCCGTTTTGATGGTAATATGGGAGGGATAAATAAAAAAACTTTTGCATTTATTCATTTATATATATATATATATATATATATATATATATATATATATATATATATATATATATATATATTATATACATATATATATACATATTGTATGTATTTAGGCATAGGCAGCATTTTCTCATTTATGCAAACATTGTTAAAATAACAGAATTTGTCGGTTTAATTAAACTTTTTTTTATTTTTTCAATTTTTATGATCTTTTTTGTATTAAAATCAAATAAATTAATAAATGTTCCATAGGTTTCACAGGTTTCACGAACGTTTACGATTCTTCATCGAATCCTCCTCAGTTGTCAAAAGCAAATCAACAAAAAAAAGCTGGAGAAAGAAGAGAATTTTAACAAGATGATAATAAAGCTAATAGATACATTGGTTTTACAAGCACATCTAAGTTCAACTGTATGTACATATGTAGCCAATAATGTTTGCATAAATAAATTAATTTATACTATATATATATATATATATATATATATATATATATATATATATATATAGAGAGAGAGAGAGAGAGAGAGAGAGAGGGAGAGAAAAAGAGAGAGAGAGAGAGAGAAACAAAGAGAGACGGAGATAGTGGAGAGGGGAGCAGGGAGGTAGAGAGTGTGTGTAGATGCAAAAAGAGACAAATACGTTATTAGATTCAAAAACGAGGTTTCAGTTACCTTATCTACAAACAACTCTATCTGTAAACACGCATTTGTTCACAAACCAGGTGCGAATGTTTAATATTCGAGCAGAACTAATGACACATTCCATAATATGCATCAGTTTAAGATTGATCAGAAGGGCAGACTGATTTTTGTAATAGAATATCCCACACCTGCCTCATTCCTATGTTGACTTATTAATATCTGTCTCTCCATTCACCGTACTCTCTCTTTCCTATATGGACTTACTAATATAAACAACTACATGTAGTGAACACTGCATTCACTGCTATCTTGCTTTAGAGATTAGTAATGTTTTACTAATGTCTGTCTATCTATTATTTTACTCTCTATTGCAGTAAACCTTTCTTTCTTCATTATTGTCTTGGTTGTTCCTTCCACTTGAGTAAGAACATTGTATATTGTACCCCTTTTCAAAGATACAACACTTATCAGCATCACTTGTGGGAAAAATATTCCTATGTTTTATAGTTATAGAGTAATAAGGAATAAAAATTACAGAAATTTGATAAGTATATTGAATTACACATGACTCGTTGGGTTACAACCACTACCATTTCTTGTTCCAATTTGATTTCGTTCGAAAATTCCTAAGCTATGATATATCATTTAAGAAATTCTTCTTGCAAATCTAAAAATAATAAGTGGATAATATATAATTGTTTTTGTTTTTTTTTACCAACGAATCACCGATCATCAAGGTCCAAAGGCAACTCGAGGACAAGAATTAATGGTTTGTGTCAGGTGGATGTTGAGATAAATAAATGCCTTGAGGATTGCAGACGATGGTTGGGTCTGCGATGAATTTGATTACTTAATAGGACGGCCCAAGAAGAATTTGTTAACATTGGAATTGAAAACGACCATGCTGTAGTCAGCTGGGAAGCAGCCCCGTGGAATTGCATTACACACACGGATAATTCATGGAAAGAAACTTTTCTCATGGAACTTTCGTTTAACTCCAGGTACACTGAGGAAAAAGGAAAATGTCTTACAGTGGTTGTAGCTAGACGAGGTTTTACTGTGAATGTTTTACAGGGGGGGACTAGAGATTGGAGGTCAGTCGAGCACCTACGATGAAAATAACGATAGAGCAGAGAAAGACTAGCAACATCTCTTCTGTGAGAAAGCGACTGTAGGGAGGAGAAGAGGACATCCTGCATTAGATTTCGAAGTCGATTTTGTGCTCTGTCAAGGCAGGAAAGGGTGAACTGAGCAACAGCTCTCAAGATGTGTCAACAGTACCTCCCCATTTTAGGACTATATGGCTCTTATATGGGTAAAAGATTGTGTCAGTTGTGAGATACTTTCTGGTGCGGTAGAATGATCCAACCATTTTTCCAGCGACCTTAGCAACAGATCCGATGTAAGTCTTCTACTTCACGTCTGGAGTGAAAATCAGTTCTAAGAGCTTATCAAAACAGGGGACCTCCTCAAAGGAAATGTCATCCATTTTAACTGGCGCAAAGTGAGGATCCGAGTGTTGATGGTGAAAGGAGAGAAGCTTGGTTTTAGATGTATTAAAAGTAAGCTGCCACTTTTTTCTCATTGCACAACATGTTCTAGGTCAGAAGAGAGAGAATCAGAAAGATCTTGATCATCAATGCTCTTCGAAGTGCTGCCATAGATGGTTGTGTCATCTGCATAGACATCAACGAATGATCTGAGAATGATATTTGGGAGATCATTGATGAATATCAAGAGGAGGGTTGTGCGTAGAATGGGTCATTGAGGCACGCCAGTGTTGATACAATGTACTTCAGACTTGTGTCCATCGATATTTACTTTTATAAACCTATCAGAGAGAAAAAATTGAATGTTTGAGAAGACATTTCCAGATATTCCATAACTAGCAAGCTTTGAAGCAGACTTTTGTGTCAAATCCTATCAAAGGCCTTTGATATATCGAGAGCTACTGCTCTAGAAAGAAAGCCCCGGCAATAGATTTTGCTGGTCCTGTGTGATATTACAGTCAGTACGTCAGCTGTTGATATTGCAGGGCGAAATCCATATTGCTTGTCACTAAGCAGATTTCTTATGCTGAAATGGCTGACAACTTCTTGATTTATCACAGATTTAAACAACTTGTTCATGACACATAAAAGGACTGATTGGTCTGTACTGAGATGCAGAAGACGAATCTCCATTATTTTTAAACACTGGTCAAATTGATGAGAAGTTTTTCAAGGTGGTTGGAAGTGTTTCTCCTTTAAGCAACGATTGAACAGTTTTGTAAGAATAGGAGCTAGTTCCGGTTGCAGCTTCTTAAGGAGTATGATTGGAATGTTGTGATGACCAGTTGCCTAGTCTTAGGGAAACAAACGTTGATTAACTCAGCTTTAGTATAATAATAGATTATTCATGATTGGATGATATAAGTATAAAGAATACTATGGTCAATATCATAATTTATTTTGAATGAAAATGAGCATATATTCTTTGGCAGTAGAAGAAGAAGAAGAAGAAGAAGAAGAAGAAGAAGAAGAAGAAGAAGAAGAAGAAGAAGAAGAAGAAGAAAAAGAATGGATAATTTGTGATTGAATTATTATTTTTATTGATTCTTATTTTTTTAATAGCAAATGCGCATATATTCTTTGGCAGTAGAAGAAAAAGAAGAAGAAGAAGAAGAAGAAGAATGAAGAGAAAAAGAAGACAAAGAAGGATAAAAAGAAGAAGAAAAAGAAAAAGAAGAAGAATGAAGAGAAAAAGAAGAAGAAGGATGAGGAGAAAAAGAAGAAGGAGGAGGAGGAGGAGAAACAGAAGAGGGGATGATGGGAGGAGGCGAAGAAGAAGAAGAATGGATGATTTATGATCGAATTATTATTATTGATTCTTATTTTTGTCATAGCAACAGAAACATGTCATATGCTGCCATATGAGATTATCCCTGCAATATCATTTTTCTCGAAACAATATGCATAAATAAAATAAGTACTCTTCTCTCATGGAAGATTGGATTTCAATTTATTTTTTTTAAAAGGAATGGTTGTAAAAAAATTCCTTTCCGCTTCACAACTCACAACAAGTATTGTCAAGCAGATCCTATTTACTTGCCTCCCCACGAGGGCAGAGTTAGACACAATGTCGGTTTGAATGGAACAGTTTAAAGGTCAAAAGTAACCCCAGCAGAAGTCGATGAAACCACGTGATTTCCGGACGGGGATTTTCTGTCTCTTTCCTGGCAACATTTCAAGCAGAGAAGATGTGTTCAGCAGCCGTCCCCAATAGAGGGCAGCTTGCGCGGTGTGGCTGATTTATCTATCTATCTATCTATCTATCTATCTATCTATCTATCTCTTCTGCGTATACAAGTTGTCTTTCTGATATTTTTCTGTGATTGTCTTTTTAAATAAACCTTTCATACAAACAACCGGATTTATCAGCAAACGATAAAAAACGTGGGTTCACGACAACAAAACGAGTGTATAAGAACTTATACACACCCCACTAAGTGAAAGTGGAACAAACCCTAACCTTTTGGACCCTCATAACGTATGACTTTTATAAATAAATCATTGTAAGCTAGCCGGAGTTGTGTAAATTACACGGTGTTATTATTATTATAGCAAGTATTGTAAACAGTATTGCAAATATTTTTTTTCTGTGATTATTATTCTCTTTGTAATAAACTTTTTTTTATAAACATCGGTGTCCGAGTTGGTTTATCTGCAGACGAATGAAACCTAGGGGTACGACGACGACGACAACACAGGTGTATAATCATTAATACACCCACCGGTAAGCTAAAATACAACATAACGTGAGGAAGATCCAGCTTCCTAAAAAGGAGCACTCTAGATTGGAACAAAAATTTCAATTGCCTCAGTCTAGAAGGATTTCTCCTTCACTGACTGAGGACAGAAACGATGAAGTGCAGCAACAGAACAGATACTACACTTTGCTCCCAACTAAAGGGCCAAGGAGAATTTGGTGTTGCTCAAAAATAAACTGGGACGTTTAGTTTTCATTTTAGCTTTGTAATGTGCAAAAATGGACCCACCCTTCACACCAGATGAGCTCTAAAAAGCGTTGAAAAAGCTAAAACACAACATTGCTCAAGACCAGATAGAGTTGTGGTATATCGATTCGAGCAAACGACAAAAAGCGAATGGCTTGAATAGCTACCTTCCTTCTTTCTTCGGATATGCTCTCCTCTTCACTTCCAAAAAGCAAGTTAGTTTTCACAGGAACGTGTTAACTCAATATTTCTCAACCAATGAATATTTTTGCAAATCCAAAAGCTAACAAGCCTATGTGAAATTAACGAGCCGATGTGAACTAAGAAACCCCTATAAGAGACAGTGAAATAAACAGGCAACACAGATCTAACCCGGCACATCTCGAAAAGAACCCATAAGAACGTACACGCTCCGCCCCCCCCATCCAAAGTGCTCCTTTTTGGGGGCTTGTTTTCCCCCACATGAAAAACCGACCTTGTGTCTCACTCTGCTCTCGTGGGGAGGCAAGTAAATAGGGACACTAGGAGAATCGTTTGTGACGTGATAAATGTACACATATATACATATATGCATTTAATTTTTATTTACATACAACACACACACATGCACGACCTCGATTGACATCTATATATTCCCGGACGACACCGTAATTGAAATTGCGTTGCCATGAACGACAGCCAGGGAGATGCGTTGGAACAACCAAGCTGACTCTCGGGGCTCGTTCCTCAACGTTGATATCATCCGTCCGATATCATCCGTCCGATATCATCCGTCCGATATCATTCGTCCGATATCATCCGTCCGATATCATTCGTCCGATGTCTTGAAAACATCTAACAGTCTGACCTTTCCACTGAAATTGGTTGGAAGATGAATTGCTCAGTGAGCGAGCTGTATTTGCCGTGCTTGCTTGTTTCGACAAGCGGAGCCGCTGTGCCGGGCTTGACCATGGATTCCGCAATCCTTGTTGGTGAAAATATATACAATATATAAAACATATACAACTAGTAGAAACTAGAAGAATACCCGTCCGAGGGCAGGTAAAATTGATTTCCTGAACAGAACGGCTTTGCACCACTTTCATTACTCTTTACGAAGAGTCACATCAATATATAATGATACTAAATCTTACGTCTAGAATCTTTATTCCAATTTTGATCAAAATCCATCACATGATTTTTAATTCTAGCAAATGTCTAAAATTTCAGGTTTAAGCTTAAGACGTCTTAAGAAGAAATTGAAATTCATGCAATCTTGCTTAATTGGTGTCGAATGATTGGATCAAATTTAATGCAAATCTGAAATACTTGAATTTTCAATTGGGAAGTTGTTCCAATATTATGGCCTCTAAAAATTCTTGAAAATACTCCAAAGAAACTTCTTGACACATAAATAGGATTTATTTCTCCTCTCGTCTGTAGCCGTTAATGGTAGCTTCATTGGTTGGAGTACTCAAAGTTGTCTTAAAAGGTGACTCTTGTTCCGGGGTTCGAATCGTGCGACTAGTTTGAACAGTTATCTCCACACTGATGATTCTGCGAAGATGAAACGTATACGTATGTAGATAATAATTAAATATTTATTATTAAATAATAATATATTATCAATCAAACGGGGCGGATAGAAGACAAAACAATTGTGTTAAAATTTTTCTTAAGGCCTTATCGTCTGACCCTCTAAGTGGAAACGTCAGAATGATAAATCACAATCTAAAAAAATCGAATGGGAACTTAGTGGAAAAAAAAGTTCGTGAGTTTCGTGAGTTGCTGATGATTTGAATGGGCTCTAAAGACCTATTTTACAACAATAAAAGGTCAGTCTATTTTAATGAAACCCTGGTACGTCTCTGAAGTATGTCACATATAGTTTTTAAATAAATAATTTATATATATATGTATATATCGCCCTTCACATAAATAGAACTTAAATTCCCTTCTTGGAGTCTAGGTTGATTCTGTGGTAGGGATTCGAACCGTGCGACCGTCTGAGATTATCATGCGCTGATGAGAACGAAAGCTTGAAACGCTGGCCTATGTAGGTAAAAATAATTCAATATTATTTACTTAAAATTAATATTGTTATAAGCCCCTTTAATAAGACTGAAGTTGAGCTCTGTTCGGGAAAGTTAAAAATAAACTGACACGTAGCTATAAGGCATATTCCTTTCTTGATATGCCTGCCTTCGCATAAATAGAACTTAAATTCCCTTCTTGAATGTGATAATGTGCCGTGGCCTATATATTACAGAAGATCAGAATAAGATCGATACCGCCGGTTTCAAATCCTAACAAAAGGAGACCTATAATAGGCCTCTTTACCGGACTTTCTTCAGCCTCTGTTCATGTCTGTCTCCCTGGAAAATAGCAGCTTACGCGTTCTGTGACTTTCTGGCAGTATTTTTATTCTCATCATTTTAACCATATATATTTACCATATTCTCAGCATCATTATATATATATATATATATATATATATATATATATAATGAAAATAATATTCCAATGTGACGAAAAATAAAAAAGGAAAAACCAAAATCATTGATATATTATAACCGTTTCATCTTTATTTCAAGACTTTCTCAAGATGGCTGATTTGAAGAAACCACATACAAGTACAATAGTTGAAAATATGTGGTGCGTTTGTGACATGAAAAGAATGCTTTTTTGGTTTCTTTGCCTTTTATTCAAACGAAACAGCCGTTAGAATTCAAAATATGTGATGCGTTCATGAAATGGAAGGAGTGTTTTGTTTTTTTAATCTTTAATCAGCAAACTTTTATTAACCGAACATAACTTTAATTTAGATCCAGGGTAACTATTTTACATCACATTTCCAACAAAACATTATATATAACTTCAATATAAAAACAACAAAAACAACAAAAACAACAAAAACAACAAAAAACTAAAAACAAAATTATGAATAACTTCAATATAAAACAAAAAGAAAACAACAAAAAAACATTATATATAACTTCAATATAAAAAACAACAAAACATGTTTAACTTCAATATAAAAAAAACAAAAACATTATAAATAACTCCAATATAAAAACAAAAAAACAACAAAACATATATAACTTCAATATAAAAACAAACAAAAAAAATAATAACTTCAATATAAAAACAAAAAGAAAACAACAATAAAAACAAGCAAACAACAAAAAACAAAAGAAAATGAGCGTTAAAATCAATTAAGTATTACGAATGAAATAGGAGCATTTTTTTTAATTAGTCAACACACAGTTCTTTCTGGCAAAATGTAAGATGGACGTTCCTGAAGTTAGTTGATCTACAAAATTAGAACAAAGAATGGTTAAGACGAAGTGAAAAGAAGTAACGTCTTTTAGTGAGTTATGTAAAAATAATTGCAACCCATGGATTATTATGTACGGGGTGCAGTTGGGAAAGACACCGACCATACCGCCTGCAACACCAAAGACGAGCTGATTGCTAGGATCAAACTGGTGTTCAGGCATCTATCAAAAGA
This sequence comes from Sepiola atlantica, assembly GCA_963556195.1. Taxonomy (NCBI): domain Eukaryota; kingdom Metazoa; phylum Mollusca; class Cephalopoda; order Sepiida; family Sepiolidae; genus Sepiola; species Sepiola atlantica. The sequence continues at coordinate 34,377,776 of OY744527.1, read as the reverse complement.
CATTATGATGCATGGTTCAGGATCAAACTGGTGTTCAGGCATCTATCAAAAGACATTATGATGCATGGTTCAGGATCAAACTGGTGTTCAGGCATCTATCAAAAGACATTATGATGCATGGTTCAGGATCAAACTGGTGTTCAGGCATCTATCAAAAGACATTATGATGAATGGTTCAGGATCAAACTGGTGTTCAGGCATCTATCAAAAGACATTATGATGCATGGTTCAGGATCAAACTGGTGTTCAGACATCTATCAAAAGACATTATGATGCATGGTTCAGGATCAAACTGGTGTTCAGGCATCCATCAAAAGACATTATGATGCATGATTCAGGATCAAACTGGTGTTCAGGCATCTATCAAAAGACATTATGATGCATCGTTCAGGTCCAGCTTGAAGGCCATGGTGTTAGTTCAAGGCAGCTTCTTCGAGTGAACTGCATATAAAAACGAACTTATAAGAAATCCACATTGAATTTGTAGATTACACGAATTATTGGCCAAGATATAATGTTTTTCTTTGTGTGTGTGTGCGTGTTGTGTTTGTGTCAATTTTATGTGTGTGGGTGTATATTCTGTGTGTCTTTTCTGAGTGAGTGTTTTATGAATGTTTTCTATGTATGTGTGTCTTTAGCGTGTGTTTTTTGTTTATCCGTGCGTGTATTTTGTATGTATGCATGTATGGGTGTGTTTGCACGTACTTTGTATGTGTGTTGCATGTGCTTTTGTGTGTGTGTGTGTGTGTGCTTTGTTTTCATTTTTTGCGTGTGACAGGAAGCAGGGTGATTAAGAGTGGTTACTATGGCAGCACTGGATTGTCTTCTTCTGCCAGCCTGGCTGGTCGAGGCCAATGGAACTCCGGCTATAAGCGGTCGTTTCTTATTATGGCTTTGACATATTTACATATGTAATACCCGTGGATTTGTAGGTCATGAAATAAGACAGGTGATTCAAGGTGGACAATCAAAGAAAGAAATAAGGAAAAGACAGAAAAGAGAGGCGAGAAGAGAAGGAGAAAGAGAGAGAGAGTGAAAGTGTGTGTGTGTGTGTGTGTGTGTGTGTGTGTGTAGAGCAGGTGGAATTATATTATTCCGAGAGATTTACCTGACCACAGGATGGATTTAGAATCGCCTTGTTTATGTTGGACTGAATGGAGGATGAAAATATTGTATTACAACGCCTGTTTCCTTTAAATAAGGAGTCAGTAAGTACACACCCACACACACACACACACACACACACACACACACACACACACACATATATATATATATATATATATATATATATATATATATATATATATATATATATATATATATATGACCAGTAGTTAATAGTTATATCTCAATGCTATATTATAAAGGACGAAACGTAGACGTACATAGATAATAAACAAAACAAATATTATTTGTAGCTCCTAGAAAATCCGTCTAGAAGGGCACTGTAAGTGTAGTATAAACACAGCATGACGTCGCTAGCTATAAATGCATCGTTCCTTTCATTAAGTAGAACGCTCTTATGACGTCAAGTCGCCGGATAAAGTGTTAAAATTATCACTGTTTATTCGCTGTTCAGCGGTGGCCCAGTGTTCTAGATGTCGGGATTTGAGTTGTAAAATACCCGGAATCCGGGGTTTCGAATCGCATGATCAGTAGTGAATAGTTATATCTATCTGCTGATGAGTCCCGATTATAAAGGACGAAACGTATACGTACATAGATAATAAACAAAACAAATATTTAGTGCAGTATTAGTGCAGTTCCAACGAGAGAAAAGTATATATGTAAAGGAATAAGGCTACCAACATTTGTAAAAAGTTTTTTTCAACATTTATTTGTTATTTTATCTTTTTATAATTTTATATAACGCGTTTCAAGCGGTGGTCCGCTCTCATCAGATATGTAAATCCATTTGAAGAAATGTTTTTTGATTTGAAAGAGTGTTGTTTCATTTAAGGAAATGTGTTGAGAACCAGTATCAACTGTTTTGTGTACGTCTTATAGGGTCGACTAACCTTAACTGTTTCGTGTGTTGACGTCCATAAAATCCGATCACTGATAACCTCTTCTTTGCTTCTATAACAATGTCCAGCGAATCTCATTCTCCTTTCTTTTATTACTGATGATATTTTAGACAAGTTGCCATGCAACCGTTTATTAGATGCGTGCGTTTTCTAGTGCATGTTTAATACAGCACGGAACATCCGTGTGTAAGTTCCATCTAGTTTCCTTTCCAGTTTTTTTTTTTTGTTAAAGTCCAAGCTGGTGATCCATAAAGCAGTATGGAATCCACTTCGGCTCGGAAAAAGTTTTTTTTTGTTGTTCAGACAGTGCTGATTTCCAAATAACTCTCTCTCTATATATATATATATATATAATTGAAGAAAAACTTTCAACGGCTTTTTGACACATTCTATTGCATGTACATCCCCTTCCCCTACTTCTGTCTGAATCGCAGACGATTTCATTTTATTTCTATCTATCTATCTTTTTATTCTACCCTTTTTATTATATCTCTCTCTTTTCACTTTATTTTATTTTATTTTATTTTAATTTTTTAATTTTTTAATTTTATATTTTATATTTTATAATTTATATATTATCTTTTATATTAATATTTTTATTTATTTATTTATTTATTTTTTTTTTTTTATTTATTTTGATTTGAACTTTTTGATTCTTAACGGTCCCAACCACGTGCCTTCCCAAATTTTGAAATTTTAAATTTCTTTTCTTCTTCTTTTTATTCTCCATTTCATTCTTTCCAAATATGATCTAAGGTTAAGATCGGATTCTAACTCTGCCTGATGAGATCTCAGTTTATAATAACTGTTGATCGATAACATCGACATGCCAGTGTCGCAGACTTTGTACATGTCTGTGTAAATAAAAATAATCATATATATATATATATATATATATATATATATATATATATATATATATATATATATATATATATATAACATAAAATACAATAACACGAAATTACATAATTGTCGATTACATAATTTATTTCAACCTTGTAGTTTTTTCAAGCATCACTCCAGACAATTACATTTTTGAGACTCAAAGAAGGAATTTTCTGGATTGATGCTTGAAAAAACCACAAGGTTAAAATAAATTATTGCATCGACAATTATGTAATTTTGTGTTATTATATTTTATGTTATTTTTGTTCTGTTTACCACATTGAGCTCTCATACCCGGATTTCCTCCTGGAATTATTCCATTATAACACAAATATATATATATATATATATATATATATATATATATATATATATATATATTGTCTAATGAATGAAAACTGAGAAACAGATAATCATCATGTTCATATATTCTATGTCTAGAGTGTTCAAATATATACTAGCAAGTCTCGTGTGCCGGTATTGTTGTTGAAAATTGAGGAAACCAATAAACTCTTATCCCAACCTCGAACCCCATATTACTGTTTTTATTCGATTTTTTTTATTGCTTTCTATCAATATATAAGTTATAAATAAAAGAAAGTAACACATTTTCCATTGCTGTTTATAGATGTCCGGCATGAACGCAGACCCCACGATATTACTGTCAAACCCCAACTGATAAATAAAAATTAAAATTGTAATTTAGGAATAAAATTGATATTTATTTGATAATATTAAAGTCTCAAAGCGAATACGAAAAGGTTATTTGTGACATTGAACACGTATAAAGAAAAGTAATTTCTCATGAAAATGTTGTATAGCACGTGCGAATAGAGCACACCTGAACAATAATGATTGAGTTTTTGGGTCTATAAACTTTCATTCTAGCTGTTAGTTTCCGTTATGTTTTTAATTCATGGGTAATTAAAAAAAACAGGAAGTGACATTTATCGCCTCGCACGGAAAACGGGGAAAATATTGAAAAAAAAAATCGGAAGTAAACTGTTAACTTGATTTAGACGGTAAAATTGTACTCTATGCCCGTTACATGTTAACACCCTGGTGAGAAGGAAAACATTGTTGACTTTATGGTTGGGATTCGGCGGTTCAGAACTGGGTGACCAGTCTACGTTGCATTTATGTATGTATTTCGTTTCGGAATTTTTTAGATGAGGATTGATAATTTGTATTATTTGGGTTTTTCGGACTACTGTTTTCATCTTGGATGTTATGCTCATAACATTTCGGCCAATGTGACCTCCGACGTTCTTCAGGTGCATATTGTCGAACTAAGGACACGTAGCGCAACAGATATCAGTACTAGGTTAAAAAAATCAGTGCAAAGTCATGGACGGCCCTCTTTTTTACTTGTCCCCCCCCTTACGGTCATCAATAATGAAGTTATATATGCATGTGTTTAACCGCCCCCCCCCCCACTTTTTAGGAGAGCCCCCCCCCCACACACACACACTTTAATAACTGTCCCGCCGGTCCTGAAAGTGACAGTCTTTTGGAGGTTGAAGGTTCAATCCTCAGTGCGAGCGATACTAGAAATACAATTACGAATTACTTAAGACTTCTACCCAGTCATGGCTGACGGAACCTGAGCAAGCTATCCCCGTGGAGTAAATCCAGGGTTCCGTGCTAAAATTCCGTACAGATTCCCTAATAAAGATTCCCGAGTTCGACAGTACGCACTTGATGAAGATTGAAGGTTACATCAGCCGAAACGTTGTGAGAATAACATCCAAGATGAGAAAAGTAGTCTGAATAATTCATATAATACAAAATCTATATGTTAAAAATATTTTATTATTATTTCTAACTATTTCAGGTATTTCCAGTGCGTTGGCGTGTAATTGCGCAAAAGAATTTAAAATCATGTTAAAATTGTAATCTGTGATGTTTTTAATTTTTTTTAGCGTTTTATTTTTCCTGAAATAAAAAAAAATGTAAAAGAAAACCTATGTTGTAGTTTTAAAAATAAAACTGTAACGTAATTGTGTAGTCATCACGTCTAGAAGCATTTCACTACCTAAAGAGGTAATTGTTAGGGGTATTTTGTAAGAAAATGGTAGAAGTAAAATTTTAAAAAGGGGTAAATAATTGAACGATTTCGATCTCAAAGTTTCGGTAAAATTGTACCCTACGTCACCACGATGGCAACGGAAAAATAAAAATGGCATTAATTATTTTTCACAAACAGATCCAATTAAACGGTTTCAAACCATTTAAAACCTCTACAGAGTTACTGTCCTTAGACCGCCCGGGTGATACCTTTATTTAAATTCCTTCGGGATTTATTTAAAGTCCTTTAATCCAGGATTTAAACACGAAATTAATTAATGCTGTTCCTTTTAAACCCCTTTAATCCTTAAACCCATTCGTTCTCCCAAATTACTTTAGAACACACATCATCCAACCCCAAAACAGTAACGGCCAAATATACGAAATTATTGACTCACGGGAATTATATAGAAATACTTTTTATTTATTTATTTTTATTTTTTTATATCTCTTTAAATCTCCTCCGGTTTAAATCTCAATTGTTACTTTTCACCCTCCCCCTTTTTTCAAACCTTATTAAACCTTCCTTACATTAAATTTAAACAAACATATACAACACTCTAAGCAAATAACGCGTCCAAACGAGAGTGACACGTGACTTCACATTTCCGAAACAGATGACAACAGAAGCTGAAGAGAGCCGGATGGCTAAGTCCTTCCGTGCTTGAAACCGACGGTACGAATGTTGTACTAATTTTTCTGTACTAATATATATATATATATATATATATATATATATATATATATATATATATATATATATATGAGGGAGTAAATATAAAATAAAAATTTCAGACAAAATGTAAAATTGGTTATTGAAATGTTGACAAACAAGGTAAAATGCTCGTAAAAAACGACACAAAAGAATCATTAGAGCTGGACCAAGATATTTCGGTCGAAAAGTTCGACCATGTTTGTTTGGTTATGTGGCTTTATTGAGTTTGTTTTCAATAAAGCCACATCACCAAACGAATATGGCCGAACCCTTCAACCGAAATATCTTGGTCCAGCTCTAATCATGCGTTTGTATCTTTATTTTTACTAGCATGTTACCTTGTTGGTCCATATTTCCATAACAATTTTACACACACACGCACACACACACACACACACACACACACATATATATATATATATATATATATATATATATATATATATATATATATATATAAAGATAGATGAAAGAAAAGGGATAAACATGTACGAATGACAAACTTATTTCAACTTCGATTTTTCAATGCAAGGTATACTCAGTAAAAAATATGTTTATTATTCTTTCCTTAAGCCAAGGCTTTTCAAAGATCAAAATCTTATCATCAGAGGAATTACATAGATAGATAAGTTAGCAGTGGAAAAGCCCAAATTCAAAATTTGAAAATCGAACAATCGAAGTTGAAATAAATTTGTCATTCGTACATGTTTCTCCCTCTTCTTTCATTTATCTTTATAATTTCGTATATTGAGCTTAAACCATTTCACTATAGGTTATATCTACTAAAAGTATACTTTTAGTGTCATATTTTATTATATATATATATATATATATATATATATATATATATATATATATATATATATAGTCTCGGAAGTTTCTCAACCATTAAAACTATATTAAAAAAAAAAAAAATTATAGTCCCAAGTCTTCCAGTGGAAAATCACTCATGTAAGTCAATTTATTTTTTACAGTTATTATATTAGTTTATTTCTAACACTAATTTAAGGGATCATCAGTTGTTTACCATGAAAAACTGTTTCGGGAATTTAAAAACAAGACAGTATTTAATTTCATGGCTTCCCAGCAGAGTTGATCAGACCCCACTTCCCTTAAAAGACAAAATATAAACGTTCCTTATACTAAATCTACGCTGTTCGTCTGTCTAATAAAATTTATCCGTTACTTACAAAAATGTTGCTGCATTTTAAAGTGTTTGGACGAATCCATGACACTATTATTTAAGTGATTAATGTATTATATAGGAGTGTGTCTACATGTGTCTATTTTAGACAACTGGTATCCAAGCAAACAGTATCAATAATCACAGTTCTTGAAACCGAGTAAAAGTTTGAAAATACTTGACCTAAAATATTTGAACATGTTTTAATTTGTTTGTAAACTCATATATGACGTTCTGAGCATAAATGCTATTTATGAATGATATATATATATATATATATATATATATATATATATATATATATATATATATATATATATATATTGATAACACCAAAAACGATATGAAAAAAAGAAAAAAAAAACGTATTTAATATATCTTTATTTGAAATTCTGATGATGAAGTATATTTTTGAAAATTAAATTGAAAAAAAAATTTAATAAAACTAAAATCCATTGTATGGCGTTCTAATTGCTCAATATTTTTTGTAAAAATTCATATTATATATATATATATATATATATATATATATATATATATATATATATATATATATATGGAGAGAGAATGAGAGAGAGAGAGAGAGAGAGAGAGAGAGAGAGAGAGAAATGTGAGAAAATATCTGAATATTTTCGTACCATAAAAGCACTTCGCCATAATAAATCTTTGGTTATCACAAAACATGATAAAAGCCCAGAGGTCGTTATCCTTGATCATCAATATTGTTAATACAATGATATGCATGATTTTACTACATCCATCGAGACAGAGTTCCAAAAACGTCTGATTAAATAGGTTAAGAGTGGAGCTGTTCCCACTAGCATTTCTAATTTGATTAGACATTCTGGTTCCATCCGCCCCTGTCTCTATGGTCTACCTAAAACACATAAAGACAGGGGTACCGTTAAGACCTATATTAACTATGATAGCGTCTTCACAACGTAATGTAGCCAAACGGCTTGCCACTATTCTGGAACCAGTTTTGGAACATCATAGTTCATTTTGTATTCAATATTTATTCTCATTTTCGGATTTTATACAAAATGATTCTCATACTGACAGATTTATGTTTTCCTTTGATATATCAAGTCATTTTACGTATGTTCCTCTTATTAAGACGATTGATATATGTGCAGATGCATTATATCGTAGTCAACCACCCACTCCTTCTATTCCCGAAAATATTTTCGTGGAATTAATGAAATTCGCCACTATGTCGGTTGAATTTAGTTTTAACGACATTATGTACAGACAGATTGATGGGGGTTTAATGGGTTCTCCTTTGGGACCGGCATTGGCCAACATCTGTTATCTGGTTTTAAAAGAGCAGACGTTTACTTTCGTTATGTTGACGACACCTTTTGTTTGTTCAACAATGAGGCGGAAGCGGACTTTTTCTTTTCTTTACATCCCTCAACGATATTCATTCATCTCAAGTTTACTTTAGATGAGGAAGCAAATTCTTCACTTCCATTTCTGGATGTGTTAGTTAGTAAAGCTTCCTCCGTTTTTTTACCTACAGTATACCAGAAACCAACTTCTACTGGTCTCTACACTCGTTGGGACTTATTTTGTCCCACAAAACAAACGTTCAATTTAATTAAGACCATTACTCATAGGGCCTTAATGATTGTTCTAAAACCAAACTGAATGATTAAATCAAATTTATTACTAAGACTCTCTGCTACAATGACTATCCATTAGACTTGGTTGAATTCACTATCAAAATAATATTTCGAATTTCTATAAAACTAAAACAGCTTCTGTTTACAGATGTCCTTTTTACCTTCGCCTACCTTGGCTAACATAAGTGATAGATTCGCCAAACAAATCTCTTTGTCTGTACAACAATGCTACTTTGCCTCGAGTACACGGGTTGTTTTTCCACCAGATCAATCTTGACATCGATTCGAAAAATGCCTCCCACCCATAATAATTATATCATTTATTTATTTAAATGTAGTTGCAGTTTGCACTATAGTGGAAGGACGGTGCAAAGATTAGACATCCGAGTCAAACAACACGTGCCCACAAAAATTCGCCAGGCAAATTATTTACGAACTGATGTTTTGAATAATACATCCATCGCTGAACATCTCATAAATAATCGTTCCTGTGCCTCAAAATTTCAGTATTGACTTATTCTCCATTCTCAGTAAGTCACGCTCTCCTTTTCATCTGAAGATTCTAGAAACTATTTAAAATCTTCTCGGACTTAATGTGGTTTCTATTTGATTTAATTTTTTTCTCTTTCCCTCGCTCTAATCTACATAGAATATGTTTAACTTAATCCGAACCTCGATTTAGCTCTGTTGAGCGAAGTTCGAAATCGGCCAGTATATATATATATATATATATATATATATATATATATATATATATATATATATATATATATATATATATATATATATATATATATATATATATAATTTGAAACTTTTCTGTTTTTAATGAAAGTTCTGCTGCCAACCGATGATGATTGTCCTAACAATTGAAATATTTTGGTTGAACTATTCAATATGTGTTTGAGTTTATATTTTTGCTAGTTGTTGATTTGCTTATCCTTTATTCCATTTTTATTTTACACACACACACACACACACACATATATATATATATATATATATATATATATATATATATATATATATATATATATATATATTCCAAATAAGATGTTAGTCATTTATATACAAAAAAAAGAAATGCAGTTTAAAATGGAAAATTCACAAATACAAAAGGCTATATCAGTAGTAAAAAATAGACATGTGTGTGTGCGTGTGTGTGTGTGCGTGCGTGTACATGTGCGTGCGTGTGTAAAGAAATGGGAAACATTTCCGGTTGTCTTAAATAAATAATAAATGGATTTCTAAGACAAAATATTCTTAATACTCTTGCTATTCTATGGATTCCAGGATCTTGACATTTTCTTTACTCTTAATACATTTCAGCTGATATACTTTTGGGGATTCCTCGTCTTTGATCCTCCAGGAACTTGAACAAAACATTTTATTCCATCCAAAACGGTAGGTTCATTTGATCTCTAACATTTTTTTCAGATAAAAAACAAACAAATATGCAAATCCATTTTCTGCGAGAGAACTAAAAAAAATTGATAATTTTGTATCATGACCATTATTTTGATGGGTGTCTGTTATTTTTATTTCCTCATTCAGAAACCCCAGCTACAAAGAATACGATTTAGGTTTGGGGACGATTTCAATGATTCCGATGTGTAAAAGATGCAATGAGAAACGTCAACTTAAGAATTGGTAATTACTAGGAACTATCTGTGACTGTAGCATAGCTGATGTGTTCTTCAATCCCTATAGTGCGTCCACTTCGTTGGTAAAATCAGCTGGTCGAAATTCTGTAGTCGCAGTGGTGATGTGGCCATCTACTCGTCTCTCTGTCGTTGCGTTCTTCTCAATAATAGCTTCCATAAACGTTATTAATATAAAAAAAACCCATCATAAATGCAATTGGGTTTTTAAAATATCGTTGCGGTTTCATTCTTTCTTCATAGTATACATATAAGCATAAAACAACTACCATCATTCACAATGGGAGAGCAGCAGCTATTTAAAGCAACTATTTGCTTGCTTTCTCTCTCTCTCTCTCTCTTTCTCGCTCTCGCTCTCGCTCTCTCTCTCTCTCTTTCTCTCTCAATCTCTCTCTCTCAATCTCTCTCTCTCTCTCCGTGCTGGTTCAAATATTCTTCCGCATCAGTCGCTCTGCCATCCGTTTTTTTTACTTAGTTCACCCCAAACAAAGCAAGTGCCATTGTAGACGTAAGGGGGCTACTGATAATTAGAGTGCAATTTTAGGGGGTCATCCTAAATTGGGAGCTGTGCAGCGAGATGCTGTCTCTATGATCTCACTACCGGGGCACATAGCTCTTACGACTATTACTTGAAAAATGTCCACTCTAATTGTTAACTTTTCGTGGAAATTTACCGTTCTAACCCTATTTTCACTCACTTGTCTCTTATCTTGCTACAGTGTTGCCCGGAATTTATTGGATGAAATCTTTAAAAATTAATTTAGATTAAAATTTAAAATTTAGGCAGGAAACAAAGAGTGTGTGATTTGCTGAATGCACTCATCACACCAAAGGAGATTTCAAGAATAGTTTAGACTGTTTATAATGTAAAGAATAAATATGAGCAAGACTATTACGGGGAAGTCTGGAAGTAGAGGAATCAACAAAAAACGTACTAAAGCTTTTATTAAAGCTTCTAAATCCGAAATCCTAAAGGATCCTACCAAATCCATGAAAAAATGGCAATTGAAATTGAAATAGACAAACAAACAACGATTAGAAATGCAGTAAAATATGATTTGAAGTTAAAATTTTATACAAGAACACCAAAACGCTTGTTGACAACAGTTATGAAGCAAAAGAGATTGGAACGGTGCAATAAGATTGTTACATGGTTCAAGAAAAGTTCTCCATTGTAACGATCTTTTCAGATGTAATGATCTTCATTGTGGATGCTGTTTTAAACCGCAGAAATGACAGATTTATCAGAAAATCGACAGCTTAAGTTAACTATACATTCAGATCAAAGCATCCTATGGTTTTTGTGTTGTGGCTTCCGATGGAAATAAAATAAAATTCTACAAAGCTGATGAAAAGATCAATGTTAATACTTACTACAAGACGCTGAGATACCAGGGATTACTATAACTTAAAGCACACTACCCAGATGG
>OY744527.1:34313677-34361177 GCA_963556195.1 Sepiola atlantica | reverse complement strand
CCTACAAGGGCAAAGGTAGACACAAGGTAGGTTAAAATTACCTCGTTTGTTTCTTTTGTTCGCCCCAAACAAGGCATATGGCCACTGAAGAGTAAGGCGACAGATTTATATGGGGGATACCTGGGTGGGGGTTGGCCAGCAAGATGCTTGTTCACATTACATTTAAATTTCTGCATGTTGGTATGGTCGGGAAACAGGAGCAGGGAGAGAATTGATAAAGCGAAGTGACATGAGAAAAAAAGTTATCAGAGTGGAAAATTTTCTTGCATCTAGGGACCTCTAAAATGAAGGGGTGTGGTTTTGGTGGTAGTCAAGTGGGCCGGGTGTATTTACGTTGAGGGGATACAAGTTTAGTAAGTTCATCGGAGCACACTCCGTGCAAATACTTGTGAAACAAGCACATGGATGCAACACTGTAGCGATGCGACAGCGTCTGAAGCTTGTAAAACAGCGCGGGACCTATTACCTTAGAAATTCTTTTTTTGCACCTTGTCCAAGAAGGAGAGGCTAGTGATTGGTACACCAGCCCAGATGTGTCAAAAATACTCGATGAACGGGAATATGGTAGTTTTATAGAGATACTGGCAGGCGTGAGAAGTTTTCTAGCCCGGTAGAGAGAGTCTACCTACTTTGCGGCAGATTTGCTATCTTGCTATCTATATGTCCTTTGCAGGAAATAACTTGTTCTACAAACAACAATCTTGCATTCAATCTGTCCTTCTCAGGAAATAACTTGTCCTTTTCAGGACAATTTCTAACTCCGTCTGTCGAGCTGTTATCTAACCTCACTACATCTTCCGCACTTCGACCATTGGTGCTGGAGAAGTAAACTAACAAGGTACTTAACATAGTTCCTACATTTGCCATTGCCGTATTGTCTTTTGTCGCTCCCAAAAGTTGTTGGCCACCTCGCAACGGGCGTAACACGACGTTCGAATACCCCCCCCCCCCCAATACAATTTGAGTAAAGTAAGCTTAGAATAAGTAGACAAACGAATGCTCACATTTTATAACGAAAACATAAGTCAGTCATGAGACTGCATACCTCTGTCTGACAACGTAAGGATGGGCCAAAGTCTTGACTGGACCCTGCTTCTCCATATTGTATGAACAATTTCCGGAAACGTTTGTAGGGACGACAGAGTTGCCTCCCTTAAATAGGACGTGACTTGGACCCAGTTCTCGCAAGATTTCAGGAGTCCCTCTGATGTTCTCTCTTTTTCTCGGGCGACTTCCTGGAGTGTAGTAACCCTCTTGTCGGCTCCGCCGGGAACTCCAAATGCGTCGATTGTAAGTAGATAAGTAGACCCTTTTTGTGTATTTCACACAACTCCTTTATTTGAATAACAACTATGTGCATTCAATTTTTTGGGGACTTATAGTAAATGTTTGTTTCTTTTATCTTTGATCGTGCCAACGTGTGTCAAAACAAACGTTAAATAAACGCAGATGAGTTTCAACGCACTTCTTCGTGTTTTCTTTATTATTTGTCGACGCACACGTGCGTTATTGTCAACGTGTTTATGCTTTCCCTGGTGTTTACAGCCTGTTTTCTGGAGACTGTGAACCTAAATGCACTCAACCGAACACATTGATAACTAAAAAAAAAACTATTTATCTGATCAGGCTTAAATTTTGCATTGTAGTTTCTGTTATCAAAGAGCATCAGATCCATACAGCAAATTTGAACAAATCAGAAGTTGAAATCTAAATTAGACCGGGGACCGATATTTTGCCGATGTGTTGGCGCTACACTGTAGACACAAAAAAAAATGGTTACAAACCAAGAAGCAAACCAAAAACATAACCTCCTTGGTGGAGGTAACAAGACTGTCGAACTATTCTTAGTGTACAACGGCCTCCACTTGGGGGGGGGGGGACAGTTCATCAATATAAATACAATTAAAATAAAACAGTAAGCTACGTTCGACAATTTAACAACGTAAGCCTTGCGAGTAGAAAACAACTAACTTAAGCATTATGTGGTCCGGGTGGTTGAGAGAGAGAGAGAGAGAGAGAGAGAGAGAGAGAGAGAAAGAGAGATAGAGATAGAGAGAGAGAGAGAGAGAGAGAGAGAGAGAGAGAGAGAGACAGAGAAAGAGAGAGAGAAAGAGAGAAAGAGAGAGAGAGAGAAAGAGAGAGAAAGAGAGAGAGAGAGAGAGAAAGAGAAAGAGAGAGAAAGAGAGAGAAAGAGAAAGAGAAAGAGAGAGAAAGAGAGAGAAAGAGAAAGAGAGAGAGAGAGAAACGTGTTGTGAATTCGAGAAACGGAGAAATACAACTACTAGGAAGATACCGAGGTGAGTTTGCCCTGGGCGACATGTGGAATGTTTATGGTTAAAACCCCTTCAATGAACGCCGCCGATAATTCCCGACCCCTTTCCTGCTTACCCCCCACCCCACCCCACCCCCGGGCTAATCTAAAGATAATTCTTTATTGCATCAAAAGAAGGGTTTTATGTTTATTTCACTTGTATGAAAACGTTTTTATTATTTTAAACTAAATTAGTGTACTTGTACCGTTGGCGAGACGGCAGTTTTTCACCGGAGTAATTCACTTTTAATATACATAAAAAATAATTCACTTTTAATATACATAAAAAATAATTCACTTTTAATATACATAAAAAAATAATTCACTTTTAATATACATAAAAAATAATTCACTTTTAATATACATAAAAAATAATTCACTTTTATCGAAATTTTGCGGTCGTTAGCAAAATCCGAATTTGGTGGTAACAAAAAGGGTTTAAAACACAGCTTAAAAGAAAACATGACAAGGGGAAAAGATAAAATAAGAGGTTCGATTGTGTTAAAATAGAGTTTTATTAACATTAAAATGGGGCTGGTTGCTTTTATTTCCCAAAACTAGGTTAACACGTTAACCCTTAGTAACGAAGATATAAAAAAACTCATGACATGAAAAATCACATAGGGGTTAGTTCGTTTGCACAACGAACTGGAAACAAATTAATTCCTTTTTTTTTGTTCGTATAAAAACATATAATAAAGACTAAAGGAGTCTTCTTATCAATTTAACAAAGGGGTCTCAAAGGGCTTAAAACAATAAAAATAAAACTCAAAATATACAGGACCGTAACAGTTGAAGGAAGAAACGCTTCCGGCATAGTTTGCAATAGTTTTCTTTTTTCCCACTGAAATGTCCGTTTTAAATGTCTCACCTTGTCTTTCTTTCGACACTTTTCATTCCAAGGGTCTCCAAGTCCTTGAAATTACTTCTCAAATGAAATTCTCCTGAAACGTCCAAACACCTTTTTGTCATAAGGTGATCTTTTCCAGGGAAAAAATATTTCTTTAAACATAGGGCTTCTCAGATACCCTGAATCTTCAAAATAAAACGTTCTTACTCTAAGAACGAGTAGAAAACATCCAAATATTTTACGTCCATTTAAAATCACAGACGGAGCCCGTTGAAAGTGAACTGCACTCTTCGAAACTCAAACTGGAACTAAATAAAAGGCGGCAAAATCATAGTGTCGTCACATAGGGAACAAAATCCAAAACTAGGCTACACTGCTATGACGTCACATCTAGACTTCATAACATCGATGATGCTGCTGAAACAAAAAGACGCGCGAAAACAACACGCAACCAGACGAATAACCTTGACACATATTTGTACAGTGGCAATATGCTGACCTCCCCCACGCCACATGCCCAAAATAGAAATAAATTTCCGAAACTTTTAATATACATAAAAAATAATTCACTTTTAATATACATAAAAAAATAATTCACTTTTAATATACATAAAAAAATAATTCACTTTTAATATACATAAAAAAATAATTCACTTTTAATATACATAAAAAAGAAGCGAGAAAATAGGAGTGCTATCAAGGGTTGAATACAGCGAATGGGTTTCACCTACATTTTACGTGAAGAAAAAGAGTAAAGAAATTCGTGTGTGCGCAGATTTTTCCAACAGGCACTGAAACATTATCATTATCGTCTGTCTAGTCCAGAAGAAATATTCGTGAAGATAAACGGAGGAAAGTTGTTTTTTCGAAAGTTGACTTAAGCGACGCATATTTTCAGATACCGATGGACGAGGAATACTCGAAGTTACTGTATATAAATACACATAAAGGGTTATACAAATTTGAAAGACTACCGTTTTGAGTAAAGGTTGCGCCGTTTATATATTTCAACAGGTAATGGACGCATTACTTAGCGGTCTAGAGTTTAAGACGGCCTATCTAGATGATATTCTAATAACTAGTAAAACTGTAGAAATGCTTCTTACATCTCTACGCACGAAATTGAATCAAGAAAACAAACACTGTATAACAACATACGAAATATAATTTATTAAAAGGGTTACTTTACTATTTGGTAAATTAACAAAATATTGGACAGTGTCCAAGAAAGGAAAATCAAAGGAAGCGTCAACGTTGTGACGGCAGCTGGAACAATGATCATGCAGGACCAGGAGAGAGATGATGTTTCCTTGATCGCGTCTTGTTTCTCTCTGGCCATCTCGTCCCTAGACTCAACTGTCAAAGTAGTCCGTTTGAGGACAGCTAGGAAATCATACACCCTGCAAGCCGATTGGTCAGTGTATGACCAATTTGCTCACAGGGGACAAGAAGAAATAGGTCCTATGTCCGACCGCTACAAAAATATAGAGCTACATAAAACGAACGTAGATGAAGTTTAAAAAATAATTCAGGACTACGGTTTCAAATTAAAGGAAGAGAAATACAATTTTTTATAGAATAAATTAGATATCTGAGATAAATAATAGACAAGAATGAGAGAAGAGCCGAACCAGAGCGAGTAGGTGCAATAAAACATATGCCAGTTCCAGAAAGCATATCGTCATTGCAAAGTTTCCTTGGGTCAGCGAATTACTACAACGTATTTATCCCACCCTACGAGCGCGTCTAAACAAACTATTAAAGAAGGATAAAGACTGGACGTTCGAATTCGAATAATGCGAATATAAAGAACATTCTCACGTCTGAACTATGGTTAACACATTATGATCCAGAGCACGAAATGGTTGTAGCTACCGATGCTAGTTCATACGGCATTGGAACTTGTATTTTACACAAAATGAACGACGGTTCGCTGAAGCCTATCGCGCATGCGTCTCGTACACTTTTGCCAGCAGAAAAGAGCTACTCGCGTTCGGTATCATTTTTGCGGTAACAAGGTTTCACCGTTTCGTGCACAGAAGACAATTTTTATTACAAATCGACCATGAACCTATGTATGGGTCGAAGAAGGGTTAAGCAACACATACAGAGAACAGACTGGGAACCATCCTCCTAAATGACAATAAAAAAAAACAGAGTATCTCCCATCTTCAAAAATCAGTCAGGCGGACGGACTGTCTAATTTGATACCAAAATCTGTTGAACCCCTTAAGGACACGGTAATTGTCTATTTACAAACGGAAGTTGAGGTGAAAAACACGTAGTGCCACTTGGAGAAATGAAGACAAATGCGATGAACGATGTTTTTTGCTATGGAATATGAAAAATGGACAAATTTCGGAAGTATATTCCATCTGCGATGATGTAGTGATGCACAATGATCGGGTTGTTGTAAGGAAGAGTTAATAAACTGAAATTAAGTCTATTTGGTTCACTACTCAGAGTTGAAAGAATCGTCTACCGCTGAGTTCTTTCTGTTCTTTTTACCAACAACAGTCAAAAACGCACGTGAACGACCAAACGTCTAGTCAAAAATTCAATTCCCTTTTTCTTTTCCTCTCTCTCTCTCTCTCAGCACAACGTCAACCTTTTTCCACCCTTTCGCTGGAACAAAGTGTCTACTTTTTTTATGACAACGAGAATTAGTCCATGCAAACCAAGCTTCATTTGCATACGTGAACTCTCGTTGCGTGACAAAAGTTACAAGTTTCGATTTTGTAATCGGAACACTCTGGTTTCAACCCCTGATGGACAATACACGGCGCAACCGTCACTCGTTTTCCCTGTGGACTTGCATGATGGCTGCTACAATTGCAAAACCGTATTCTAAAAGAGTTCCATGTCGGTCACCCAGGCATTTTAAAGAATGAACAGTCTTATTTGAAGTTACGTCTATTGGACGAGCATCGACCGAGATATTGAGAATACAGTTAAGTCATGTAAACGGTGTTCGTTAGCAGCAAAGACGCCTTCCATGAAATTTAAACCCTGGCCGAAAACTGACCGACTGTGGTCTGGAATTCACATTGACTTTGCTGGGCCCTTGGATGGGTTCTATTATCTGGTAGTAGTGGATAGTTTCACTAAATAGCCAAAGATACTTAAGTGTAAAAAACCACCGACAGAAAGAACAATTGGGGTTCCGCATTTTACTGTCTACGAAATGAATCCTTGAACCTAATTCCTCGGGTCTATTTGTAGTCCCGCCCGTGACGTCACATCCGGCGTCACATCTACCTCCTCCTCTGTATTCGGATCGCTTCCCTCGTCCCCTGAACTGCTGCTTGCATATCTCCGGGGTTTTCTTATGTGTCGTCTTGCTCGTCTGAGTGCGATCGGGAGGTCCATTTCTTCGTCGCTTCTTTGGGTCTGTTCCTCTTCTTCCAGTTTCCTTAACTCATCACTGAAAGGGAACTCATCATCCTCCCCTTGTTGACGGGTCGTGTTTTGGGGGATTCTTTTTAGTTGTGACGTGTGTCTTAGCACCCGTTTATCTCCTTGCCTTATAATCGCGGATTCCCCCTTGCGCTCTCCTACTGTCCATGGTGTTGGATGATAAGCTGGGGTTAGCTTATTATATCTACTTTGTTTTAGGAGTACACTTTCTCCTGTTTTTATGTAAGATGGTTTGGCTTTATTTTTCTGATCTGTGCGATCCTTTAATTTGTATTTCTCTTTCTTGTCTTTTTGCCGAGCTGCTCTCCAGGCCTGGCTTTCAGGTCTTTTTTGTAGTCCTGGCAGGTTGATGTTCACCTCCCGACCCAAGAGAAGAGAGGCAGGTGTTTCCCCCGTCATGGCATGGGGGCTGTTTCGATAATACATCAGGAATTCTCCTAGATGTTTCCTCCAGTCCCTTCCTTCAGTGTTCATTGCTCTAATCGCTTTCAACATAGTTCCAAAGAACCGCTCAATTTCCCCATTAGTTTGGGGATGATAAGGTGTTATCTTCCGATGTCGGATACCCCATTGTTCACAGAATTGCTTAAAATCGGATGATATGAATTGGGGTCCGTTATCTGAAACAATGATGGTGGGGATGCCGTGTGTATAAAAGCAGTTTTGGATCGTTAATACAACTGTACTGGCTCTCGTGGTTTTCGTAATGAATGCTTCCGGCCATCTTGAGCCTGCATCAACCATCCCAATAACATAATCCCCGCTAGGGAAAGGTCCACATATGTCGACGTGGAGGACTTCCCATGGACCTTTCATCTCGGCCATATGTACTGGACGATGGTTACTCTTCGGGTCTTGGGTCGTACACGGGATACATCGGCTTATAGTGGTCTCTATGTCCTTGTCTATATTAGGCCACCATACCTTAGTCCTAAGCAGCGCTTTTGTTTTCACTATACCCAAGTGTGTGTCATGTGCCAACTTCAGGATTCGCTTCTGCAAGTTTTTTTGGTATAATGATTCTGGATCCTCGCGTAATTATACCCCGTTTGGCTGTCAGCTCATTCTTCACATGTTTGTAGGGTTGGGTTGACTCTTTACTCCAGTCGCCTTGTTGTATCGCCTTTTCCACTGCTTTGAGAGTTAAGTCCCGTTGAGATTCTTCCATTATCTCTGATAACGTGATTGATTTAGGCGTGCTGTTTGCTACGATGGCGTTGATAAACCCTTCGGCAATCTCTTCTTCTGGTGATACTGTTTTTTGATATTTCATCGGTTGTCGAGAGAGTATGTCTGCTGGATTATTCCTACCGTTGATATGTTTGATAGTATAGTCATATTGTTGTAAGCGTAGGATCCAGCGCAATATTCGTGCGGAGGGGTTGCCTTTGGGATTAAAAATAGTTGTCAAGGCTTGATGATCAGTCATTAGCAGGAAATTTTTTCCATACAGATAAAAATGGAATTTTTCGCAAGCCCACACAATAGCTAGGGCTTCTTTTTCCAGTTGGCAGTAGCGACGTTCACCGTCGGTCAGAGTTCTCGATGCATAGCTGATGGGGGTAAGTACTCCTAGTTTGTTCTGGCACAGTATTGCTCCCAGTCCCACGGGACTGGCGTCTACCAAGACTGATGTCTCCAGCTTTGGATCGAAGTGCATAAGCGGCTTGCTTTGAATTATCATATTTTTCAGTTTAAGGAAGCAAGATTCCTCTTCCTTGGTCCATCGCCATTCCGTGTTTGCACGAGTCAACCTTTTTAAGGGCTCACTGAGTGTTGCCAGACGAGGGATAAATTTCCCGAGGTAATTTATCAGCCCCAAGAAACTACGTACGTCCTGGATATTTTCGGGGTTTTTGAATTCTTTTATTGCTTTTATTTTGGAGTCGGTGGGTCTGATCCCTGTGCTGGACACAATAAACCCATAGAACTCGAGTTCTTCACTGTGGAATATGCTCTTTTTCTGTGCGATTGTGAGGTTGTTTCCTCTCAACGTCCGCAATACCGCATCTAGGGTCTTGTTGTGTTCTTTTGTGTCCTTTCCCCAGATTAGAATGTCGTCAGCCCCGTTGCAGCAGTTTGGGATTTTCTGGAGGATTTGTTGTAGTAATCGCTGCCCTTCCTCGGCTGCAGATGTAATTCCCATCACTAGTACTTTGTATCTGTAGATCCCAGACTTGCAAGAGAAAGTGGTGATGTCCCTTGACTCTGGATCTAGTTCTATTTGGTGATAATAGGAGTTTAGGTCGATTTTCGAGAAAGTGTTTGCGTTGCCAATTTCACTCAATAGTTGTTCAACTGTTGGTATTTGATAGCGAGTGCGTTTTACTGCTTTATTCGCTACGCGTAGGTCGGCACATATTCTTATCTCCCCGTTTGGCTTTGGTACCGCTACTAATGGTGAGACCCACGGAGTTGGTCCTTCCACTCGTTCAATGATATCATTTTCTAACATTTCCTCGATTTTTTTCTCCACCGCTTCTTGGATGTGAAATGGTGTTCGTCGTGGTGGTTGGGCTACTGGCGTAATGTTATTGTCAATTTTGATTTCGAGAAATTAAATTTCAGTTGTTGTTTCGATTACTCGTCGCTGTTTGCTTCGAGAAATTATATTTCAGTTGTTGTTTCGATTACTCGTCGCTGTTTGCTTCGAGAAATTAAATTTCAGTTGTTGTTTCGATTACTCGTCGCTGTTTGCTTCGAGAAATTAAATTTCAGTTGTTGTTCAGTTTCGGGTTTTTTTGTTTTTTTTTACCTCGTCGCCAGGTTTACTGTCTACGAAATGAATCCTTGAACCTAATTCCTCGGGTCTATTTGTAGTCCCGCCCGTGACGTCACATCCGGCGTCACACGCATGAATTGTTCGCACGTTTCAGAGTCGTGAATTGGTGTAGTATCGACTAACGATACTCGATTCACGCCAAGTGAATTCAAAATGTTTTGTAAATCGTTTCTAGTGGTACACCTCACAATCGTGTCATATCATGTGAGAAGCAATGGCCAGGCTGAACGATTTGTCGATACTTTTAAAAGAGCGCTAAAAAAGCGATGGGTACTCCTACAGAGAAGGCCATTCAAGATTTTCTGCAAGTGTATAGAATGACCCCGAATAACAACGTCCCAACTTGCATGTCACCAGCGGAAGCTATGTTCGCAAGAAAGGTCAAAACGAATTTTTGACAGACTGTTACCGACTCATAAGAAATCGGACATTTTAAACTCGGAGACAAGTTTTTTTTTCAAATGTTCAAGAACAAAAAATCATTTTGGGAAACCAAGATTGTGAATAAACGAATTGGGAATATGATCTACATGGTGAAGGGGCACACATTTACCCACAAGAGACATTTGAATCAAATAAGAAAAAGACAATACTACAGGAGAAAAATTGATGGACGTCTTGCTTGATACGTCGAATTTCTAATCCTGCATATAGTTTCTGAAAAGCGAACATCTAAAAGGAAACGAACAAATACAGACTTCATGGAAGTCAACCCGAAGAAAAAAGGTATTGACCACAAGTCTAACAAGTAGGGGGTGGTATGGTGTGACGTTTATCTACCCTATTTCGGGAATAGATGGACTCTCTCGACACAATGAATAGAGTTACGACTAAGTGTCTTGGCGGTTCATTGGTAGTAGCCATAGCCACAGTATCGGACGCATACTTTCTGTAACATACTATTCCTGTACTGTACACTCTTGTAAATATACCACAGTATTGTCTTAATCATTATCGGCCTTTCAAGGTCACAACATTGGCGACGAGGATTATTTTAAGAGAAAAAGGAGTAGTAAACTTTTTTATGATAGCAGAATATTTTGTAAGGAAAGTTTTTTTCTTTTGTATGTATAACATTTGCAAATTTTGATTTGTATGTAAAACTTAAGATTCCGTTTTATTTCCCCTTGAAATAAGAAAAATGTTTTGTTATATATATAATAAAGAATAATAATACTAGTTTCTCGAAGTTAAAGTAAATATTTACGACTAATTTGTTACTTTGTTACGACATGGTAAATTGCAATTAAGTTTTAAAAGTACGAAGTTGAGTTATCGTATAGAATGCGGTTTAGTGTAAAGGGGAGTTGGCCACCTGAAAAGCCACACAAACATTGAAACAACGGCCACCAAAAATAGTTTTGTATTTCAGAACAAAGAAATCTGTTGGTTTTCTTTGCGTGTCTTTGAAGACTGTGGTCATACGACAGTTTCCCACTTTTTTACGCACTTCTTTGCATTATTTTTGTACCCTGAAAAATCTCTCAAACTGCACTAGTTAGACAGTATAAGGCAGAGAAGATAGTGTTGCATCGTATGGGCCTCTCACGACATTCACAGATGATTAGGTGGCCCCATCAAGTGATAGCAACTTTTGAGCGCCACATTCTGGTTCTCAGACGATTGAGTGTTTTCCACTGGACCCAGGGTGTTTCTGAGCCAGGAGAGAGAGCCCCAGAAGGGGAGTTCTCAGGTTAGTAGGAAAGGGTGAATTCTCTAGCCGTCTGTTGGTGAAAACCCAGCGGAAAGGGAGGACATTCCAAGAGTATAAGTGAAAATAATGATAATAATAATAAGAAGAAGAAGAGGAAAAAGAAGAAGTAAAAAGAATAATAATAATAAAAAGAATAATACAAAGAATAATACAAAGAACAATAGGAAATGTTTGAGCCGTAGAAATAAATCCACATACAAAGCAAAGTAAATAATCCCGGAATAAGAATTTCCTAATGTTCGGTCGCTTTTTTTGTTAAAATGAAATCGGTTTCAGCATTACTCTCGAATACAACGAACAGATTTTCAACGCTATTTTCAATTTCCGCATTTGTAACAAACGCTGGAATTTCATTGGCTAATGAACGGAGATGATTAGCCAATGAAAATTACGATATATATCAGGAAGTCGCTCTTGTTAAAGGAAATGTCGAGACGGATATAGTATGTAACTGATGAAATCGAGTGAAGAAAAGAAACGAATAATTGCCGTAATTGACTGGCTAGTCAGAATCAAATATTGATTTTGTAGGGCGGAAGCTATCGATAGCAAAGTTCTAAAAATGGACTGGCTTCATTTTATATATTAGAAAGAAAACAAGAAAAGGAGGAGGAGGAGGGGGGTGTAATGCCTGAGAGAGTGCATCATTTAGGACCGAGCCCGACCATACACTATTCCGACAAAGAAAAGTCTCATAGTTCAAGTCAGTCCATAGATTGCCAGAATGACGCCAAAACGAACCTTGGCTGGTTTGAAGTTGAAATTTGGTTTACAGATGCAGCTCGGGAAGGCTCACAATGGTTCTAATCGGCAATTGGCATTCAGGCTAAGATCAAAGTGTAGTATCTATTCTGTCCGCGGTCAGTGAAAGAGAAATCCTTCTAGACTGAGGTATTTTTTTTACATTTTTGTCCCAATCAAGAGTGCCCCTTTTTGGAGAGCTGGATTTGACCTATATTAAAAACCGATCTTGTGTCTAACTTTGCCCTCGTGGGGAGGCAAGTAATAGAGACATTATACGCTAAAGTTACATACATTGTGAATATAACCTATGTGGGGCTACAGATGCAATGCGAGTGAACATAAACAGTCACTAGCTTGTATAAGCTAATCTCTGCTTTTTCTTTTCGCCGTCCCCCAAATAAAATAAAAACATGATTTCACATGAAGGTGTTAACTCAACATTTTTAACCTATGAAATGGCAGAAACGATTTTTTTAGTGAGCCGATGTGAAATACCAATTTCTAATAAAACCAGCAAACTCGAAAACCAAAAACTCACAGGGAAGAAAGAGTTCAGGTAGCCAGAGACAAGACACCCAGTGCACGCTGCATTACAATAACATCTTTTCAATTTTCTTTTTTATAATTTGAAAATCGATAGTTATTCAAAGAAATCATTAAAAAAACCCAATACCCCCCCCCCAATCAATAACCGAATAAGATAGTGGGGTGTAACGTCCGACGTGCAATCAGTATAATTATAAAGCTTCCGTTAGGTACGCTAATTAACAACTATACACGTAACACTTTCGCTCAATGTAAACGCAATGGCTGCCTTAGTTATTTATTGGGTGCATTGTCGCCCCTACACTCTTTAGTCTTCCAGGTCCCTGGGCCTTGTCTGTTAGTCGGACCTGTCCTATATTTATTTACTTCTTCTGCAGGAAGTGAGACACAAGGTCAGGTAGGTTTGGAAAAGCCAGCACACAAGGATAAGCGCACCCTGACCTACAAAACATGCCTGAGCAGTCTTGTCGGCATTCCCCGGTTGGGGCGCCTCAGGCGATTAGCAATGAACTAACCCCTTCTCGGAGAGAAGGTACAGCTTGGGAAGGTGGATCTCTTAGGGCTGAACAGAACAATGCCTCAGCCACTGTCGGACTGATTGTCGAGGACGTATCTCCGACTGGTACGAATCTGTCCTATATAAGTAAACACACAGCGCACATTCCTTAAGTTTATTTCATAATATATGTAACAGCAAGCAAACTGGAGCAAAGATCTCGGACACAAATTACACTGATGAATATGTATTTAGTTGCGCGCACGTGGCCAACGCTCAACTATAACATCTTTTCATCGTAAAACTGGAAACACATGAAAATAAACAAATCTTACAAACATTTTCTAAGACAAAACAAAGCAAATTATAAAAGAGTAAAAATTCAAATAGGTTTAGAGAACTATGCGTTGCTTACCTCTATTTTTGCCAAGCTACTTGCCTCAGAGCCAACGTCTATCACAAGTGGAACAAACGTCCGACTCCCATGTTGACTGATTTGAAAAGACCGCCTCTGGGCAAGCAGGCGGTGTAGAGGCACGACAGTTACCTCGTGCGCATGTCTTCCGGAAGAGAACGGTGCTGAATACAAAATGTCCCCTTCCTGAATTATGACCGGCCAACATGTGAAACACCTACGTTTACAATGTAGCTTGGCCTTTCCTAAAGATTAATATCTTCCACGACATTATAAATAAAACGGCCATGAATTTGTCATAGAAAATATTGCAACATTTGAAGAAGAAGAAGAAGAAGAACAACAACAACAAGAAGAAGAACAACAACAACATTAATAATAATAATAATAATAATAAAGCTCCCCCCCCCAATAAATTACACCGGCCTCAACTGACACAACACAAAAATGAACCAATGAACAGAAATAGCAAGAAACACCATCAGCCCCCCCCCCCCAAAAAAAAAACAAATAAAAAATGGTACCAGTCTAGGCTGACACCACACAAAATATTTGCATAGGGTCAAGGAGGATGAGAAGACCGAGGAGGGACAGCACAAACCAGACCTCAACTGGAAGACTGCGCAGAATGCTGGGACCTTGGAGAGGCTTATTGCCACCCAAATCCCAGAGAAGACCAATGGTCCTTACCAGCGAGAAATCAATGGTAAACGGCTGTTGCAATACTGCAAGGTTATTTGTGGTGGCTATCGAAAAGAGGTGGAGAATACTGGAAATCTGGGGAGACTTGTTGTCACTCAGACTCCAAGGAATACCATCGGTTGTCGGTGAGCAATCACTGATGACCTGTGTAAGAACTCCTAGTGATAAACAATAATAATAATAATAATAATAATAATAATTTTATTTTATTTTTTTATTATTTTTTCAAATTAATTTAAAGAAATATTATTTTATTCATTTATTTATTTTTTTAACTGGTGCCGGCCTAAGCTGACACCAGACAACACATTTGTAGAGGGTCGAGGAGGATGAGAAGACCGAGGAGGGACAGCACAAACCAGACCTCCACTGGAAAAGTGCAGAGAGTGCTGAGACCTTGGGGAGGCTTGTTGCCACCCAAATCCCAGAGAAGACCAATTGTCCTTACCGGCGAGAAATCAATGGTAAGAGACTGTTGCGATACCGCATCGTTATTGAAAAGAGGTGAAGAACACTGGAAGTCTGGGGAGACTTGTTGTCATTCAGACTCCAGGAAATACCACTGGTTGTTGTCGGTGAGCAATCACTGACGATGATCTGTGTGAGAACTCCTAGTGATTACAAATAATAAAAATTAAAAAAAAAAATTTTTAATTAAAAAAACAAAGAAAAACTTGTTGTTTACATGAGACGTTTTCCTACAAATTGCCAGCCACCTTGAACTTACCGGTTGTAAAAGTCAGTCGGGTGAGAAAAATTTTTTTTTCACAGGTCAACATTACTAAAACAGAATTCCATAAATATTTCTCATTTTTGATCTTGTATTGCTCTTCTTCTTCTTCTTCTTCTTCTTCTTCTTCTTCTTCTTCTTCTTCTTCTTCTTCTTCTTCTTCTTCTTTTTTTTCTTCTTTTTGTTTTATATACGACATTAAAAAAATGATAAAACTCTATTTTATGGACGCGTTTTAGCAAATTTGACTCCCTGGATACCGGCTCATTTGACAGAATGGTTAGACTGTTCGCCCATTGGGCCAGGAGTACTGGGTTCGAGTCATACCAAAGACTAAAAAAGTGGTACACGATTCTTCCTTGCTAAAAACTCAGCATTATAAGGTGCGGATCAAGGGAAAGTGGAGCAATCCAGGGAAAAGGGTGACGCCCTCCCCTACATCTCGGTGTACTAACCAATGAAAAGAAGCCTTCGATTTCCCTTCGACTATTCTTGACCTTACTTATTGTATTCCCTAGAAACTGATTGTGTGATAAAAGCATCAACTTAAAACATAAACTGATACAAATGAAATAAAAATACGTCGTTTAGTTTTATGAAAAGTTTAAGTTTTCATGCTTTACACAAGTAATACAGTCGCCATTTTCTTTCGTAGTCAAAAAAAGACAATTGCGAAACCGCATAGTGATGGGACGATTTCAATATTTTTCCCGATTCCGATACAATTACCGACTCTGTTCTAAATTCCAGATTCCGATACAATTACCGACTCTGTTCTAAATTCCAGATTCCGATACAATTACCGACTCTGTTCTAAATTCACGATTCCGATACAATTACCGATTCTGTTCTAAATTCCCGATACGGATACAATTACCGACTCTGTTCTAAATTCCCGATACTGATACAATTACTGATTCCGATTCTTTTAAAATCTCTAAATATTTAGCTATAGAGTTGTTGTTTTTTTTAATTTTAGGATTACCGTAAAAAAAAACCCTGTAATATGTGCATATATTTTCGTAAATGTAAAAATACACTTGTGGGGCGGGGGATAAATAGATTTTAATTTTACTGGTTATTTAAAATCAATAAATATTTAAAATCAATAAATATTTAAAATCAATAAATATTCATCATTTCATCATTAGTACCAGCAATGGAAAAATTTTGTTTTAAACAAAAAACCCAAAAATAAGATTCGTTTTTGGAATCGAAATATAGGCACAAATTTTCCGATTCCGATATTCCAAAAAGTTCCGATTTTTATGATTCCCGATTCCGATTGCGATTAATCGTCCCAACACTACTAATTATATTATTGAGAAAAATAAAAGCATTAGAAAGCCAATAACAAATCAGACAACCCCGCCATCTGAAATGAATTCGGAAAGAAATCCTTCACTCTAAATACAAAGTCAACAGTAGTTTTTTTCTTTAGGTCATCAGAAATGATAATAATTTACAGATAAAAAATTAAATTGCTGACGTAATTCTATGATTTTATATAAGAATACTAGCGATATCCACCCGGCGTTTCCCGGGAGGAGATTGTTCGGATCGAGAGGAAATGTCCCCCCGATTATAGACGTGTTCAGTAAATCAAGCAATGTTGCATGCAAAGACAGAGTAATAATTAATAAACAAAATGAAGTAGTTCAAATAAGGTTTATTGAACGTGTGTGTACGTGGAATGATGAAGTGTGTGATGTATGCATGTGTGTCGATGGAAAAACAGTTCTTGAAAAGGTATAAGAAGAAATGAATCCGGCGTAGGAAAGTCTTTGAAAGCCGTATACAAAGAAAATGAGTTGAGAACTCTTACCGTTGTTTGCCCACGTGTTGACGGAAGAAACGTGTGTTGGTAGTTGTTTTGCTGAGACCAGTTCAAGAGAAAAGCGTGAGACGAAGCGCTAGTGTATTAGCGTCGTTCTGTCGACCAGAGAAGAGTGAAACGGAACGCTAGTGTCAGCGTCATTCTGTCGAGGCCAAAAGGCGGGTGAAACGGAGCGCTGGTGCCAGCGTTGTTCTCCGATGCTGGTCGGTGAAAAAGAGAGAGAATTTCCGTTTGGCACCGGGTTTTATAGTCCGAAGGGCAGATAACTCTGGTGTCGCTTTACAGTGCCACCTGTCGGTGAAAAAGCGACACCTACCGGCAAACCGGTGTAGTTATGTTTTGAAAGGAGGAGGTAACTGCTACAAGATCTATTTCTGGACTGAAATAATTTCATATATAGTCATGTTTACAACTTTTGCCTAGAAAAAAAAAACGTTAAAAATAAAATTTGAACTATGAGGTCAAGTAATAAAAAATACTGTTAGTGCAGTTGTGTTTTCTTAAAAGAAAATACTTGTTGACACCATGTTTCTTACGGACAGTTGTAAAACGGAAAATTGGCTTTAACGAATCGAAATGAATTCGTTTTTCTTTAATTATTTTAAATTTCTAAAATACCAATAAAAATAATTATTTAAATGTTTGAACCTTGTTTAAATACATTCTCCGCTAAGATATTCTTTGTAAAATTTTTTTTTTTTTTATGAAACGAAGAAAATTTATTTTTAAAAAAAAGAATTTAATTTCTTTACATATATTTCAGGTATTTTATGAACCTAACCGATAATTGTCTCTAGTGAACCCAGATGGAATCGATGGACAATTCCAATGGTCTCTTTACATTCTGTGAAAAATGTACAGTGTCTCTTCATTCTCTTTTCCTATCAATACTGGTGTTCCTCAGGGCTCTATTCTAGGCCCAACACTGTTTCTTCTCTATATAAATGATCTTCTAGAGAATATTGTTCAAAAAATTAACATCTATGCTGGTGATACCACTCTCTATTCTGGTGTTGCTTCTCGACCATCTCCCTCAAATCACTCGAAATATGCAGCGGATCTAGAAGTTGACCTGGGTTCAGTTGTGGATTGGGGTACAAAATGGCTTGTTTCATTTAATCCAGCTCGTGTCTTTCAATCGTAGACGTGTCCCTTTTCTTCCTGAGATTCTCATAGATGGCTCTGCTCTTAAGGAGAAATCGACTCCGAAACTTCTTGGTCTTTCTCTCATCAAATCTTTATTGGAGTTCATACATTAGATCCATTGCCCTTTCTGCTTCTAGTAAAGTCGGTTCTCTCTATCGCTCCAAACACTTTCTTACACCTGAGGCTATTCTCTATCTCTACAAATTTACAATCAGACCATGTATGGAGTACTGTTGTCATATTTGGGCTGGTGAATCTCTGCTCCATTTGAGGGTTCTTGATAAGGTGTAGAAATGTATCTGTAATTTGATTGGCTCTACCCTTTCTTATTATCTGCGCCCTCTCTCTCACAAACGCAATGTTGCTAGTCTCAGTCTTTTCTATAAATACTATTATGACATGTGTTCTTTTGTTCCAGCTCGTTTGACTCGGTCTCCATCAATTCGCTGTTTTGATACCTCATTGTAATACAGCTTCCTATTCCAGTAGCTTCTTTCCAAGAACCGCAGGCTTGTGGAACTCTTTTCCTGCTGACTGTTTTCCGCCTACCTACAACCTTCGTCATTTCAACACTAAGGCCAATAGGCCTCATCTGTCTTTGCTTTAACCATATTTGTTCTTGTTAGCTCCTTACATCAAGTGGCTTCATGCCTTGTCTGGAGCGATTACCCATCCCCCCCCAAAAAAAAAACAATCCTTATTTAAACTTATTTGAATGTTGTAACTATTAACATATCAATTTCTATAACACACAAACATTAACTTTTATATAAATAGAAATTTAGTGCGAACACCGGTGAAGCTTATCCCCCCACCCCCACCCCCGTCAACTTTTGACGGAGGATGTACGCTAGATCTATTGTGCAGAACCGTCGAGTTTGTATGGAAACGTTTTAAAGATGAATAAATATTTGAAGATATTAGAAACTTGGAACAACATAATAGCTGACTGGATTCGGCATCAAATCACCCGAGAGAGGGTTGATATGGCGTAAAACGAAACAACCAAACCAAACCTAACAACAACTGAGTGTATTATTATTATACGTGTGACATGACATTTACC
Source organism: Sepiola atlantica (assembly GCA_963556195.1). Classification (NCBI taxonomy): domain Eukaryota; kingdom Metazoa; phylum Mollusca; class Cephalopoda; order Sepiida; family Sepiolidae; genus Sepiola; species Sepiola atlantica. The sequence goes on along the minus strand of OY744527.1, from coordinate 34,342,421 downwards.
TGTCCTTCGCATAACCAGCGACACCTGCTTTGATTCAAGTTACAACTGTTGTTCTTTCTTTTAAAACGACAACAGAAAACTTTTTGTTCAACTTTACCTACTTTTTCAACTTTGTTCTTTTTTCTTTCCTTTTTAGAAGCGTCCACACATCTAAAAAAAGAGGCTTTGTTCGTCGGTTGGTCACGCTTAAGTTTCAAATGTATCATTTTCATCGTCACACGCGTAGCCGAAATGAACGCAACTTATTTGAGATGCGTCAAATATTTTCATGCTTAAGTTTGAAATAACGTTTTCGACGGTCTGTCATGCTAAAGTTTGAAACAGCGTTTTTGGTGTTCTGTCACGCTAAATTTGAAAAAGCGTTTTCGGTTATCTGTCACGCTAAATTTTGTAATAACGTCTTCAGCGGTCTCATGCAAAAGTTTTAAATAGTGTTTGTCGGTATGTCAGGTTAAAGTTTGAAAGCGCGCTTTTGTTCGAACTGTCACACTCAAGTTTAAAATAGCGTTTTATCAGTTTGCCACGCAAAATTTCAAATAGCGTTCTTCGTCAGTCTGTCACATTAAGTTTGAAATCGAGTTTTCAGCGGTCTGTCAGGCTTTAGTTTGTAATAACGTTTGCGGCAGGCTGTCACGCTAAATTTCAAATAGATTTTTCCGTGGTCTGTCACGCTCAAATTTGAAATAGCGTTTTCGTCAGTCTGTCACGCTAAATTTGAAATAACGTTTTATCGGTCTGTCAGGCTTCAGTTTTTAATAACGTTTGCGGCGGTCTGTCATGCTAAATTTGAAATAGCGTTTTCGTTGGTCTGTCACGCTAAATTTCAAATAGATTTTTCCGTGGTCTGTCATGCTAAATTTTAAATAACGTTTTTGGCGATCTGTCACGCTAAATTAGAAATAGTGTTTTCGGCGGTCTGTCATGAAATAGCGTTTTCGTCTGTCACACTTTAGTTTCAAATAGCGTTATCGTCTGTCACACTTTAGTTTCAAATAGCGTTATCGTCTGTCACACTTTAGTTTCAAATAGCGTTTTCATCTGTCACACTTTAGTTTCAATTAGCGTTTTCGTCTGTCACACTTTAGTTTCAAATAGCGTTTTCATCTGTCACACTTTAGTTTCAATTAGCGTTTTCGTCTGTCACACTTTAGTTTCAATTAGCGTTTTCGTCTGTCACACTTTAGTTTCAATTAGCGTTTTCATCTGTCACACTTTAGTTTCAAATAGCGTTTTCGTCTGTCACACTTTAGTTTCAAATAGCGTTATCGTCTGTCACACTTTAGTTTCAAATAGCGTTATCGTCTGTCACACTTTAGTTTCAAATAGCGTTTTCATCTGTCACACTTTAGTTTCAAATAGCGTTTTCGTCTGTCACACTTTAGTTTCAAATAGCGTTTTCGTCTGTCACACTTTAGTTTCAAATAGCGTTTTCGTCTGTCACACTTTAGTTTCAAATAGCGTTTTCGTCTGTCACACTTTAGTTTCAAATAGCGTTTTCATCGCTAAACGCACAGAGTGATTGGACGCATCTTAAGAATATGCGTTCTATTTTTTTCTTTTGTTTTTCTTTCTCTTTTTTCGCCGTGTTCAATTGTGCCCCATGGCCGTGTTGCGCTTTTGTTTGTTGTTTTAATTTTGTCGTACTGTAAAACATCCTTCGGACCAACAAAAGAAAGAAAAGAAAATTGGATGATATAAAGAAAACAAAAATCTCAACGAAAATATTATGTAACGATGGAGAAGCCCATTATGTTCTCTGGCAAATGAATGAATCTTAGCTTTAAAGAAATTGGACCCTACCCCCCCCCCCCCCCCCGTCGCGGCTCTCTCCATTTCCTTTCATTTTGAGACACAACTTTAATGTCACGACTTGTGCGAATCTAGAATTTTAGGAGAGCGCAGCAAAACAAGGAAAAACAAGTGGAGACGGAATGTTAGATAAACATATATAAAAGCGATTTCATAAAAAGGTAAGAAAAAGCTTAAATCAGATATCGTGTGTGTTTCTCGCCCATACGTAACTTTGATAAATACACCCTGAATCATCTTTTTTTTTTAAATTTCACTATTAATCTAATATTTATTGAAAACCAAATTAAAATAAGGGATAACTAAAAGGAATTTGAAAAAAAAAATCGTACTTAAAAATTTAAACGTTTATTTAATTTAAAATATTTAGCTTCTTATGTAAAATTAAACGCACGCTTTTTATGCGTTTCGGCTGCAATTTTGAACGTCTCTTCCAGGAAACGTTTCATCATGTGTGTGTGTGTGTGCGTGTCTCTGTGTGTGTGTGTGTGTCTGTGTGTGTGTGAGCCCGCACGTTTCTCGCCTATACGCAAATTTAATAAATACACATTCAAAAATAAAATAAGTGAAAACTAAAATGATTTTTTTAAATTCCTATAAACATCACTATATTTTGAATTCTTTCGATGTCACCAACCCCCGGACAACGCCGGGAAAATACAGCTATACACACTAGCCGGGGAAATCCTTGGAATATTCTGTATTCTGATTCTGCGATCTGGTTCGCTAAGGCGGGGGGGGGGGAGATCATTTTGTCTGAATTAATTATGGTTCGGTTCGGTTCGGTCCTAGGAAGTCATACTCCCAGGCATTATTTCCCGGCGATCGACAATAAACACTGTTTGTTGTCGATCGCCTGGAAATGCTTACGGGTCCGTTTTCGGCTGTTTTTATATCTTCCAAAGTGGAGCTGCGGGAGCTGGATCCCAACGTTAAAGTGACTTCATGTCTGTTGTCTAATTATGAGAGAGAGAGAGAGAGAGATTAGGTAATTTACTGAAGTTTGTAAAATAAAAAAGGTGTTATACATTTCGATTTCACAAGAGTTGTTCTTCAAAGTCAAGTGTGTTTTGAACGCTTAGTTTTAGTAGGAGTACTATAGTACCCACGCCACACAAGACATAACCCAATCATTGAGAACCTGTTTTGATTTAAAGAAAAAACACGTTTTATTGATGGTTTGGTTCAATTGTACCATAGGGACTACTTTCATATTTCACTTGGTATTAGTCCAAATGTTGAATTGAATAAATCGATTCTCGGACGGTCAAACATAATACTTTTTGTGAGCAATTGTCCGGAATAGGGTCCCACATTCCCCCCCCCCCGTATTATTGTAGATTAACACACTCAGCTGTAGTGTCTGTTTTGATACTAAACCTCTATCTTTTCTGTCCTCAGTCAGTGAAAGATTGGTTGTTTCTATTTTTGTCCCAATTCAGAGTCTCCCCATTATGGGAAGCTGGATGTTACTCACTTTAAAAACTGACTTTGTGTCTAACTCTGCTAGGGAGGCAAGTGAACACCCTCAGCTAAATCACCCCCTACAAAAAAAATGAGATTCTACTTTTTTTTAGGCGATTACGAAAAAAAATTATTTTAGAATTATGATGGGGAGTCATTTTTTTTTTTCGTTTCGTAATCCAATAAAAGGTGAAATTGACTTTTAACGGTCCCTAGTTAATGTTCTTGGTCAAACTTTAGTATAAAAATGTCAATGTTACGAGTCATTAAATAAAAAAATAAAAAACACATGCCTCTCCTTAACCCTACCACTAACCCTAAGTCTGGGTGGTGTGGAGACGGGAGCGATTCTATAAAATTACTACGTGTATTTTATGCAATAATAACTTGTTTTGAAATATTGTCCATCGGCATTTTTAGGATTCCCCTAAAATAAAATGAATGTTAACCACATTTTGTCATAAAATAAAATTCTAATTTACTTTTTAAAGTATATAAATTGAACTTTTATACGAAATGTTTACTCTTTGTGGCCATTTCGATAATTTGTTATTTTTAAAACTTAAATTATCGACTCGCATATTTCAATCTCTTCATTTTGTGAGGCTTTTAAATTCGTTAAAAACTTTTTTGAGTAAAAGAAAGGTTCAAAATTTATTTTTGTATCAATTGTTTTTGTACAATAATATTTTAAAACAGTAAAAATGTTTTTGGTGTGAGAAAAAAATCAAACAAGAAGAAAAAAAAAACCACATGGCCGCCAGCGATTACAACATTAAATTTGGCGTTAGATTCTGAACACTTCAAAAGTGTCCGGTCTTCTGGACTATGCTAGTATATGTTCTATTCACGGTCAGAGGAGAAGAAATCCGTCCATTTTATTTCCCAATCAAGAGTCCCCCTTTGGAGGACCTGGACTATGTGTGTAACGTTGCCCACGCGGGGAGGCAAGTAATTAGGCACTTTAAAAAGTAAATTAGAATTTTATTTCAGGACAAGAATACGATATAATAGTAACGATCTATTTTATCCAAAACTATCCGTACGAATAGTATCAGTCTGTTTGTTATGATCTGCGTCCACCAGATACTGGCTGACTATGATAGATCCATTTCAGTTTTTTTTTTCTGCTATGGATGTATAAAACCCATTCATTAATTAACAAAGGTGTTGAACAATTTATTTAAGTCGCTCACCGGTAATTTCCCTGACTTTTTTTTCTTTTTAATTTGCGGATTACGTTTGTTGCTTAATGTTGAGTTGTAGAAGTCCGTTTTCATGTCGACCTAAATGAATTGGAAAGTTTTTTTCGCTTTTTTTTTTCGTTTAAAAAATAGCATACTTTAGATTTAAAATGTACAAAAATTAAAAAGAGAACCCCCAAATCAAACAATTGACTGTCGAATAATACCTACATTTATTTAGTTTTAGTAATTTTATAGAATCACTCCCGCCCCGTCCCCCCAAGCATTGGATGACAATCACTAACCCTAATCTTTAGCTAACCCTAAATCCCAGTGGCAACAGACCCCCTCCCCCTCCCCTCCTCCCCCCAAGAATAATAAATTAAAGAAAAAAAAATGTCGGCGGTTTGAAGACGGGAGTGATTCTATAACAATACGGTATGTTATTCTCATGACGATATCCACCTATTCAAGTCGGCCAGTAGTAATTCCCTCTACCAACCCATGAAATTATGACGCTGATATCATTGGAGAAAAAAAACAAAAAAACATGTTGAGCAAATATAAAATGATTTCACACCTTCCTCAAAAGGTTTGATAAACATTTTACGAATTACTTTTCGCGTCATTTTCAAACTTACGAATTAATTGTACACTTTTTTGTTTGCTGTTTTCACCGAAACAAATGTGAAGTGGCGACATTTTCTCCAAGGTATCCATGTCTTTACAATAAGCAAAACAACCCACCTGTTGAAACGTAAGTAAACCAAACCAGACTACATTTTAATACAAACAATTTAAATTATCATTTTTGGCATTTGTTTTTTCTTTCTTTTCGATATCTTTAAAAAAATGTGATTCGTTTAAAATTTTTAAATGGTTAGGAATATCTAAGATTAAACCTTCATAAAAAAAACGTAAGAATTTTTTAGATGAGGATTGATAATTTGAATTATTCGGACTACTGTTCTCATATTTGATGTTTTTTCTCAAAACGTTTCGATCGATGTAACCCCCGACCTTTTCTAGGTGCATCTTATCGAACTCGGGAATCTGTACGGAATTTCAAATTGAAGTATTTATTTAATTCACGGAAATAAATTGCTCTCGTTTCGTCAGCCATGATTGGGTAGAAATCTTAAGAAGTTTGGGCGCAACGGATAAAGTGCTAAGTTATAATCAGTTCTAAGTGATAGTCTTCTGGAAGTTGAAGGTTGAATCCATAGTACAAGCCATACTAAGAATATAATTAATAATTATTAATTATATACTAAGAATATAATTAATAATTATTAATTATATTCTTAGTAATTAATAATTACTTAAGCCTTCTCTCCAGTCATGGCTGACGGAACGAGAGCAGCCTACCACCGTGGATTGAATAAATGGTTTCGTTCGAAATTCCGTTACACTGCACCCGAAGAAGGTCGGCGGTTACATCGCGAAACGTTTACGAAAACAGTAGTCCAAATAATCTAAATAATATAAACGTAAACATTTAAGAAAGTTGAAAGAATGATTTTATTCCCATTTTTTAAACTTTTATAAAACAATAAACGCTGTTTGTTAATTGTTTTGTAATTTTTATCGCCTCCGCCCTGGAGAAACGGACTAAAATTTAACAGTGACATATTCAGTTTACACCGCTTGATGTACAATTAAAATTTTCATAATTGTTTTTTACAATCTTGTAATTTAATCCTTAATCTGTAGTAATAATCTATTACTAATTTGATATCTGTGTGAAGGCGTAACTATACTATTACTTCTATTACTAATGGAGATTTGGTATCTGTCTGTCCTAATCAGGAAGTATATACTATTACTTCTATTACTAATGGTGATTTGGTATCTGTATGAAGGCGTAACTATACTATTACTTCTATTACTAATGGTGATTTGGTATCTGTCTGTCCTAATCAGGAAGTATATACTATTACTTCTATTAATGGAGATTTGGTATCTGTGTGAAGGCGTAACTATACTATTACTTCTATTACTAATGGTGATTTGGTATCAGTCTGTCCTAATCAGGAAGTATACTATTACTTCTATTACTAATGGAGATTTGGTATCTGTCTGTCCGAATCAGGAAGTATATACTATTACTTCTATTACTAATGGAGATTTGGTATCTGTCTGTCCTAATCAGGAAGTATATACTATTACTTCTATTACTAATGGAGATTTGGTATCTGTCTGTCCTAATCAGGAAGTAAATACTATTACTTCTATTACTAATGGAGATTTGGTATCTGTCTGTCCTAATCAGGAAGTATATACTATTACTTCTATTACTAATGGAGATTTGGTATCTGTCTGTCTGAATCTTTAACTATACTATTACTTCTATTACTAATGGAGATTTGGTATCTGTCTGTCCTAATCAGGAAGTATACTATTACTTCTATTACTAATGGAGATTTGGTATCTGTATGAAGGCGTAACTATACTATTACTTCTATTACTAATGGAGATTTGGTATCTGTGTGAAGGCGTAACTATACTATTACTTCTATTACTAATGGAGATTTGGTATCTGTCTGTCCGAATCAGGAAGTATATACTATTACTTCTATTACTAATGGAGATTTGGTATCTGTATGAAGGCGTAACTATACTATTACTTCTATTACTAATGGTGATTTGGTATCTGTCTGTCCGAATCAGGAAGTATACTATTACTTCTATTACTAATGGTGATTTGGTATCTGTCTGTCCGAATCAGGAAGTATACTATTACTTCTATTACTAATGGAGATTTGGTATCTGTATGTCTGAATCTTTAACTATACTATTACTTCTATTACTAATGGGGATTTTGTATCTCTCTGTCTGAAATCGAAACTAGATTATTACTTTTGGCATAATGGTACAAGTGTTCGCTTCTGTGCCGGTCGAGTCATACCAAAGACTTCAGCAGTATAAGGTTAGGATAAAGGGTATGTGGAGTTGCTCTGAAAAAGGAGTGGCACCCTCCCTGACACCTCATAGAAAAGGGAGTGTTAGGGTTGCCCTCAACTATGGTCGACCACTTTACTTTTACTATCTTTTAAGGTTTGTGTGTGGGGAGGGGTAGTGTAGTATCTGTTCTGTTGTCATGATACCATCCTCTCAGACATTCCCTCTTCCTTTTGAGGAAGAGGGGAAGGGAGGTAGTGTAGTATCTGTTTTCATTTCATGATGTGAGACATTACCTCTTCCTTTTTGGGGGATGGGAGTACAGTTCTGTTGCCATAAGACCATTCTCTCAGGCATTAAACCCTCTTTGGAGGGGGGAGGTAGTGTAATATCTATTCTGTTGTCACAAGACCATCCACCCAGGCATTATCTCTTCTTTTTTCTTTCAGGTGGGGGTAATGACTTACTAGTAAAAATAATAATAAATATTCTAGATTTTACAGGTATAGGTAAAAATCTATTATCGAGGACCAAGGATGATACCTCGATGCACACATTGTTTCCTTCATTACAATTTTTAAATTTTTTTTTATCATAGTTCACCCCAAACAAGGCAGACCGCTACCGTAGACGTAAGGGGCTGCTTAGAATTAGGGTGTACAGTTTTTTTGGGAGTTATCCTATTTGGGGAGCTATGCAGCGAGATGTCTGTTTACATTAGTTTTAAATTTATATTATATACTAGCAAAAATATGCGACTGGAAGGAACATATTTTTGCTAGCCTGTGAGAATACATGGTGGACGAACATATACTACACTTTTTACGAACATATACTACACTTTTTACGAACATATACTACACTGACCCCCAAAGGAGGAGCTAATGACCGTGATTATGGTATCATGACAACAGAACAGATAGTACATTACCCCCTCCCCCAAAGGCAGATGTAGTACGTGGGAGAATTACCCCCACCACCTTAAAAAGAGGAGGTAATTCCTGGGAGGACAGTCTTATGATAACAGAACCGATACTACACTACCCACCCCCATTCAAAGAAAAAACAATAATCGATTAACTCATTTTCTTGCCTTTTGGCTAAGATCAAAGTGTAGTATCTGTTCTTAGCTTAACAGTGACATCAGACGTTTTTTTATCGACGAAAACACTGCATATATATAAATATATAAGAAAATATGACAATGAAAAGTTACAATTGTATATTACAAAATATTAATTTATTAGAAGCTGTTTATAAAATAAATATTCAAATTAAGAAGAACAAACAGTGTTTGTGGGTATTTGCAGTCTTTTATATATACGGTATTAAAAAATATTGTATAATTGAATAAAATAAGCACAGCCTGTTTTGATGTTGACATAGTTAAGGTAGATGAAAAAAAAACCTTTCGCATTTATTCATTTAGATATATATTTATTTATTTCTGAATTTTACAGAAGATTAAATCACATGGTACCAATAGTTTCGCGAACACCCGGAGGTTGGTTTAAAAACACCTTGGGCTTAAATCGATTGATTGCTCTTCAGCCATTTTCTTGATATAGCTAAAGAGTTATGAATCAGATTTACTGCAGGTAGAAGAAAGTGTATTGTCAGCTGTCTTTTTCGACTCGCATCGGGCGGATTTTATGCTGTTAGCATGACAACAACAACAGACCTAAAAACAATAACAGACATGATTAGAAGTCTACGTAAAAGTCGGCTGAATCTGTTCTCGATTGGCAAATTGATGAAAGTATACTGTCAGCTCCCTTTTCCACACATCTTGGACTGCTTCTATGTTTTCACCCTGTACTTGGATGAGTGACGATTTGGGAATACTAGGTGGTTGATGTAAAATGTGGCCCTAGTGGCCTTGCAAGCTGAGGGCCGGTACAAATCTGCAAATGCAACGAACAAAGCAGACATTCCTGGGCTATTTGTTATGATCTGTACCGACTAGATACTGGCCGGTGATGACATATTGAATTCAGAATTATTTTTGGGGCATTACTAAATGTGTAACTTTGTGTGGGAATTCTTCAATCCCCACAGAGAGCCGGCGGTTTTCTTTGTGTTGAGTCTCTCTCGTTGCCGCATAAGTAGTTGGCTCATTGAATAGTGTTGTCTCTCAGCAATGGTGGTGCTAGCCGTCATTGCTGTGGTGTTTTAGCGGCAGAAACAGAGTTGTTTGATTTTTTTCTTACCTGCTTGTAATGATAGCAGCAGCCGTCTTCCTCTCTTCCCTGAAAGCTGTGATAATGGACAGCAATTAAAAAAAAAGAATGCCAAAAATAAACGCTGATAACATTGTTGCTTAATGACGATCAGCTCACTGATGTTCTATTCCCATTGGCCGCTCCCTGGAGATGGCGAATGAAGACAGAGCTCCGAAAATAGTGACTGAATCCTATCAGTTCACCGGCCAACGAGAAAGACGTTGCTATCCTCGTTGCCACGTCTCTCTTAGGACGTCCTGCCTGTGATGTCATATCTTGACACGTCGCCATAATACTAATCTTTTAACTTTCAATGGAATTTTCCACTCTGTACTTAATTTTAACCTTATGCGAAAAATACCGATTTTAACATTATTTTTACACACCCGACTCTAATCTTGCTACACAATGAGGAAATAAGTTTTCAGTATGCAAATTCTTTTATTCATGGATGAACGAAAAATGATTAAGTTTTATAATAACAAAAAGGGAGAGGAAGATAGTGTTCCACAGGATGCCTAAGATGTATAATAGGAATCAGGTAGAAACAGAATGTGTCGAACATAGACTATACAGAAAAGATTGCAGCAAAAAACACATAACTCCAATGATTCAATCATTTGTCGAGAATGAACAACAGCAGAATTAGGACTCTGCCGATCTGATTTTGATCTGAGTTGTCGGCTTTCTTCTCTAGTTGTGCTGATAGCCACAGCCATCTTCCTCTCTTTCCAGATAGCTGTGATAATGGATAACAATAACAGAAAAATAAATGCCAACAATATTCTTGTTCAATCGTGACATACCAAATCTTCTCAGTTCTTCGGCTAAAAGTAAAAACTTTGCTCTCCTCTTCACCACATCACACTTTTGACTTCCTGTCCATAACGCAATTTCCTGTACACGTAGCGCTAACACTAACTTGACTTCATCATCATCACATTCGGTTTAATGTCTGTTTTATATACTGGCATGTGTTTGTTGGCTTTAAGTAATTGACTTCCAAACTAAACTATCTCTGGCCAGGTCTTTTTTTTTTACTTTTTAAAACTTTTATTAACCCCAAACAAAACATGTTGCCGCTGAGACGTAAGAGGCTATTGTGAATTAAGGGCCACATTTATAGGGGGCATCTTAAATGGGAAGTTGTGCAGCAAGATGTTTGTTCACATCACATTTAAATTTCTGCATGTTGGTACAGTTAGGGATACAGGGAGCAGTGAGAGAATTCCAAAGGCTAGCTGTTCAAAGGAAGAAGCTATTAGAGTACAAAATCCTCCAGCATTAAGGGACTTCCACAGTGAATGGATGGGATTTAACTAATTGCAAGGTCGGTCGGGTGTATTTACGTTGAGGGGGCCCCAAAGCAGCAAATTCGTCGGAGCACATTCCATTGTAGTACTTATAAAACAAGCACAGGGATGCAACATTGCGGCGATGGGACGGGGGCTGGAGCTTGGTCGACAGTGAGGACCTATTAGATTACAGACTCTTTTTTTTAACTCTGTCTACGAGAGAGAGACTAACGGTTGATGCACCAACCCAGATGTGAGAGCAATACTCCATGCATGGGCAGACCATTATTTATCCCTCTTTCTCTGAAGTTCATCCTTATCACTTCCTCTCATGTTTTCCTTACCCTACCCCTGCAAACTGATCCTGCTACCTCAACTGTTGTCTTCTTCGTCGACAACGAACAGTTGAGTCTCTCCCAAGTAATTGGCTCATTGGATAATGATGCCTCTCAATAGCAACAGTGACAGTAGCAGATGTAGAGATTTTATTCTTTTTTTCTCTTTTTCTGTTGGTGGCTGGAATAATGGAAACGATTACAAAAAGAACAACACATGCCTCCATTATTTGCTCTGGGATTTGCTTTTACTTTTACAGCTATTTACCTCGAGACGAACTGCATCTTTTCCTTCCTACCCTCGTAAGATGGTGGAAGCTTCGAAAATATTATTTGTTCGCTTTGATGTTGAACTCCCAAGAGCGCAGAACCGATCCCGCTTCTCTGTTATGCACTTCCTCCCATCACATAATTTTCGGTACACATCAGCTTAACCTCTCATGGCGAATTCCACGTTCTTACATATTCTAAACTTACATGGAATTTTCCGTTTTTCACACTAATTTCATATATCCACATCCAATATTATTCCACATATGCATCAAGTTGATTAAAATTAAATCCTTTTCCCGAAGGATCTCCATCTGAACTGTCCCTTCCTTGTAGAACAGAAAAAAAAATTGAAAAACTAAATTAATTTATAAATTTTAGAGGTAAAATTTGTGAGCTTTAATAAGGGTTTTAGTGTTGAAAAACAAATGCAGGTCAAACATGTTTCTTAGTAAATGACCCAGGTAAAATATAATGATGTTAATTCTCTTCTCAGTCTTACTGTCTGCTGAGCTTAAAAGAATGGCGACAAACACTGATGTATAAAAATATAATGATATATCTTTATTGCCAGTGGCGGTGAACGAGTTGGGGTTAGTGAGGAAGAAGAATGTAGGTATTGGATCCACAGTGTTAGTTAAGTTATAATAAAGTATATTTTATAAAGAAAAAAAACATGTATCCCAGTGTTGTATTTCTGCTCTGCTTAAAAGAATGACGACAAACACTGATGTATAAAAATATAATGATATATCTTTATTGTCAGTGGCGGTGAACGAGTGGGGGTTAGTAAGGAAGGAGAATGTATGTATTGGATCTACAGTGTTAGTTAAGTTATAATAAAGTATATTTTATGAAGAACAAAACATGTATCCCAGTGTTGTATTTCTGCTGTGCTTAAAAGTATAGAATCAAACTAACACTTACCGACATAAAGGCCTCAACTGGCATCCATCTCATAGAAGAATACTTATTCGAATGAATGAACATTTATACACTAGAATGGCCACATATGAATCTCAGCCAATCAGAACACAGAGAATGGACTTTCCCTTCTGAGCATAATGGAACATTCTAGCCTTGTTATAAACAGGCATTTTGATGTGCTCAACAATTTGACTTATCGCTATATGGCGCTACGAACAGGATATATGGATCCTGAAGATTGGGAGCAGTACCTCCTCAAAGCAGGGATCTCTGCTAGCTCAGCTCAAACTTATGCTGCCACATTTGCAAGTGAAAAGCTGACAAAGAAGAACCTGCAAATGATGGATTGGGCCATGTTGAAAGAGCTAGGGATCGCGACAATGGGAGAAGCCCTCTCAATCTTTTAAGAAGCTAAGGAACTCCCTGCTGAGGTAACATACGTTAAAGCACCAGCCGCTAAACTGCCCCAGCTCCATCTTGAAATGACCCTTCAACAATTCAGAAAATTCAGAATTGATTGGGAAGTATTCACCAAGATGACGGGTATGCCAACATCTCAGGCCAACATACAGCTATACAGTTCCGCTGATGAGTCCGTACAGAATGCTATAGTCAACACTCACCCTAAATTCTTCACCACTGACCCAGATAAGCTACTAGGAATGATAGAGGCATTGGTCACTCGAAAGTCGAATCCCATCGTTCATCGCCTTACTTTTGCCTCCATGTCATAGGGTGAGACTGAGACAATACAGAACTATCTCATCCGCCTCCGAGCCACAGCCCTGGACTGCAACTTTTTATGTCCCCTTTGTGAGCATGACCTGTCTAACATGTACATCAAGGACCAGCTTATCAGGAGAATAGCAAACAATACCCTCCAAGCAGACCTGCTGGCCAAAGCTGGAACTCTTACAACTCCCGAACAAAATGTTCGACATTCTGAGGTGTCTGAATCGGCATTGAAAGACCAAACTTCAATGACTCTCACCTCTGACATGGCTATTGCACGGATATCTACGTACCGCAAGCAAAAAGCCAGTGCTCAAGCTTAATAAAGGTCATGTTAGTATCAGCAACTCAGCCAAACGTGATAACTTTCAAGCTTGCATGGGTTGTGATAGCCATTATCATGGTATCCCAGGAACAAGCTCCCACCAGTTAAAATGTCCAGCGTGGGGTCAAACATGCAGCACTTGTGAGAAACCTAACCACCTTTCAAGAGTGTGCCGAGCAAAGAAACCCTGTATTGGAATTGACGAGGCTCCTATGGATTCTCTTATCGCTCACATCCCATTTAACCAGACAACGGATACATATACGACCGCAAGTGAAAATCAAATAGCAGAAATAGATGCGTATGTTATCCCATTCTCACCAAATCCAGATCCCAGACAAGCGAAGAACATCCCTGGTAACTACCGAACCAAGCTGAAGATTTTCCATGATTGTGGGGTCACTATATGTCTAGGGGGATCAAAGCATCTGTTTAACATGGGGCTCACAATGAATAACTTAGTACCATCAAGAAAAATCGTTCGGACTGTGGGAGATTTCACACTTGTGTGTCAGGGATGGTTACCCGTGAAATGCGAAGTTCGTGGAAGAACAACCAAGCAAGCCGTTTGCATATGTGATGGGATCCAGCGACTTTATTTCAGCAAGGTGGGAATGCTGCCTGAAAATTTCCCAAACCCTGCGGCAACATTTTCAACCCAAGAAAATATCGCAATACAACACATTGAGTACGTGAATCAATTGCCAAGTTGCAAGGAGCAAGTACAACTCGCACTTTATATGATGTTAAAAGAGGCATTCTTACTCCAGTGCCCGTTGGTACCCCTACCGATTGGTGCAGCACTATGGTAATCACTGCAAAAAAAGATGGAAAACCAAGAAGAACGGTGGACTATCAGCATTGAAACTCGCAGTGCAAACGAGAAACACACCACACTAGCTCGCCATTCCAATTGGCATTACAGGTGCCACCCAACAAAAAAAAACGTCTTAGATGCAATGGATGGTTATCATTCAATCTCTCTAGATGAGGAATCTCAGCCACTTACAACTTTCATCACGGAGTGGGGTCGTTTCATGTATCTCCGCATGCCTCAGGGATACTTAGCCTCCGGTGATGCCTATACGCGTACTTTTTTACAACAGTATAGAAGATGCCTTCTATCATATATTTGACTACCTATCACTTTGCGCAAAAAACGGAATTCTCCTTAACAAAACTAAATTACAATTTTGCAAAGATGTGGTTCAGTTTGGAGGCCTTCAAATAACATCATCAGGAGTAGCCCCTTCCGAGAATTTACTCAATGCAATTTCCAACTTTCCTATCCCAAAGAATATAACTGATGCAAGGTCTTGGTTTGGATTAGTTAACCAAGTAGCATGGGCACATTCCCTAAGCCTCATAATGTCTCCCTATCGAGACCCTGTCAAACAAAATTCATGCTTCATTTGGAAACAAGATCGTGAGAATGCATTTTTCACATCCAGGCAAATCATTGTGAATTTGGTAAAAAAGGGTGTAACGACCTTTGATATTAACAGAGCAACCTGCCTTGCTCCAGACTGGAGTAAAGAAGGTATGGGTTTCCTGCTATTACAAAAACACTGTATATGTTCCACTGAATAAGCACTGCTATGTTGTCCTGAAGGCTGGCACATCGTATTTGCAGGCAGCAGATTTTGCACAGATGCGGAGCGCTGATATGCACCCATTGAAGGCGAAGCAGCAGCAATCGCCTGGGCATTAGACAAATGCCGTATATTTATTATGGGCTGCCCTAACGTAATAGTAGTAACAGACCACCAGCCCTTAATAGGAGTATTTGGCGACAGGGACCTGAGCAAGATACATAACCCGCGCCTCTTTAAGCTTAAAGAGAAATCACTCAGGTATTTTTTTACCATCCAACACTGCCCAGGAAAGTTGCATCATGGTTCCGATGCCGTCTCTCGCAACCCAGTCCCTACAATGAGTGCCCTTACATCCCTATCTTCCACATACCTTTCCTCTGAAGACATCCATCTCTCGGATAAAATAGATACTATGGTGGAGGTAGCAACCTAGCAGGCCATGAACGATTTTAAAGACAACGATACGTTCCTGTCAGCTGATCACGTACGTGCATCAGGCCGAAATGATCCATCTTACACGACTCTGATCAACACAATACAACTAGGTTTTCCATCCAAACGTTCACTTACTGAACTGGAAATCCGTAACTTCTGGGATGTACGCCATCGACTAAGTACCGATAGGAGCTTAGCACTGATGGATGGGAGAATCGTGGTACCCAAATCTCTCAGAGGAAAAGTAGTACGTTATCTACACTCAGCCTACCAGGGCCAATGAATCGTGTATTGGCCCGGTATGAATGCATCAATATGCAACTTTAGAACCAATTGCATCATCTGCACAAGCATTTCCCCAAGTCAGCCACCTGAATCACTCGTATTAACCCAAGCTCCAGATTGGCCCTTCCAGCAGATAGTGATGGACCTTTTTTACATCGGACAAATTGCATACCTTGTCTGTGCAGACAGACTCACTGGCTGGATTATTTTGTATCATCTTAAACCAGGTCATGCCATCACCTCAAAACTAATATCTATTTGTCGGAAACTATTCCACACATATGGCACCCCAGAAGAACTTAGTAGCGATGGTGGCCCACCTTTTAATTCCAACATGTTTCAGCAGTTCCTCAAGACATGGTGTGTGAAAGCACAGACAGTCCTCAGTGGCATAACCTCAATCTAATGGCCGAGCAGAGTTAGCTGTAAAAACAGCGCAGAGGATAATTCATGGAAATACAGGTCCTCAGGGTTCATTGAATAATGACAGTGTTGCCAGAGCCATCCTGCAATATCGCAACACCCCTATCCAAGGCATTGGTCTATCCCCAGCACAACACTTGCTCCACCACCGACATCGTGACTTTATACCATCCCAACCCGCACTATATAAACCACATGCAAAATGGATAGCTGCAGCTAGGAACCGTGAGATAAGCTTATCTCAACGTAATGCTCACCTCACCGAGCGATGCAATCGCACAGCGCATACTCTATGGCCACTCTAAGAAGGAGAAAGAGTATCAATACAACGTGCAAACAATCGTCGATGGGAAACAACGGTGTGTTGTTGAAACTTTCCCTAACCGTCAATATCGGATCAGGATTGATGGGTCAGGCAGAATCACTTTGCGAAACCGCAGATTCCTCAGAAAACTTGCAACACTTGTAATTCCAGTCCCTATTCCCAGTGCTTACCCTGAATCTTCCAATCCAACGCCTTGTGATTCCCATACACCTGGTACACCATTTCCGCATAACAGAGGAGATGTAATGACATCGCCGAGGCACCCAACATCACCCAGCACTGCTAAACCAATGCCAGTGAAATCTGCCCGAGCATTGTCAGGTTACTCCCCCACAATCAACCAGACCAGAAGGAACTCATTCTTCCCCAAAGACCATTGCACAGAAATTTGACAGGATGGGTTACTCGAACCTGATCGTCAGTTAACTGACGATCTCAATTTCGGGTTTATATTATATAACAATTTCTTACACTCACCTGCAAATGCCCATTGTGGGATTTCGCCTTTGTTGTTAATGTAGCCATACCTCTAGGGTGTTTATTTAGTGACAGAGTATTCCCATCTGCAGCTTACCTTTGCAGGTGGTTTCAATCAATAATTATTTTATTTCTGACAATCCACCGAGTTTGTTTCTTCCTTCCATGTGCTTTGACTCAATCAACAATTATTTTATTTTCGACAATCAATCATGTTGTTTCTTCCGGCTAGGTGTGTGTCTGTGTCAAGTATGTTTTTTTCTTGGCAGATGAATTTTTTGATACACCCGGGCTGGATATTTAACATTACTACTTAAAAATTGAATAACCAGTTTGAGGATAAGTAACATTATGTTTTATTGAGATTAAATAATATTGTAAGAATTAAAATAACTCATAGTGTTACATAACAAGGGTCATTGCTTGAATGGAAAAGTTTAAGTGACACCTAAAGGTTAAAGGTGATCCCAGAACAGAAGTCGACGAAACTACATGACTTTGGAACCAAGATTTCTGTTTCTTGTATGGCAATACCTCAAGCAGGGAATACGTGTCGGGGCCATAGTTTTAAGTGCGGTTGGACTGGAGTGCACAATGTAACTAGGTGTAGTGGGACAAGCTATCTGTCTATCTATCTGTCTTTCTCTCTCTCTCGCATGTACGCAAATAACTCGTCTCTTTGATATTTTTTGTGACTGTTCTTCCCTTTTTAATAAACCTTTATTAAAAAAATAAACATCGGCGTCCGAGTGATTGTATCCACAGACAAGCAAGCACCTGGGTTCTTGACGACGACACGATGTATAACATAAAAATAGATTCAAATAGATTCTAAAGATAACATTTGTTATTTAATAAAAAAAACAATTTCCTGTGAAAAGGGTTTTAGTGTTGAAATGAACTTAGGTAAAATGTAAGAATTTTAGTTCTCTTCTAGATCTCGCTAGTCTTTTTTTCTTTTTTTTTAAATTCTTTTTGTTCACCCAAAACAAGACATATTGTCATTGAAGCGTAAGGGGTTACTCTGATAGGAGCCAGATTTCTAGCAGGGTCAACCTGGATGGGGAGTTGGGCAGCAAGATGTTTATTCACATTATATTTAAAATTCTGCATGTTGGTATGGTCAGGGAAACAGGAAGCAAGGAGGGAATTCCAAAGGTAAACAGTCTGAGGAGAGAAGATATCAGAGTAAAAAATCTTCCGGTATCTAGAGACCTCTACAGTGAAGGGGTGTCATTTTGCTGCTAGTCGGATGGGTCGAAATATTTATGTTGAGGGGGGGGGGGGTACAAGTTCATCGGAACACATTCAATGGATGTACTTGTAAAACAAGCACAGGAATGCAACACAACAGTGCAGGACCTACTAGATTAGAAATTCTTTTTTGCACCCAGTCCAAGAGGGAGGTACCGACCCAGATGTGGCAACAATACTCCATAAAAACTGAATAGTCAGTTTTAGATTTTTTTTTTTTTTTATGGAAGTCACTCCAGACAAGGCATGAAGCCATTTGATGTTAGGAGCTAAAAAAAAAATCTACTCAAGATCAAAAACTAGCTAACAATAAGTGCTAGATGGATAGATTCTGACCCAGAAAACAGCAATTCTTCCCCCTTTGTCAGAAACATCGATCATGAAATGTGAGGACTAAAGGACAAAATAAGGGAAGCGAGAGTTACGAAGCTGCCGAAAGTAAACCCAAACTCCATTTTCTAATGATGAGTTTTAATAAAAGAAAAGAGAGTATTAAAAAGGTTTTTTTACATTAATTCATGAATTCTACAGAAAAATGTTTTAATTACAAAACAATTTAATAGGGGTTTTAATATTAATTAATAGGGTTTTAATATTAATTAATAACGGTCTAAAATTAATTAATAGGGGTACAATATTAATTAATAGGGTTTTAATATTAATTAATAGAATTTTTAATAGTAATTAATAGGGGTTTTAATATTAATTAATAGGGGTTTTAATATTGAAAAGTGTTTCCTAGTAATGAATGCGGGTAAGATCTAACTAAATGCTATTTTACTTTCTTATCTCATTAGCTGCTGGGATTGTAAAGCGATTGTTTTTGTTGTACTTCTTTTCGTTTTATTTGGTTAAATTGTTCAACAAGGGTGTATAGGCGAAGTTATCTCTCTTAGACATATTCTGACCAACGTAGAAAAAATATGCTCTCCTATCGGGAAGTTTGAAACTTCTTGTTTCACGCATGTATGGAACTTAGAACGAGATCTTATCCCTTTTCTGGCTTGTCCTTCAAAGCCATAGGACATTGTTCAACCAGCTAAGCATTTTGGGATAGCCTTCACAAGCACTGACACAATGTTTGTCAGGCGCCTTTCCTGGTAGTAGTCGCATAGCCTCTCTCCTAGTAGCAGTCGCATAGACTCACAGACACAACTAACACAAATATAAATAATATTTACTTAAACATTCTTCATGTTTATTCTCTATCTACGACTCCAACAACATATGTTCTTTATCAATTGTATTGGGACAGTAATGTATTCTTTCTTTAGTAATTATGTTTGCTGTTTTCCCGTTGTATATTATATTGTGTATCATCTCTTACATGTTCTGTAGCCCCTTTTACATTTGTCTTCGACTAACTGTTTATTTGAGAACATGCAAACAAATTGTACAGACACAAACCAGAGAAAGTATTGAAAAATGAAAATCACAAACAAAATCCTCTGAGACATGGAGGTACAAGCAGACAAACTTATCCAAGCAAGAAGACTGGACATGGTAATAGTCAACAAGAAGGAAAAAACCTGCCAAATCGTAGATTTCGCCATCCAAGTAGTTCACAGGACGATCAAAGAGGCAGAAAAACAAAGCAAATATGTGGAACTTGCCCGAGAATTTAATAGAATCTGGAACATGAAGAAAATCACCATAATGCCAATAATTGTAGGAGCACTAGGAACAGTACTGAAAACACTGTAAAAATAACATGGGGAAACTGGAATAAAAAGGAAAAATTGAAACCATACAACCTGAAATCTTAAGGAAAATCCTTGAATGCGGAAACGAACCAACATAACCAATGAATATGAATCAACCACAGACAATTTCAAACGAAAGCAGAACAAAAAATATAAAGAGTACAATGCAATGAGCCCGATGAGGGAAGTGAAAACTGCTATGAATCTATTAAACTGCTCCCCCACCCCACCTCACCCGGAAAAAATTTTTTTAGACTTATTTTTTTCAGTCATACGCACCTGCATATGACAACATCAGCTTCGGATGGTACCACACAAAATTATTGTGAAAGATCAAGGAGGATGAAAGGACCGAGGAGAGATAGCACCGACTGGAAAGGTGCGGAGAGTACTGGAACGTTGGAGAGACTTAGTGCCACTCAAATTCCAGAGAAGACCAGTGGTCGTTGCTAGCGAGAAATCAATGGTAAACGGCTGTTGTGATAATGCAAAATGATGTGCATTGGTTATCGAAAAGAGGTAGAGAGTGCTGGAAATCTAAGGAGACTTGTTGTCACTCATACTCCAAGGAACATCACTGGTTATTGTTAGTAAGTAATCACTGATACTGAATTGTGTGAAAACTCCTGGTGAGGAAATAATGAAAAAGGGGAAAAAATCGAAAAGCCTCATTTCACTTTTGCGTTCGTCTTATTTTGCTTTTAATCTGCTTATATCCGATTCATGTCTGCATTGAAATCGCCTCCGTTAAATCATCTATATAAAAAAAAAATTAAAATTAAAAAATAATAATAATAATAATAATGATGATGATGATGATGATACTACTACTACTACTATAAACGAAGAAAATTTAAAAAAACAATTAAAACCAACCAATATGAAACTAAAAAATTATGCACTGTGGAATTGATTCCAACGGCCATCTTTTGCATGTTTTAAAAACAGAGTTCAAATCTGCATTTGTGAAACTTGATTAACTTTTCTTGGCCTTTTGGCCGAGAGCTGTTTTAGCGGCTGCCGGTTTTGGTCCGGACTTCCGCAGGTGAATCTCTATTCTGTATGACTCGCCGACGGCAGTGGTGCAAGTCAACGGCAAGCGGTCGGAATCGTTCGTGGTTTCTCGGTCAGTACGTAAGGGTTGTCCGCTTTACATCCTGGCGTTGGAACCCTTCCTTCGCAAATTAAGGGACGGGTCGGCAACACCAGTCCTGCGCGGAATCGCTATCCCTCCTCGCAATGTGCAAGTCAGGGTTTCCGCATTTGCCGATGATATCACCGTTTTCGTGTCGAGCCGTACTGACATTTGAACAGTGATTAAGGCGCTCGCTCGGTACGAAGAAGTGACAGGGGCCATAGTCAACCGCAGCAAGTTCAACGGCCTGCGGTTGGGTGCCTGTGCGGAGAGAACGCTCTTCCAGGTCACTTTAGCTGGTCGGATGGCCCGGTTCGAATCCTCAGCGTGTGGTTCGGACCGGGTCTCCATCTGGAAAAAAACTGGTCGGATTTACAGACAAAGATCGAATCGTCGGTCCAGGCTTGGATTCGAAGGAAGCTTTCCTTAAAAGGCAGAACGGAGGCGTGTGCCACTTACGTCTTTCCTCTCATCCTTTACCGGCTGTCTGTACTACCCCTGCCTGCGGCCCGCCTTCACGCTTTCACGCACTTGCTCTTCTTGCTTCTTTGGAAGGGCCGGAAAGCGTACGTCCGCAGACAGGTCTGTACTCAAGTTCCGAGTGTGGGAGCCTTGGGGAATCCTGACTTGACAAGTCATCGACATGCCGAGAGACTGGCTTTCCTGAGTCGGACTTTGATGGAAGACACTCCGTGGGTCCCTGCGGTCGGGAGCGCCTTTCCCAACCTCATACCCGACCTCTTGGTTGAAGGTCGACGTAAACCGCGAGGGAAGCCCTTGTTCTTCGCCGAATGCCGAGCCGCGCTTAGAGCGTTGCCGGGGTTCAGTGACCTTGTCCGGTCTAGAAAGAGACTATATCGGGATCTAGTTGAGGGTACCGCTTCGGACCCACTTGAGGAGCGGCTTGGATTGTCGAGGGAGGAGGCCCGCTCAGAGTTATTTCAACAATTCTGAGTATTCTCTGACCTGGCGACTGGTTCGGAACGCACTGCCCCTCTATGGCAGATTATGCAGAGATGGTTTAAGGGACGTCCCCTTATGCCCACGCTGTGAAGACGACGAAGAAGAAACGTCCGAGCACGCCTTCTTCACTTGCAGCAAACTTCGACGTCTCTGGGAATACGTCAGAGAGGTGACGGCTCGCATCGACGCCGAACAGCCGATGGTCCTGGAATGTAGCATCTGTCATCAACAACACAGCACCGCCATGGTCTGGGGAGAAACGAATGGTGTTTCTAGCCATCCTAGCCGTAGCGAGACTAGTGACGTGGGTTACACGTCTTGATGAGGTTCATGGGGTTGGATCTGTTTCGGATCGTTATCTGGTAGTTTACTTTAAACACCAACTTAAAGTGAAGATCAGATGCGATTGGAAACGATTACATCGCATGGATTTCAATAGGAGATGGGTGCATGACACTAGTTTGTGCATCCGACGAGGCGCCAGGTTTGAGTTTGTGTTCCCTCCATAGTTATGGCACACGTGGTACTGGGTTCTACGGAACCCACCCCTGTAGAGTTTTTGATTTATTTAAAAAAACTGGATAAACTCTAAACTAGTAGGAATGAGAGAAATCCTGTCCCTATTTTATTTTTGTCGGCACTAGAGAGCTTCCAAAGATTCCCACTTCCACTGTTTTATTTTGTCCCCGGTCTTTTGAAACCCTTGGCATTATTATCTTGGAAGCCGCCATCCACCTCTTGATCCCATTCCTGATGAATTTATTTTTGAACACTCCTCTTTTAAGTTCCCACTCCCATTTAGGGACCGACCCGCTTGTTTTCGGTCTTGTGCCGGAAAACAGTGGGCGGTCGACCACTTAGCAATGAGGTAAAGTCGGGCCATACAATTCCCCTTTTTTATCATTTTATTTGGTTCTTTATTTTTCTTTCTTTTTGGGTGTTTTTAATATTTTATCCCACTCCCACGATAATTCATTTTACATCGATGTTTTTGGGGGATATTTTAAGTAGGGATCCACCCACAGAGTGAATGCGGTATTTTGGTGCAAGGATCTAGTTTAGCAAATGTTTTCTGTTTTTTATTTTTATTTTCAATAAAAAATGTCTTGTTGAAAATAAAAAATGTTTACTTTGAAAATTTTTTGAAAATAAAAAATGTCAAAAAACTTGTCTTAATTATCCCCGACCCCTCTTTCCCCCTTACATAGCGGGCGTCATGCCTAAGGTAAATACATTCCAAAGGATGTAATTTTTATTTAATATAGAAATAAATGTTCCCGCGGAATGTATTTGCCTAAATACATTTTGGCCAAGATCAAAGTGTAGTATTTGTTCCGATGGATACTACACCCTATAGACCGGTATCGTCTTGGCCTTCGGGTCTTGATCCCGCCGGTTTGTGGGTTTGTCCTGCACAGTTCTGGGAGGTCCACCCTCCCAGTCTTTACCTTCTCACATTTTGAGACGGGTTAGTTTATTGCTATCGCCTGAGGCGCCACTACCGAGGAATGCTTTAAATGTCACAAAGACCCCCAACCCCCACCTTCCACAGTGGGTTTTCATGCCTAAGGGTGGATGCCTTTTGGGAATATAATTTTAATTCCCTGAATTAATGTTTCCCGGGTTGTATTGCCCTAAATACAATCTATTCCGATGGATACTGCACCCCATGGACTAGTATTGTCTTGGCCTTCAGGGCTTGATTTACGCCTGTCTATGGGTCTGTCCTGTGCAGTTCTAGGAGGTCCACCCTCCCAGGCTTTGCCTCCCCTCTTTGGGGGGAGTAAGTTTATTGCTTACTGTTTGAGGCGCCCCTACCGGGGAATGCCGGTGGGGCTGCCCAGGCAATTTTTTAAAGTTCCTAAAAGTACTCTTCCTCTAGAGTACTGAGACTCCCACTTTCCGACCTTGTGTCACATTCTGCTCCGTGGGAAGTAGATAAATAGGAACTTAATTTTTCACGAAATATTATGTTATATGAACCCCAACATCGAGTGACATTGAGAGCACGTAAGATTTGTAATAAAAAACATCATCATAGTTGTAGTAGTAGTAGTGGTAGTAGTAGTGGTAGTAGTAGTGGTAGTAGTAGTAGTAGTAGTAGTAATAATAATTATTAATGAAAAAAGGAAAAAAAAAACAGAAAAACTAATTTCACTTTCACTTTTGTATCCGTCTTATTTTACTTTCAATCCGTTTATATCCGATACATCTCTGCATTGGAATCACCTCCTATAAATTATCTATATGAACATTTTATTGTTTTACTGTTGAAACTTGTCGGTGATATCTGTTTTGACTGATGTTCTAGCGCTGTGTCTTCCCTGATTGTCAAACAGCAGACAACTATTTGAAAGCAAACACTTAAGGCGTGTTAACAGTGTTATTAAGTTATTTCTTCTGACGGCCCAACGGTTTGATCATACCTGGCGTTCACCGGGCGTGACCGATACTTATTGTAATTTAATGTAATAATGACTCAGAAAAGAATGCTGTTAATCTTGTGTGTGATAAAGAGATCCTTTTCAAAGTTAAACTGTTTCATTTTCAAAAAGAAAAAGAAACTGCGGAGAGTTAGCCGACGCTTGGCAGCACCGGTTCCCCGATACACATATCTTCAAATACAAGCATTTACCAATGAAACAAAATAACAACACGGAAAGAATAAAGTATGCAAAAAATATTCTTCATGAACCCGATAGGTTATGCCCATGAGAATGTGTACAGCAAGGTCTGGGAAGAATGTATGTATGTGTGTGTGTGAGTTGAGGGAAACGTCTTACATACCATAAAGTGTGTGTGTAGAGTGCACACGTGCTGGTTAGTGTATGTTTATCAGCGGCCAGACTGAAGGAAGAGAGGGTGAATTTTCTGTGCGTTCCTTTTTATATCACGGATTGTAGCGCCCTCTACCATTACCAAAAGTTCTGAAACGCCCTCTGGTGAGTGTATGTGTAAATGTGTAGGAAAGGTTAGGTAATGCTACAAATCTATCAACTTTCTCTGAAAAGAAGGAAAGAAAAAATGTTTTTAGCCAATAATATTAAGGCATCTAGACAGGGAGTTGAGGTTGGTATACGTTTATTGGTCTAAACGTTGGAGCTGGTATAAATTCTCTACCTTAAAACAAAAAGGGAGATATATAAAGAAAAAGTATTAAAACAAATAACAACAAAAAAGGTATTATTTTTCGGAATTTGACAAACGTGTAGTTCAGGTGACATTTTTTCGGAAAGGCGATATGGACTAGCGCAAAAATTTTATATTTTTCTTAAAGATTGACGTATTGAATGTATTGGAGTTACAATCGATTTAGTATCACGTATAAAATATGAAAAAAAAAACACTTTTTAAATTAGTAAATATGCTAGTATTATTGGCTTATTTCCAAAATGGCAGCATGATTAATTGGATTCACTTGGATAGACAGTAGTCATAAAAAACGGAATCTGAACTAGGTCCAATGAAAAGAAGTAAAGTCTTTGAAACAAATATTTTATAAATATTTTAATCTTGATATATTGAGAAAACACAAGAAGTATGTAGTATATGTTCATTCGTCATAATACAATCCTCCCAGACATTACCTCCTCCTTTGGAGGAGGACAGTGTAGTATATGTTGTTTGATCATGATACCATTCTTCCAAGCATTGCCTCCTCCTTTTTTGTAGTATCTGTTCTGTGGTCATTATACCATCCTCCCAGGGATTACCTTCTCCTTTTTCTGGAGGAAGGGAGGTAATGATATACTGGTAAAAATGATAATAATAATTTTGTGCCCCCCCAGGGGGAAAAAAAAACAAAATGCGTTCAAATGTTATATAATCATCTGTTTTACTGTGCACGCATTGTAGGCACTATTTATACAAAAGATAAAAGTCTCTTAAAGGGTGTCCTTTGTGTCTAGGCTTTCGCTCTCTTTTGAAGGAGGTAGTTAATTATACGAATAATTACAAGTGACCCTTGTGCTTTTTACAGAAGAATTAAAGTGGGCGGGGGTGGAGGTTGATTGCAGCAGATAGGTTTGCACCTGGAAGGTAGATAATTAATTATAGTATCTTTAATGTCCGAATCTAGAAGTGAGATAAACACATTTTTTAAGAATCTGGTCTATGCAAAGTGTTTTTCAAAAACGTATCGAGAAAGTAGTAGTTCTTTTTACAGAAGAGTTACAATGGGCGGGGAGTTGATTACAACAGATAGCTTTGCACCTGGAAGGGAAATAATTAATTGCAGTACATTGAGATTTAAAACAAAAAAAAAGAAGAAGAATCTGGTCTATGCGAAATGTGTTCAAAAAGTATTGAGAAAATAGTTACAAAAACTGAAGGAAGGAAAGAATGAAACATTAATTGATCCCCCCCCCCCCCGAAAGTCGAACAACAATTCTGCAGCGTGGCAACATGGTAGTGTCAGAGCTGCCTGGCTAACTCGCAAAAACCTAGGAGTCAACATCAGCATCCGTTGTACTCTGGTCGTCTCTGCGTCTGCATATTGAACTGCAAATCCACGGAGTGAGGATAACAATGTTGAAACCACCGTTTCTTTGTGTGTTCTGGGCCAAACCTTCCCCGACGTTGTATGCAACTGCTTGAACTTGCTGTTTTGAGTATCGGGATAATGAACAGCTATGGCCAACGAAGAGGACTTCACGCAGACCAGAGAATCCTGAGGCACGATCTTTGTGGGCTCTCTGCAGAAGTTCGATTTGCTGATAGTGATCATGATGCTGATGATGATGATCATCATCACCAACAACAGCAGAAAACAGCTAATGTATTATTACTAGTAATAGTATCTATATAATAATTCTGTTTGTCCATTCCTGAGTTTGTATGGGGCTGCAACCACTGAGCTTTGCTGTTTGAGTATCAGAGGTAAACACTTGCAATATTTCAGGTATAACAGCTAGCGACGGCCAACGAGAATGACTTCATGCACATCAGACCATCCTAATGCACGATCTCTGTGGGCTATGCAGAAGTCCGATTCGCTGAACAACAACGACGACAACAACAACAGCAGCGCTGAAATAGCTGTTAGTGGTCTCTTCTGAATCTCAAAAATCGAGTAACAAAATAAGTTAGCCTTTTTTACACTAGGAAGATGAATAATTAAATCGAGTATATTTTGTATTTCCGAATCCAGAAGTGAGATAAGATATTTTAAGAATCTATATATCTCTATCTATAATGGTCTATTTGTTCAAAAAATATTGAGAAAGTAATTACAAAGACAGAAAGAAGAAAAGAATGAAACGTTAATAAGAGGCCACCAGTAGTGCCGAAATAGCTTGTAGAAACACGTCAGTTTTTCTGATGTTCCCTTTTGAATCTCAGGAATAGTTAACAATGTAAAAGAGCATTGTTCACCACTTCTCCAATAATTAATTTTCTTTGTCTTCTTCATTTTTCTATGTCTGCAAAACAGGGCCAAAGATTAGCCTTATATAGCTTTTGTATTGACCGCAGATCGATTAGGATTGGCCAATAACGAAGCATCACCATACCTATGCAAATTTAATCTCAATGAAAATTGTTGCTCTCTTTCTCTTCTCAAAATATATGCTTCAAAATAAAGGATTTCTTCAAATAGTATTGAATTGAGATTATTAAAATAAAAAGGAGATTAGTATGAAATCATAATTCTCACAAAGGGAGGTAACCCATTCTCATCCACCTTTATTCAACATTTGTTTATTTTTTAATAGTGAGCGAGATGAGGTAATGTTCTTTTTTTACACATACTAATGAGTCACCACGTATCAAGGAAAAGGGTTAATGAGATAGATTGACAGTTGAATGATAATGAATATTATGAGAGGATCGAAAATAATGAATGGAAATACTAAAATTTGGTGACTTATGAGAATGGTTGATGACAAGTGTTTATTAGCATTAGATTTGAAGATGACCGTGTTGTATCCCACAGAGGAGCGATCTTGGAAAGAAACTGTTCACATAAACAAAGAAAATGATGTTTTACTTTATTTTATTTATAACTCGAAAATGGAAAATAATAGAAATTAAAAAAATACAAATAAACCTGATAAAATGAGATTCAGAGCTGAAAGTAGGAGTACATAGGGATCTCCATTCATTCCCGGGCAACGCTGGGGTTGCCTGCTAGTTTTTACCAAGAAGACAAAGTCTCATAAGTAGTGAAGAATGGAGTTTGATGAGGAAGCTGGTGTGTGAATCTTCGAGCAATTTGTGGAGACAGTTCATCTGAAACGACTTGGTTTTATGGAAGCCATGCGATTTGAAAAGACAGTCCACAAGTTCAAATGACATGAGAAACAATGAAAAGTAGGTTGGTTTTTTTTAGTTTTTTTTGTTTTTATAGATTAGAAGGGCAGATGTCTTGTCTTGTCTGGGACATTTTAGAACAAATAAAACAAAGATATTACGAGTGTGAAAAGATTAAAGAGCAGTGTTTAGATTTGTTGACAAAAGTTTTCAGAAGCAATTAAAATGGTTGGGATTATCCGATCTTATTTTCACATCATCTTTTGGAGGCTAACCCTAACCCTAACCCTAACACTAATCCTAAACTTTAACAGACAGCTGTAAAACGGCAAGTCGATTTAATGAATCAAATTCGAATTATTAAAAAAAAAACGAATTATTTTCAATTTCAATCGTGTCTTTAGATTCTTTGAAAAATTTAACTTAAAATTTAACC
>OY744527.1:34288677-34311177 GCA_963556195.1 Sepiola atlantica | reverse complement strand
AAAAAAAAAAAAATTAAAAAAATAAATAAACAAACCTCTGCGGACCTGCTACTAAAAACAAACCAGCATTTCCGGCCCCGGCTTTTGGCAAATAAACACACTCCAACGAGTGGTAGTATTTATTTTATTCTGAGGATGAGGGATACCCTCGAAAATTAAAAAAAATAATAATGAAAAGGACACACTCCAACCTAACACCACGGTCTACGATACACTGGTAAATATTAAAAAAAAATTTTTGAAAATTATTGACTTTTCAATATTGTCACTTTGTTTTGTTTTTACGATTCCACGTGTCGTATGTGTCACTTTAACAACGCATTGTTATCGCCTCCAAAATATTATTCTTATATATATATATATATATATATATATATATATATATATATATATATATATATATATATATATATATATATATATATATATATATATATTATTCCATCACATGACAACTTGCAATTTTCAAGTGAAACTGGTTCTGTTAGATCTCATTACAGCTTGAACATAATAATTAATGAATTATTTTACCAATCTTTCTTCTTGGGCTTTTCTCATTTCTTTTTCTTCTGTTTTGGATTGATATGTTGTTTTGTCCATGACTATTAAATCAACAATTTCTTTGATGATCAGTTATGTTAAAATAAAAACTATATATTTTTCTTAGCAAAGCTGTGAAACGTACGTAAGATATGAAAAGATAAAAAAAATTGGAAAAACTGTTGAAAATTATTACTCGTTTCTCTTAAAAAAACAGTTTTCTTTATTTCATATTTAATTTTTTATTCCACATAAATACACACAATTATTATCGCATTCAAAAGTTTGTTTTATTGCATTCTTATTCGTTATGATTCTGTTCGTATTGTATTATTAATAATTCTAAGTATATTAACGACATTCACTGCAAGATTCACGCCAGAAGTGGAAAACTTACATCAAATCTGTTACTAAGACCGCTAGAAAAATGGTTGGGTCATTTTACCACACCAGAAATTACCTGACTCCTGATGCAATCCTCTACCTGCATAAGAGCCAGGTTCGTCCTATAATGGGGAGGTACTGCTGTCATATATGGGGAGGTGCCGCTCGGAGCACCCTTTCCTGTCTCGACTCCGCAATTTGTTGGGAGATGATCTCTTCTCGTCTCTACAACCCCTTTCCAACAGAAGAGATGTTGCTAGCTTCTCTCTACGGTATCGTAATATTTATGGGAGCTACTCAACTAATGGCCTTTTGGCTAAGATCAAAGTGTAGTATCTGTTCCGATGGATATTTCACCCCATAGACTGGTATTGTCTTTGTTCCTTCGGGGCTTGATTTACGCCGGTCTATGGGTCTGTCCTGTGCACTTCTAGGAGATCCACCCTCCCAGGCTTCGCCTTCCCTCTTTGGGGAGGAGTAAGTTTATTGCTTACGGCCTGAGGCGCCCCTACCGGGGAATTCTGACGGGGCTGCCCAGGCAATTCTTAAACCCCACTTTCCCGACCCGACCTTGGGTCACATCTTACTTGTGGGAGTAAGATAAAAACTGGCCTTGTGCCTAACTCCTGGAGAGGAGTAAATCAATACTCAACTAAGCGCCAATCCATGGTCTCCCCTACCCACTGGAAAACATTCATAACATGAACTCGTCTGGCTACAAGCACAGCAAAGAACTTTCCCTTCTCTTTCTCTCTCTCTCTCTCTGCTAAAAACCAAGCGGAACTTCCATGAACAAAGTTTATTTCCGGGAACATCCCGTCCGTGGAACAAGATACCAGGAAGCTGTTTCCTAACCGACTCCAGCATGGTCGTCTTCAAGTTAAATGTGAACAAATATTTGTCGAGCCGATCTCTTGGAAAATCCTGTCCTCTTAAGTAATCTTCTACCCATTCCATCGACTGTTTCCAATCCTCGCGTGGCGGTGATCATCGTCCAACCAACAATCATTTTTACCCTCATCCTCGAGCACCCCAGGGCCTTGATAAGCGGTGACCATCAGTAAAAAAATCAAAATTATTTCCTTTCGTTTTGTTTACATAATTATCTTTTCATCAGACTAACATATTGAGCACACTAAAAGTACAAGAAATACAGCATATATAAATTATTTCCACGAGTTTTGCACCACTTTTATGTCCCCTTACAAAAGTTAAAATAAAGATATAATCCTATTAAACCTTATGTCTAGAATCCTTATTCTAATTTTGATCAAAACCCATTACAAGATTTTGATTTTAGAAAAGGTGTAAAATTTAAGGTTAAGGGGTCTTAAGAAAAAATTGAAATTCAGGGAATCTTGCTTAGTTGCTGACTAATGACTATGGATGAAATTTAAATCTGAAATATTTGCTGACTAATGACATTTTGAAAAATTTTATTAATTGATGTCTAATATTTATTGTTAAAATTTCACAAAAATCGGAGATATCTAAATTTTCATGAACTGCTTCCACACCTTTGTGTTTTTTATACCAAATATATCCCACATTAAAAATGAAATAAAAATTGAAAATTCAGATATCTTTGATTTTTGTGAAATTTTAACAATAGATAGTAGACATCAGTTAATAAATATTCCCCAATTTTTAGTTTCTTTGGAGTATCTTAATTGTTTTTAAAGGGGCATAATATGGGTATAACCTACCATTAGAAAATCCAAATATTTCAGATTTACATTAAATTTGATCCATAGTCATAAGACGTTAATTAAGCAGGATTTCCTGAATCTCACTTTCTTCATAAGACCCCTTAAGCTTACATTTGAGACATTTTCTAGAACTAAAATCATTTAATGGATTTTGATCAAAATTGGAATAAGGATTCTAGACGTAAGGTTTAGTATCATTATATCTTGATTTTAATCTTGGTAATTATCCGTCTTGGGACGAATATTATCCCAAATCTTATATCTAGAGTGGCTGAGCAGAATTTAAATAAGGATTTTAGACATAAGGCTTAGTAGCATCATATCTTTATTTTAATCTTTGCAAGGGGACATAAAAGTGGTGCAAAACTGTTCTGTTTGGGTAATTAATTTCACACGTCCTGGGACGAGTATTCTTCTAAGAAATGTTTTTTAAATTAGCATTCGGACCAGTGGCATACGGATGTCTGGTGATGTCTGGGGCCAACTCCTTGATTGTATGCCCCAAAGGCTTAGGTATAAGTCCTAGTACTGAGAAATATTATAAGAAAGAGAGATAGTTTGAATATGATTGAATGCCCCCCCCCCTCCGCTCTTCACACCATTCATTCAGACCCACCAAGCAGTTTTAGTATCTGTCTATTGTTTCCAATATAATTGTTATCATTTTTATTATTTGGACTACTGTTCTAACCTTGGATGTTATTCTCACGACGTTTCAGCCGATGTAATCTCCAACCTTCTTCAGGTGCGTTTTGTTGAATTCGGGAATCTTTAAGCTGAACTTTGCAATTTGTACGGATTTTCAAATCCAACCCTTTTATTGAATCCACGGGAGTAGCTTGCTCTCGTTCCGTCGGGTAGAAGTCTTAAGTAATTCTGTAATTATATTCTTAGTATCGCCTGTACTTAGGATGAAACCTGAATACTGTCACTTAGAACTGATTATCACTTAGCACTTTTATCCGTTGCGCCACGAATCGGTTGTAACATATATTTCTGACTTTAAAAGCATGTTACTGCCTAGTAAAAAAATGTTCTTTCTTTTTTGTTACACCTAATAACGTAACACTGTATGTTGGATGGGTATTTAGCTAGTATGTTAAGTGTGTCCTTGAGGTGACCGTGATGAAACACTTTTGAAATCGCCGATCTTTTGAATAGATCCACCAACTTTGAACTGAAAAAAAAAAAAAATCACAAAGACTCCTCTCTTTTTTGTGACTCGTTTCAAATTAAATGTGTCATTGTGACAATAACAATTGTCTGTTTGTTATTCTAGCCTTTGTGAAATAATTTATAACTTTACGCAATCGTTTTTTTTCTCCTTCTTCTTTTTCCTTTTTGATTATTAAAAAGAAAACATCTCACGTAATGCAGACCTTTTTGTTGAGATAACCTAGTCCATTATTTTTTGCAATATGTTGACCCCCCACCACTATGAATAACAGAGTGGACTTAGAAGAACAAAGGCCTCTGTGACTTCATTTAAATTGAAACAGTAATAACACTAGTGATTACATATGAAACAAATTAAAATCATTCACCTTAGTCAAAAAGTTGGTCTATTATACACACTATCAAATATTAGCGCTCAGAGGCTGCATAGCTCTATTCATATAAAGTTAGGTATGGGTCTATGTTTATAGGATTCACTCCTAAACTAATTAACCGAGCATTATGAATTTTGGAACAACGTTGCTAAGCGTAGGAGGTAGTAATGTGGGATATGTTTAGTTTTATTTAGTTTTATGCAAAGAGGGCAAAAAGGGTATGTCAGCTCTTTGTGAAAATTCAGATACCTTCGATTTTTGTGAAATTTTAACAATAGGTATTAGACACCAATTAATAAATATTCCTCAAAATTCAATTTCATTGGAGTATTTTAAAGGGTTTTTAGCGGTCATAATATGGCCACAAATTCCATTTAAACATTCAAATATTTCAGATTTGCATTAAATTTGATCCATTAGTATGAGATACAAATTAAGAAAAATTCCCTGAATTTCAATTTTTTCTTAAGACCCTTAAGCTTAAGTCTTAAATTCTAGACATTTTCTAGAATCAAAATCATGTAATGCATTTTTATCAGAATTGTGATTGGAATTCTAGATATCAGATTTAGTAAGGGGACATAGAAGTGATGAAAAACTGTTGAAAAACTGTTTTGTTTGGAGAATTAATTTGTTTTGCCCGTCCTAAGACGAGTATTCTTCTATATAATAATTTCTGTGAATTAATTTGTTTTGCCCGTCCTAAGACGAGTATTCTTCTATATAATAATTTCTGTAAATCTATATTAAACTAGGAAAAATGTGACCGAATTGTATTAATCAGACAAAAGTGAGTTTGCAAAGCCAGTTAAATATAAAAAACATAAAAAGACAAAATTAGCCTTATATAACTCTCCCCCCCCCCGCCCTCACTCTTTCTCTGTTTTCCTCTTCAATTACAGGTTAAATTGTATCACTGTTGTGGTGTTATTCCCTTCTGTTTATAACAGAATATTCTAATCGTTTTATGCTTTCCTTTCTTTAATACCTTCGACTGTTAATAAACAGAGAGACAAACAGACAGACAGAGGGAGAGACATGGGAGCGAGAGTAATAGATGGTGTATATAATAAGAGTAGGGGGGGAGGGGTGCGCCAAGCAGCCTGAAATGAGCGAGGTTGAAAAATGATAAGAGATTGGCCATCTGATTAGTTATTTCAAATTATTGCTAATTAAAAACAAATAAAATGAAAGTATTTTTCAAACATAGCTCAATCACAAAACTGAGGAATATTTTAACATGTATTTATTTTGTATGATTAAAATATATAGAAATATCTCTTTAGAAAAGAAACGTTGATCAACCTAGCTTTAGTATAATAATAGATTTGTGATGTCTGGTTGTGTCTCTCTGTCCAGGGATACACTTGAAAACACAGCCCTATACCAAGATCAAACACAACTTTCAAACATTTCCCAAAGAATCCAATAATTGTATTATTTTTATATTAGGGTTGTTTTTCTTTTTTTAGATTTAAGTAATATACACTGATATTATTCGGACGAATGTTCTCATCTTGGTTGCTACTTTTCCAACCTTTTTTTTTTAATGGAAATCGCTCCAGACAAGACATGAGGCCACTTGATGTAAGGAACTAACAAAAATGAAAGATGATTATCGCAAAAACCTTAATTTTGAAAAGACCAAGACTCTAGGTAGGAGGAAAACAGTCAGCAGGAAAAGAGTTCCACAAGCCCACAGTTCTTATAAATAAGCTATTGGAATAGGAAGCTGTATTACAATGAGGTATGAAACAACGAATTGATGGAGACCACTAGATCAGCGAGTCAAACGAGCTGGAACAAAGGAAGCAGGGAATAGATCAGACACATGATCACATGAATAACATATGCCATAATAGCATGTATAGAAAAGACTGAGACTAGCAACGGGTTTTTACCCCGCCTAATAAACTGGTATTGTCCGGGCCTTCGTGTCTGGATTTACGCCGGTCTATTGGGGGCTGTGCAGTTCTAGGAGGTGCACCCTCCCATGCTGTGCCTCCCCTCTTTGGGGAGGAGTAAGTTTATTGCTTACTGTCTGAGGCGCCCCTACCGGGGAATGCCGACGGGGCTGCCCAGGCAATTTAAAAAAAAGCCAGAGTGCTCAAATTCTCGAGCGCTGGTTCTTTCCCACTTTCCCGAGCTTGTGTCACATCTTACCTTGTGGGAGGAAGATAAATAGAAGCAACATCACGTCTGTGAGAGAGAGAGGGAGCAGAGAAGAAGAAAGGGTGGGGGCCCAATCAAATAAATTTCTGAACCTTATCAAGAACCCTCAAATGGGACAGAGATTCACCAGTTTCAGTCAATGTAACCTCTGACCTTCTTCAGGTGCATCTTTTCGAACTTGAGAAACTTTATGTCGATCTCGGGAATCTATACGGAATTTCGAACTGAACCTTTTACTTAATCCACAACGGTAGATTGTTCTCGTTCTCTCAACCATGACCAGGTGGAAATCTTAATTGACTGTTATTTAAAACTGATCATTACTTAACACCTTTATCTGTTGCGCCATGTGCCCATGTGAGTATAGTAGTCCAAAGAATCCCCAAACAATGCAAATTATCAAACCTTATTTAGAAAATTCTGAAACATATTCTGTATAATATGGCCAATCTTGTGCGGGCGTTTATTTAATCGGTAATTGGAGAATGATATCATCAAAGTTTTCTTTTTAAAACAAGTAGTGTGGGAAATTATTTTGTAGTGTAACTATATTTTAATTGGGTGTGAGTAAAATATTTCAATGTCGTATATACTATTTCACACATAGCAGGATTTAGTTAAAGTTTTTTCTCATTTCTCTCGTGGCTATCTCTCAGCCAACAGCGACCTACCTTAGCAGATGTAAACTTCTTCACTTATCAAGGTAGGTAACTTAAACTACGTTCTAATATGAATGTTTTCTATAATCACCGAACAAGAACATGAGACACAGGAACTCGTGGGCTCCTCCTAAACTTATGATACAGGGGCTCATACTAGGAGACTACTTTTTGTGAACAAACTTCTTCTTCTTCTTCTTCTTCTTCTTCTTCTTCTTCTTCTTCTTCTTCTTCTTCTTCTTCTTCTTCTTCTTCTTCTGTTACATACCGCCCGGAATGGGCCGTGGCAGTTTTCGATTTGTATACACGTCCCGGAATGGGCCGTGGCAGTTCTCGCTTAAACAACTGGTCATTCCCAACACCAAAAATGTATATGTTGCATACCTTTTAATTTCTCGTACCTTTACTTCTTCGTCGCGGAGGGACGCCGTCTCGATGTCGTCTAGTGGTTGAATTCTTTCTTCTTTCTTTCTGTCGTGAACCTCGCCGTCCGTCGTGTCTGCAACAAAAACTTTTATAACACAAATTCACGAGGCAACAATCTTTTAAACTTTCATTTGTTTATTTCAGGCATCAGTTATCGTCGCCACCGAAGATGCCTCACTAACGTCGAGGGAGAGACCAAATCACTGCTTTAGCATAGTTAATTCCTGTTTAAGTCCTTAGCCATTCGAGGAGGGGGGAAGAAGAAATCTCATGCCTGTATTCTCTTAGGGAATTTAATTCCCCTAATCATGTTGAAGACTACATAGAGAAATCGTCCGTTCGGCTTGCTTCCAAAACCCAGACAAAAGCCTGTGACGTCACAGATCCCCTATCACAGGTGCACATTGACCCTTGATCTGAGGTCTTGTCAACGTGGTGACCCTGTCAGCGTCTGTGAGCTCCAACCGTGAGAACAGGCCCATTCTGCACTGGACTGTACGGGTCCACCCGCACTAAATCGCGCAAGACAAACCAAACGATTTCTCACACATACGCCCACTTCAACATGCGTCCACCTCACAGAGCCATTATCCAACAGTTCTTCTTCTTCTTCTTCTTCATCATGTAATTTGTCTCTTCCACATCAGATGTGGGTTGCACGTTGACGATGGCGGCACCAAGTGATTTTCTCCATGAAACTTTACCATTTATGCTGGTTTCGATGTGTCATTTCTTGAGGTCATCTTTCATTCATTTCGTATGAATCAGATGATTCTATCGTTGGCATTGGTTTCCCCGATATTTTTCTAGTTACAATTCTTTCTAGAAAGACATTGAGTACTTACAGGAAAGACCACATGAAGGTTGCCAACATCCTAAATGAAAGTGTTTCCCATGTAACAAACTGAATTCGAACTTGGCACAACTAGGTTATCAGTCCGTGTTGTTAACCACTGAACCACCGTCACCTCCCAGGTCGTCTTTGACTGAGTCATTCCAAGTCTGTTGCGATCTGACTTTTCCTCGCTTACCCTCAACTGGGATGTGTGTAAATCTGTTTATCCAACCAGAGCTTCGTTTAATATGTCCATACCACTGTAAGTAGGTTGTAACCCAGAGCTGACTCAAGTCTGGGCACCTTCCGCCTCAATAGCAGGGAGTCGGAACTGACTCTATCATCAAGGCGCACACCACAAATCCACCGAACCACAGCCAATGGGTGAACTTTCTTTAACCCTCATCCGAACCACAGCCAATGGGTGAACTTTCTTTAACCCTAATCCGAACCACAGCCAATTGGTGAACTTTCTTTAACCCTCATCCGAACCACAGCCAATGGGTGAACTTTCTTTAACCCTCATCCGAACCACAGCCAATGGGTGAACTTTCTTTAACCCTCATCCGAACCACAGCCAATGGGTGAACTTTCTTATTATACCATGAATCAGAATTATCAAATGTTCAGGATTTCAAAAAAAAAAAAAATTTTATAAGAAATACAAGTTTTTAAATTTAAAATTATCACGATTTTCAAAAGAATGGAAGTTTCACAGAGTTTAAGTTTGGGGCCAGATTGATGCATATGTGTAACTTTTTTTTTTTTAAGGAATATGTTGTTCCTGTTAAAAGCGACTCTATACAATTTTTTTCTAACAACACTTTATACATATATTTTTTACCAGAGTCGCTATAGACAAAGCATGAAACCACTTCATGTAAAGAGCTGAAAAGAACGAAATATGATTATCGCAAAGACAGGAGATGCCTATTAACCTTAGTCTTGAAAAGGCCAAAGTAGGAGGAAAACAGTCAGCCAGAAGAGTTCAACAAGCTTTAAGTTCTTTGAAAAAAAAAATATGAATAAGAAGCTGTATTATAACGTGGAGGCAAAAAATAAATCTAGGGAGGCCTCCAGAACACTGTTGAAAGCAGCACTCCTAGGACCCTAGCAGACTTGGGCCCACTCAGGTTAGATGTTCAGAGGTATGTAGCACTGAGTCTGATGAGGCATCAGAATAGGCAATAAATGCTACAATTGATCACAATACTAAAATTCTTTAATTTTGTTTTTAGAATTCTATGTTAATATGAGTATTAATATCAAAGTATATCAGCATTTATTTTTTCTATTTTTAAATATGTTTGCAAATTAGCGTGCGAATAATGAAAGAATTGGTTAAAGTAAAGTTTTCATGAAGAACAAATATTGAAGTACATATATTGTAAAGGCTTCAATAACATATAATGATGTCTAATGCTACAAGCAATGCTTCAACTAAACGTTAACATTTTCTTAACTATACGATAGGCCAGACCATGTTCAAGTTTAAGAATTATCAACTTTCTTGAACGCAAAATTAAACATCTTGCAGTCAGACCGGAACTATACGACAACAGATACGGGGTGGGGTAGGGACAAAAACAAACGAAAAAAAGCTCCAATTACAATTCTTAGTTCTCTTTTGATGTGATATTTCTTTAAATATTGGGGAAACTTAACACTTTCTTATATATATATATATATATATATATATATATATATATATATATATATGTATTCATAATGGCGGCTTGATTTCAGTTTTGTCAACCTATTAATGGGGGGAGAGTATCTTACGTGAGTGTTGACTGCTTTCTGTTTTTTCCCTCTCACTTTTTGCATGAATCTAACATTTTCATAAATGTTTTTATTGAGGTTTCTGAAGAGCAGCATGTAATTGCGTTTGATTGGAGCATATTGCGATAAGATTTTTTTTATGGAAATCGCTCCAGACAAGGCATGAAGCCACCTGGTGTAAGGAGCCAACAAGAATATGCCTATTGGCATTAGTCTTGAAAAGACCCAGGCTATAGGTAGGAGGAAAACAGTCAGCAGAAAGAGGGTTCCACAAGTCTGCTGTTATTGGAAAGAAGCTACTGGAATAGGAAGCTGTAGTATAATGAGGTATCAAAACAGCGAATTGATGGAGACCACTAGATCAACGAGTCAAACGAGCTGGAACAAAAGAAGCGGGAAATCATCATCATCATCATCGTCATCATCATCATCATCATCATCATCATCATCATCATCATCATCATCAACCGGTTTATTTGTTGAATCAGGCCACTTTTAATCTGCTGATGAGGATGGGGCCTGATTGTCTAGTCTCCTCCAACTTTGTCTTTGGTGATGCCTGATGGAATCCATATCAATGGCTCTCTTATCAGATTTGACCACGCCCTCCCAAGACAACTTGGGTCTGCCAGAGGTGGTCTTCTCTGCTGGCACATTCAACTGTCGGACTTTAGCAATCAAGCCATTTCTGCACTCAATGTGCCCTAACACAGTCTGCTCTTCTCACACAATTCCGAAGAACATTGTAAAATCAGTGTCAATTGCAAATAAATAAATAAATAATATAAGTAAAGACTGAATTTTGGTCATTGGAATTTAAATAATCACTATCTATCTATCTATCTATCTATCTATCTATCTATCTATCTATCTATCTATCTATCTCTCTCTCTCTCTCTCTCTCTATATATATATATATATATATATATATATATATATATATATATATATAGATAGATAGATAATGATTATTTAAATTTAATTTCCCTTAATGATGTGACAGTTTCCGGTGGCCGAGTGGATATGGCGACTACTTGGAGATTCTAGGCCAACTCTGTGAACTGGGTTCGCACCTCCCGCCTGTTTGAAACTGTTACTTTTCTTGCACTGATTAGAGCAATAAGCTTGAAACGCTAGCGTCTATAGGTATAAATAATTTAATATTTATTTATAAATATTGTGTTAAAATATATGTTTTTGCATATATTTTCAATATTTTATGTTTAACAATTTCTTCCAATGTAAGCTCGATGATTGTCAACCAGTAACAACAGAGCATATATAAGTAAGCAAGGTGCATTTAAATTTCAAAAGTCAAGATTTTATTTTTTCTAAGAGAAACCATTTTTAAAACAGATACTCTTTAGTGAAATTATTTTACGAATTAGTTTCGCTAAAAGTGGACCAACCAACATTAGTCAATATTGGACCCGTCCTCATTGAGCTCTTCAGAAAAACAAAAAGTTCTTAGTTTGAAAAATTATACACCATAGCATGACATAAAAGATAAACGTCTAAACATCAATAGTGAACTTACATTTACCCTTCAGCATTGCTTCACCATGTGTAACAGTCTGCTATCTTGAAACCTCAATTCAGAGTCAGCACTAATTCGCATAACCTTCCCTAGCAATCATTATTTTAGTTTTATTTCCTGTATTAGCTATGTGATAATTATTGTTTATCTATAAAATACTTTAAATTAACTTGAAGAATATTCTCATAACATAATTTACGTCATTAATATTGTGGGTATCTATTTACTTCATCTGAATACAAAACTAAGTGCAGAGTTAATACAAATATGTAATTTGTTTGACGGGGATACTTTTCCTATTGCCTAATATTTAAGTTAGTTAAAATACCATAATAGTTCCTCTTTAAAATAAAATACAGTTTCTAACCTTAAGGTAAAATTTCTTATATAATTTGCGCTATTCACAGGAGAGGTATGAATTTAAAATATCAGGACACTAAACTTACGAAAGTCAGCTTAAGTTGTCTTAGTATTTATGATATTTAAAAAAAAAAATTTATCTTCGATATTTTCCCTGTCGGATGCCGTTACTTACTAATGGATAACGTTTAAACATTAGTTGAATATTTTTTAATAAATAATATTTATTTTATTACTTCTAAAATCTATAGGAACCCTTAATCAAAACAACAAATATACGGGTTAAAGTGGAACAACTCCATCTTAATAAAATACGCTATTAAAAATATCAAAAATTTAAAGCGATTTTCCCAGAGCCATACAAGAATTTTTTAACTGCTTGCATATTACATTTTGGCTCCCTAGGTTATTCTGAACATGTAAGCTTCCCGTTTTAATTATGCAATAATCAATATTACGTGTAGATAAATATTTATCTTCTATGAATTTTTTCTATTTTTGTTGTAGTCTTACTTTCAATTTTATGGCAAATGATCTAAGTAAAAAAATTACACATGCCCAATAATGAGAGGTCAACTATTGTTACATTAGGGAAATGATTTGGGCTATGTTTAGTTCATGAGTTGGAAAGATAGTTTAGAATAAAGAACCCCCCCCCCCAACACTACTTACACTACTGGACCTCAATCACTCTAAATAAGTCTATTATTATGTATTCATAGATACTATTAAATTGGATATTGTTTTATCCGACTTTGTTTCATGCCTAGATTCACTAACTGATAGAGAATACCCTCCTCCCTACTGTTAGAGCAGTTACCTTCAGAAATATATTGGTTGGAGGGGGGTTATATATTATTCTTAGTTTAAAATTTACAAATGAGTTTTATCCCTTTGATCTTTACAGTTGTAATTAGGAGTTACTTTGGGTAATTGGTAAAGTCATCTCATCCTACCCCTACCTTAATACGGAAAGTGCACGTATATATCTATATTAGAGTGTATTCAAGTTATAGCCTTATACTTCCCTAACTACATTCAACATATAAGTAGTGTTCATATTAGATGCTAGCTGTTTCCTGGTTCCTAAAACTATCCCTTATATTTCCTCAGTTATCTTAATTGCCACCTATACCTATTCCATTTCTGCTACAGACCAACCTCGGATCCCCATCCTTTCTTACTTATGATCTACCCCTCCGTCCATTACATGTACATATGATTAATTTAACCTATGCCATTGTCCCTATTTATGCTATATATAACCTCATCCATATTTAGTATCTCATGGTCCTAGATATTCTTGTTCATTATCTAATCTCAGGTTTTCAGATTATTTTTCCTACCTTATTTTAAATGTTCCCTATACTGTTAATAACTCTCTACTTTACGTTGATGGGGAATTTATACTTCAGGTATCTATATAAATCTGTGATGAGAGAGAATATATGCAGTTCTATGCAAACAATTCTGAACCATTTCCTGTTTCTTATTTAATAAGTTGTCCTTAGACATAACTATATGGGAAGATTCCAGAGTGCAGATTTGTCAGGTTTGTACTACCCTGCATTACATAATATAGACCATTTCAGGTTGAACTGAGTGTTGTTGCTACGTAGTTCCCTAACATATTTAGCTAAAGTTTTAGATGTCTTCTCTGATTTAGAGCTAGGTTCCTTGTTTTTTTTCTGAAGAGCTGAAGGAGGACAGATCCAATATAGACATACTAATGTTAGTTCGTCTACTTTTAGCGAAACAAATTCGTAAAATAATTTCACTAAAAGAGTATCTGTTTTGGAAGATAAAATAAATCTTGAATTTTCAAATGTAAATGAACCTTGCTTATATATATATATATATATATATATATATATATATATATATATATGCAAAATTGTTAAAAATAACAGAATTCGTCTGTTTAATTATACCTTTTTTATTTTTTCAATTTTCTGATGGTCTTTTTTGTATTAAAATTTAAAAAAATTGATAAATGTTCCATAGGTTTGACAGGGTTCACAAACGTTTTCGATTCTTCGTCGAATCATCAAAAGCAAATGAACAAAAAAGCTAGTGAAAGAAGAGAATTAAAAAAAAAAGACAGCAGAGAAACGCGCAGA
Organism: Sepiola atlantica; assembly: GCA_963556195.1. Classification (NCBI taxonomy): domain Eukaryota; kingdom Metazoa; phylum Mollusca; class Cephalopoda; order Sepiida; family Sepiolidae; genus Sepiola; species Sepiola atlantica. Next base: position 34,297,103 of record OY744527.1, on the reverse strand, counting down.
GAATGTTTTCACATTGTTTCAGGAAGTCGTTGACGATCTATATTCAGCAACGCTGGATGCATCACAGAAAAAAATCGCATTACGTTAAGCATTTTAAAATGTTACCACTGGTTTCATATGTGATATTATTAATTTTAGGTTGTTGCGTTTTTATATAGATAGCATCCAGTATTTTTATTTTTTAAAATTTGTTTCGGAATGTATAATTTTAGTGTTATTAACTAGAATGTGTCTTACATCAGAGGGAGGGCAGTTATGTTTTTGTAAATGTTTGTAAATTGAGCAAGCGTTTACAAGATGCATGGTGAGGTGGCGGGATAGGGTAGTGCTTGTAAAACCAATGTAGCTATTAGCTTTATTATTATGGGAGTTACATTCTCCCAAAGGGCATTTAAACTTATAAATAACATTGGTTCTTTCTAGTGGTTTTTGACGAATTCTGTTATTTTTAACAATGTTTGCATAAATGAGAAAATGCTGCCTAAATACACACAATCTCTCTCTCTCTCTCTCTCTCTCTCTATATATATATATATATATATATATATATATATATATATATATAATTAATAAATAAATAAAAAGCTAGACTAAATAAATATCTAAAGTAGCAACGAATAACAAAATGAATAAAAACATAAATAATTTCAATCCTGCACACGCTAAGTTAAGATCAACTATTAATTTGATACACTTAAAAACGAGATGCACCAAAGCCAATACCAAAACAAAAAAAAAAGGTCTGGCTGGCCATTGTTTGAGAAAAGTTCCGCCATTGGCCAATGAAAACATTAACCCCTGAGGGACTAATAATAACGAATCTGATTGGCTTGTTAGCATGACTAAACACTACCTAGACATAAAAACAAGTGCTAACATAAAATGCACACATGTAGCCTGATGATGTCCTGCTGGAATGAAACATTAATGTCTCTGTGTAGATTACTTGCCATAGATATATTTTCATACTACTATTACAACTAAGCTCTACTCACGTATTGAGCACTGTTGAAGAAAATACTGGTAATATATACACAATATATTATATCACCTTATAATATCATGTGTGTATATATATGAAATAATGAAATTATATATATATATATAATTATTATTTTTTTTAATAAATATTATTTTAATATACACATAAATATATGTTTCGTCTGAATTAAGAACCATCAGTGTGGTTATATATATATATATATATATATATATACACACAACTGTTTCATCAGTCACATGATTCGAATCTATACATATATAATACTAAAAGTCTGTGGACTTTGAAATCAGCAGCAGCTGTAACTACTGTTTGCTGATATGGGTGCTGAGAGCATAAGTCATGGCTACTAATAATTTGGAACAATGTTTGACCTGTGTATCTTCTTCCTTGTCATGGCTGACGAAATGAGAACCAATCGACCCCTATGGATTAAATAAAGGGTCTAGTCCCAAATTCCATATAGATTTCCGAGTTCGACATAAAGATTCCCATAGTCAACTATCAGGTTCCCAAGTTCGAAAAGATGCACCCAAAGAAGGTCGGAGGTTACATCAGATGAAACGTTGTGAATATAACAACCAAGATGAAAATAGTAGTCTGAATAATACAAATTATCAATCCTCATCACAAAAATTATAAAAATATAATAATATGCTAAGGCATTTTATGTTCGTACGTACATTATCACCTTTCACACACATTAAAAAAAAATTGAGCTCGTCCGATCAGCAAATATGGTTATTGGTGATTAATTTGATGTCACTAAGGTAAAAAATTCTGACTACTCATTTTAAAATGAATTTTTCCCAAATCAAATTAAGTCGTCTGAATAATACAACCAATAAATTGTATTTTATGCTTTACCAAAAATGATGGGAAAAAAAATTATGCTTCGCCAGTGTTCGCATTTGCTATTTAGCTAGATATATTACTAAAATATTCATATGAAATCATAGAATTACGTCAGTAATTTAATTTTTCACATATAGATTATTATTATCATTTCTGATGACCTAAAGAAAAAAAGCACATCGTTGACTTTTTATTATAGAGTGGCGGATTTCTTTCCGTGTTCATTTACGGCGGCGGCATAAGTCTGAAGCGGGTGTCCGACTTGCTATTTGCTTTCTCGCTTCCTCTCATCATTTGAAATGGTTTCGTCCGAGGGGAGGGGGCTAGAAAAAGGCACGTGTTTTACTTGCTAACTTTTGCGTGACAAGATGAGAAGTACATATATTTATTTATATATAAATAAATACACCTTGGTCTTTATTATAGAGTGTAGGATTACCTGAAGATGACCAACCACATCCATTGTGAAGAAAAACATCTTATGGAAATGTGCTGCTTTTGTGTTGGATCTGTGCCTGTAGATGTGCATGACAGTCCCACCCAAGTCAGATTGCCGGCTTTAATGAGATGGGAGAAGGGACGGGCCGATGACAAGAGCCTGGGCAAAGGAGTGGTTGTCGAGCTGTAGTGTTTGCATCAACTATGCTAATCCTTTGTATGTGAGTTTGCAGAGTTCAAGGGTCTTCGTCTATATACATATACATATATGTATTTACACACATCCTTAACACGAAAGAAAGTAAATAACCCTAAACAATAATAAATTCCTTAAAGCTAATCCAGTCAGGAACAATAGATCTTTCTTTTTTTCTTCGTTTTTGTCTGAATATATATATATATATATATATATATATATATATATATATATATATATATATATATATATATATTGTGTGTGTTCTTTAAGGGCATTAGTTTTCTTCCCCGTTTTTGTTATTCCCCTCTCTCTTCTCTCTCCCCCTCTCCTCTCTCTTTCCCTCTCTTCTTTCTCTCTTTCTTGAGGTATTTATAATCTCCATCCTCATTCTTTCCTCATCTCACCCCATTTTTTCTGTTTCTTTCTCATCTTCTTAATGACATTGGTAACGGTTATTGCTTACAACATTAGTTTTAAATATTTCACCACCGAAGTTACAAGATGTCGGACAAAGAAGCTGTTAACCGTTCTCCAAGAATATAAGTAAAATAAGGTTCACTGCTTTCACTTTTATTCATTTATCTCTGATAATGATATGAGATTTCTTGTTAGATTTTTAAAAAATGTAAAAAAAGAATGCTTCAAATACTGGATGAACGACAATTCCTACTTGTAGGAAGTGAATACCTTTTTATCTTCGTCTGAAATGGAATTTGAAACAAAATTTGCAGGTAAGTTTGTTATGGATGCACAAGGGGAATATTTTATTATGTTTTAGAGTTTTTGAGATGAGGATTGCTAATTTGAATTTTTCGGACTACTATTCTCATCTTGGTTGTTATGTCACAACGTTTCTTCAAACTTGAAAATATTTACAGGACCGGCGGGACAGTTATAAAAGTGTGGGGGGGGGGCTCTCCTAAAAAGTGTGGGGGGGGGGCCAGTTAAACACATGCATATATAACTTCATTATTGATGACCGTAAAGTGGGGGGGCCAAGTCAAAATGTGAGGGGGCTTGAGCGCCCCCCCCCCCGGTGCCGCCGTCCATGATTTACATGTAATATTTAAATGTAAAGGTAACCCATGTTTCTAAATTTTTGAGATGAGGATTTATAATTTGTATTATTTGTATTATTCGGACTACTGTTCTCATCTTGGGTGTTATTTTCACAACGTTTCGGCCGATGTTACCTACGACCTTCTTCAGGTTTATCTTGTCGTAGTCGGAAATCTTTCTGTCGAACTCGGGAATCTGTACGAAATTCCAAACGGAATCCTTTATCTAATCCAATGTATGACATACTTTCGTTCTGTCAGCCATGATCGAGTAGAAGTCTTACGCCATTCACAATTGTATTCTTAGTATCACCCGCATTGAGGATTGAACCTTCAACCTCTAGAATGGTTTCACTTAGAACTGATTATTACTGTAGCACTTTATCCGTTACGCCACGGGGCCGTAGTTTACATTGGCCGAAACGTTGTGACTATAACGATCAGGACGTTTGTTGTCATTTTCGTCAATTTTGTTATTTAATAATTTAATCTCACGAAGGAGCAAACTGTTTAATTATTGCATAAGTTTTGATTCCCGTGGAAACTCAGACTAGCTTTACCTGACACGATTTCGGCTTGATCGTCGGAAGGCGTTTTTTTTTTTATTTGGGTCACTGCACCATAGAACAGGCTGCCAGAAGCCGTGGTCAGCCTGCATCATGATTGCTGTATATATATATATATATATATATATTTTAATGGAAATCGCTCCAGACAAGGCATGAAGCCACTTACTGTAAGGAGCTAACAAGAATGGAAGATGATTATTGCAAAGACAGGGAATGCCTATTGACTTAGTCTAAAAAAACCATGGTTATACATAGGAGGAAAACAGTCAGCTGGAAGAGAGTTCCACCAATCATAGTCTCATATATCCCAATTCCCCCCTTCCTCTACTATTTAACGATGTCTGTGCACTGCCATGTGCCTCTTCAGTCCACATGAAAGCTAGCAACAGAGTACATATAAAGGGACACATATAAGTAAAAAGGTAAAGTGGTTGCCCGTAGTCAAGGGCGACCCAAAAGCTCCCTTTTCATTAGCTACTACACCGAGGTGTAGGGGAGGGTGCCACTTCTTGCCTAGTATTGCTCCACTTACCCTTGATCCTCACCTTATAATACTGAGCAAGGGGGCAGAAAGTACCATTTTGGTGGATTTTTGGTATGACTCGACCGAAGATTGAACCCCGGTCTCTCAGTCCATTAGTGAACACTCTAACCATTATGCCAAATGCATAATCACGTTGACGCACTAGTTCTTGCTAGATCATTAAAGTTAAGCGACGTTTAGCCTGGTCAGTACCAGATGGGTGACCATTTGCGAATACCAAGCGCTGTATGTGAGAGAACGATGACACCTCCCTGTGAAAAAAAAAAGGATTGCAAAACCTAACGTCCATACAACTGTGAACAACTTGTGAATTTCATATTCCCAAGAAACTTCCTCCTTTGAAAGAAACCGGTTCAACCTGACCAGCGTGCATGCTGCACCAGAACCGGGACCAGGATGCAGAAAGAAAGGGAGATGTGTACAGATGCACAGACAAATATACACTTTTATCTATTATTATTATTATTATTATTATTTGTACTCACTAGGAGTTCTCACACAGATCATCGTCAGTGATTGCTCACCGACAACAACCAGTGGTATTTCCTGGAGTCTGAGTGACAACAAGTCTCCCCAGATTTCCAGTATTCTTCACCTCTTTTTAATAACGATGCGGTATCGCAACAGCCTCTTACTATTGATTTCTCGCTGGTAAGGACAATTGGTCTTGTCTGGGATTTGGGTGGCAATAAGCCTCCCCAAGGTCCCAGTATTCTCTGCACTTTTCCAGTGAAGGTCTGGTTTGTGCTGTCCCTCTTCGGTCTTCTCATCCTCTTCGATCCTCTACAAATATTTTGTCTGGTGTCAGCCTAGGCCGGCACCATTTAAAAAAGAAAAATTTTTTTAAAATTAAAAAATTTCTAAATATTTTTTCTTTCTCTTTTCTAATTTTTTAATTAAAAAAATTTTTTTTTGATTTTTGAAAAGTCTTTTAAAATTTTTTTTTTAATTAATTTATTATTATTATTATCATTATTATCATTATTATTATTATTATTATTATTTACTCACTAGGAGTTATCACACTGGTCATCGTCAGTGATCACCCACTGCCAACAACCTGTGGTATTCCCTGGAGTCTGAGTGAAAACAAGTCTCCTCAGACTTCCAGTATGCTCCACCTCTTTTCGTTCATCACCGCTGATGACCTTGCGGTATCGCAACAGCCACCTACCACCGATTTCACGATGATAAGGGCCATTGGTCTCCTCTGGGGCCCGGGTGGCAACAAGCCTCCCCACGGTCCCAGAGCTGTCCGCGCTCTTCCAGTGGAGGTCTGGTTTGCGCTTTCCCTCCTCGACCCTCTGTCCATAATTTTCGTGGCGTCAGCCTATGCTTGCGCCTCTTATTATGATTATTATTATTATTATTATTATTATTATTATTATACTAAATATGAGTTAATCAACGTTTGTTTTCCTAAGGCTTTTTTCCTATATACTTTAATAACACAAAATACCTTAGTTCTGGATTATCTTATGTTTGAAAAATATTCTGTCTTAATATGTTTGATTAGCTGTAATTTATAATTAACTGAACAAGTCATCCGTCTCTCTCTCTCTCTCTCTCTCTTAGCTATCTATGTATTTCTCTCATCCTCTCTAACTCTAGGTTGATTCAACCATTCTCTAATACTTCTTAATGTCTCTCTGAGCCTTTGGATGAAGAGGGACTTTCTTTTTGTCAGTGTAACCATCAAATTTACACATGTGTGTCTGTACACACCACAAACAGGTATGTAAATTAGATGGTAAAATAATAAGTCTCTTCAGTTTTATATAAAATAATATAGAATAATAATACTTCTATATAATAATAATGATAATGATAATAATGATAATAATAATAATAATAACAACAACTAGTCGGACCCAGCAGAAATTCCACGGTGCTTTCTACATCAATCTGTATAATTTATCTTTTAAAATAATAAATGTCTGTTAGGATGAATGCTATTAAGGAAAAAATGTCTCTTTCTGTCAAAATAATTGTCAGTGTCAGCTAAATATTATTTAAATAAATAAAACGAATGTGTCTTTTCTTTCTTTCGTTATTTATTTAAAATTGTAGCTATTTAATTCTTTTTAACAAAATAAATATGCTCTGTCTTCTTACTTAAAAATAATTGTCAGCAAAATATTCTTCAAATCAATAAAACAAATGTCACTTTTTGGAAATATATTTATTTAAAATTGTACTGTTTTAGTCGACGTGAAGAAAGAATTCGATTTTGGAACAATTTATTTTAAAATAGGTATTTATTTACTCCTCTCCAGGAGTTAGGCACAAGGTCAGTTTTATCTTACTCCCACAAGTAAGATGTGACCCAAGGTCAGGTCAGGAAAGTGGGGTTTGAAAAGCCAGCGCCCGAGAGGTGAGCACTCTGGCCATTAAAAATTGCCTGGGCAGCCCCGTCGGCATTCCCCGGTAGGGGCGCCTCAGGCAGTAAGCAATAAACTTACTCCTCCCCAAAGAGGGGAGGCGAAGCCTGGGAGGGTGGACCTCCTAGAACTGCACAGGACAGACCCATAGACCGGCATAAATCAAGCCCCGAAGGCCAAGACAATACCAGTCTATGGGGTGCAGTATCCATCGGAACAGATACTACACTTTGATCTTATGAATTATTTTTGCCTTAGCGACATCAGATTAATAACCAATCACCATCTTTGCTGATCGGACGATCTCATATTTTTTTTAATGTGTGTGAAAAGTGATAACGTACATACGAACACAAAATGCCTTAGCATATTATTATTGGGAGGGGGGTAGTGTACTATGTCTTTTGTTGTAATGATACCATCCTCCCAGACATTACCTCCTGCTTTTCTTTTTTGAGAGGAGGGGGTAGTGTAGTATCTGTTCTGTTATCATGGAATCATCCTCCAAGGCCTTACCTCCTCTTTTTTTAGGGGGGGGGGGTTAGTGTAGTATATGTTTCTTCATCATGATACCATCCTCCCAGGCATTACCTCCTCCTTTGGGGTGGGTCAGTTTAGTTTATGTTCGTTCGTCATATTTTTGCTATGTAACCCATGACCCTTAATGTCCGTTTAAAACCGGTTTCCCCCTTTCGTTGATGTATTCTTCTTTCAAAAAGATGAGACATTTCAGGTGTAATGTTACAATCTTGCCCCGCAGCCGGTTTGTAACCAGAGTAATTCCACGGCTTCCTTTGTGCTGTCACCATTATACCATTGCCACCAGGCTGGTGGTATGTTATTAGAACCATTCCAGTGACTCGATAGATTGCGGTGTAATGACAGTACAAGCCAATCGCTGTAATCATCATCATTATACCAGTTTATCTGTTAGCTGATCTCTGCCATCAGTCACATTTTTGTGATCAACCTCACCGACTGTTCGCTTCCATACTATTCTTGTTCAGCCAACATTTGCTAGGTACCATGTTGAACTGGAACTTTGAAAATAAATGACTTGTATCAAAAGATTTTAAAAATTTTTAACTTTCCAGAAAAAAAAAAATGGTTTGCATTATTCTTGCTACTATTCTCATCTTAGTTGTTTTTTTATACCATTTCCGCAGATGTAAGCTTTCTACATTCTTCAAATGCATCTTTTCGAAAATCTAATGAGAAACCCACAAGAGAACTTTATGTAAGCAAATAAGACGAACACAAAAGTGAAAGTGAAATGAGTTTTTTAGATACTACACACAATGCTTCAAGCAAACTACATCAACCTCTTATATATAAATTATTACTTAGGTTCGAGTTAAGTCTTTCCAAATTTCAGGAGTCAG
>OY744527.1:34273677-34283677 GCA_963556195.1 Sepiola atlantica | reverse complement strand
TTACCTAAATTTCACTTCGAGTCCAGCGAGTTGACCTCTGCTGACCTTTCGCCTGCCACATTTTCTATTATTGTTATGCACTAGTAGATCTACCCGTCCAATATTTAACAAGATGTACAATCTTTAGATGTTAGGTTCACTCAATTCCTTCCCCCACTTTGAATCGCCATCTAGCATCTAATCACATTACACCAATAATTATTTCGGATCAAGAGTACAATAAGGACCCCAGTTCATTAACACAACACGTGGAACATGTTCCGGAAGTCACCAGCGTCTTCCAGTTCGTCTTCCGGTTGACCTCGCAATACACATGGTCGCTATTTACAAAACAACTTGTAAATAAAATAAACGAAATATATACGCTTTTTTAAAAATCGGCTGACTTGTAATCTTTCGTTTTGCAATAAACAAAACAATTTATCGTTTTTTTTGTTTTACTTTTATTTACTAAATAAACAAACATTTTAAACGCAGAACATTTTATATTCTGTGTTGTGTATTTTAAGAAAAAGTGTATTGCAAGGTCAACCAGAAGACGCCGGTGACTTCCGGAACATGTTCCGCATGTTGTGTTAATGAACTGGGGTCCTTATTGTACGCTTGATCCATTATTTCAATCTTCCCATTCATTTATGAACAATTTGTAATATAACATGGCCATACCAGTTAAGATGTCTCAACTGGTACTGTACGGCCACATTGACCGCCGTCAGTTATCCGAAATGCTTCAAAGTGTGTCCCACATTGACGTCGATGACCCAAAGCCATGTGGTAAGCCGCTTAAGACATGAAGGGGATCAGTTGATGACAACCTGATCCTGACGGACGGCACAAGCGACATGGCAACCGACAGCAAAAGTTGGAAGTCATTCACGAAACGTCTAACCTCAAGCTTGAGACAATAAGACAAAAAGATGAAAATAATAATAATAATAATAATATTAATAATAATAATAATAATAATAATAATAATAATAATAATAATAATAATAATACAATTATCAAATGACACACATGAGCAAGTTTATAAAATTTCAATATATCAATATTTTTATAAAGTCTGAAAACACTGTTAATTTGTAATCATGTATATATAAATGAGCTGCCCCTTCCCTGGAGTTGCGAGTGTCCCAGACTCTGAGGTGGGGGACACCAGGCAACGTCTCGCGCTTGCTATCCATGCAATTTGTTCCAAAGGGTTAATATCAGTCAAGTTGCGTGCAGTCAAATCAATTCTTACGCACTCAAGCCAGGTTCTCCTCAGTTTAACACGCTCCCTGGTGCCTGGGATATCCAGGCGTGTTATGGAGTTGATGCTAAACCACCTGAGATGGCATGTGTGTAAGGTATCCATAATCTCACCAATGCCAAGTTTCTGATAATACACGATTGAACGGATACTTCATCATAAAATTGATATTGGTACTTCATCATAAAATTGGTATTGGTACTTCATCATAAAATTGGTATTGGTACTTCATCATAAAATTGGTATTGGTACAGTCTGATTGAAATACTCATTTATTTCTAATAAATGTTTCAAAATAAAAATATTAAACAAAAATGTTCTTCTAAATACTATTCAGTCAAATTATACTTACTTTTATAATATTATTATACTTACTTTTATAATGTTTAATTCAGTCAAATTATACTTACTTTTATAATATTATTATATTTACTTTTATAATATTTAATTCAGTCAAATTATACTTACTTTTATAATATTTTTATAATAATAAATTAAAAAATGAATAAAAGATTATTCAAAAAGACGATGGCATATTGAACAACCTTGTCTGTAACTGTAATGGTATTCACACAGGGTGGGTTGAGCCGGATCCAAATGAGTTCACTGCGTCTTGCGTCAAGGCGTCCACCCACACTGGTCGACAGCTGAATCCTCGGCATACTTTAACCATTTACGGTTCCAGTGGCAGGCAAAAAAAAAAAAAATGCAAGGGCCAACCACCAGCTCCATTCCTGTCTAAATCGTTCTAATGGCGGTCTTCAGTTGGCCGCTGCTGTGTTTCCTTCTGCCAGCAGGTGCATTTGCAGCTACCAACTTGCGGCTGAATTCCTTCTTGTCAAAGAATGTGACCAAACCAGCTAAGTCTCCTTTTAAGAAGAGTGATGCTGGTGGTGTTGTATCTTGCACGGATGGAGCAGTTCGGGGTTTGGTCGAAGAGACGGATGTGTAGGATGCGTTGTAGGCTATACATGTTGACGACCTCGAGTTTGTGAAGATCTTCTTTGCGCAGGGTCCAGGTCTTGCAGCCATACGGCAGTATTGTGCATGTCAGTATATCTTCAATTTATTTGAGAGTTTTATCTCTTACTGAGACCATACTCTACTCTGGAGGCGGCAGAAAGCTGCACGCGCGTATTCGATACAAACTCCAATCTCATCCTTACCTTCCCTTGAACCGAGATACTTGAACTGTTCGACTTCTTGTCTGGCTTTCATTTAAAAATGCATCCATTCTGTCATTGTTAACTATAAAAGAATTAGATATTATTGACAAGGTTTTTTCTTCTTCTTTCTTTCTTGTTGCCAAACTTGATTTTTACCGGTCAGTAAACACTAATCTTGTCTTCTCGCCATGTCGGCTGGTTATGGCAATAACATTTCGATATGAAAACCAGTCTCTGTTTTCTTTGGGATAAAATGACAATGCAAAAATAACAACTGCTTGCCTTCAATTTCTGTTCTATTAAAGTAACATGGCCATTGACTTGTGTTGATTTTTCTGACGCTGATCATAATGGCTAATTATAGCCTGTAACAATGATTAACCTTGATCGCTACTGGCTTGAAAATGAACAAAACAAAAAAATTAAAAATCGCAAATAAAATATTTCAACGTTTTGAAAAAATTAATCATGTTATGGCAAGAATTCACATATCACATCTTCTGTCTTGATAGAAAGTGGACACCTAATGGCATAGTGTAAGGAGGGTAACAGGTATGGTTGCCCCAGATGCAAATATTTTTAGGGGCGCATAATTTAAAGATATAAACATTTTTTTTAGTCAAATTTTTTTTTCCGATTTGGTATTTACATTTCTGCATTTTATACGGTGTTCAGACAAATTTGACACTTTAAATAATTTTTTTAACATAGTTCACCCCAAACAAGGCAGGCTGCCACTGTAGACGTAAGGGGCTACTGAGAAAAACGAAAAGGGAGAAGGTTGGGGGGGGGGGTCAACCTAAATTGGGATCTGAGCAGTGAGATGTCTGTTTACATTAGTTTTAAATTTCTGCATGTCAGTACTGTTGGGGGAAACAGGGAGCAGGGAGGGAGTTCCAGAGGTCAGCAGCATGAGGAAAGAAGCTATTTGAGTAGAAAGCTCTCCGGCATCTGGGGACCTCCACAGTGAATGGATGGGATTTAGTTGATTGTCGAGTTGGTCTAGTGAATTTACGTCGAGGGGGCACCAGTGTAGCCAGCTCATTGGAGCATAATCCATTGAAGTATTTGTAAAACAAGCACTTTTTGGAAAGGAAAGAATAAAAAACGTCATATCTGGGCTAATAATTGATATATTCTCAAAATTCAAAATGCATCTCTTAGAGGATCTTTTGCCAAATACAGCTCGTCCCAAAAAGCCATCCTGAGCCTCCACCACGACCTTCAAGCGAGACCTGGACCTGGAGCATACAGTGTTCATGGTGTCGTTCGAGAAACACCTGAACACCAGTTTAATCCTGGAAATTCGTCCTTAATGTTGCAGGCGGTACGGTTGGTGTCTTTCTCAACTCTACCTTATTCATAATAGTCTATGGGGATGCAATCAGGCGTTGCTTGGGTAGAGTGTAGCTGTTTGGACTGGTAAGGTCATGGAAGTTCTCAGACAGCCACTTCTGGGTCTTCCCCGAAGGTGTGACACAGAGCTGAGTCCTGCTGCCACATGTATGGCCTTCCCGCAGCCACCTTCTCCATCCAGCGCTTGACAACAGTGAACAGTTTTCCTCTCTGATGTTGCCTCGTAATCGAATCCTGAATCTTTCAATTCCTTTCTTACCTTTTTTATCATCCTCTTGCTGACACTGAGGAAGTCTGAAATCTCCTTATTTGTCCGTCCTGTACGGATTCCAAAGAAAAACTGTGTGTGCCTCTTCCACAAATATGGAGGTTCAAAATTGTCCATAATCAATTGTCTATATACTATTACAAAGTTATCGTGTTTTGAGAGTTTGTCTGTTCGTACACAAATAGAAACATGTGATTGGTTGACAAAAAAGGAATAGGCAGAGTCCACATTATTAAGGCAGTAGATTTTACAATGTAAATACTCAAGTTTGAATCTCACATAGGTCTAAAAGATATTTTTCTGAATTCGATACATGTTTTATAAATTTAAACCAACTAACATAACATAAAATAAAAATTTGCATAAATATTTTTTTATACTAAATAACCTTTTTTTTTTGTGATAATCTGCAAAAAGAGTAGATATAAATGCTATTCGGCATTAGTTCAAAGCAAATTATTTTTGCTTACAAACATCATTTCTAATGTTTTTTGCAAATAAAAACAATACATAAATATATATTCATCGTAGTTATTTACTCTCTCATGCAAATACTAAGTAGCAGATTTGTTTTTCACGTAATTACACAAATACTTTTCTTCGTACGAGCTATAAAATGGTAGAAGCTACGTAAAGATGGAAATTGAGTACCAACACCGCTCAAAGACCGCGTATGAATTAGGTAATTTAAACTAACATCGATATCGTCGATTTCATAGTCCTAAGTGGTATCTACTAGATTAATTGGTACTTCTATCGATCATGACCCAATCTCCGTCAACTCTGTGTCGGCAGCAGCGTTCGGGCATGCTACATCAACACCTGAGAGATGACAAGCCGAATGGGGGCAGAGAGATGCCGAGTGATTAGCCAATCAGCTGTCAGTAACCAGACGACAATTTTTCTAATCAGTATTGAAATTGATTAAAGCCAGAAGCAATTGATCAAAGCCAGTGCATGTTTATTTTCTGTTCAATTCAAAAAAGAAAAACATCTGAATTACGAAGAGCTGTGTAGCAGAGTTGAATCTTGCAGAGGAGTCATTTCATTCTGCCAGAAAAAAAAGCTGTTTGCAAAAATAAAAGATGTCCGAAATGCTATTACATGTGCCGCTTGATAGAAAGAAAAGGTATTATTATCATCATCATCATCACCATCATCATCATCATCATCATCATCATCATCATCATCATCATCATCATTATTATTATTATTATTATCATTATTATTATTATTATTATTATTATTATTATTATTATTATTTATGAACAGTTGTTTAGCATTGTTTTGTTACAAAAATAAAAACCAAAAAATTATTTATTAACAGTAATTTCGCTATGTTTTGTTTTTTTGCAATTTTTCTTAAAAATAAAACTGAAAAAAATATGACGCAGCAACGTATCGAAGGTATCGGCTGCCACCATTTGGCTTGTCATTTCTCGGGTGTTTACGTAGCATATCCAAACGCTGCCGATGCAAAGTTCACAGAGATTGGGTCAGGATCGATAGAAGTTCCGATTAATCACTATATTCTGCAAAGCTGTAGAAACACATGTTTAGAAACAACACATATGTTATATAAATATAACTCCTGTCGTGATTTACATGTTCATAATACAAGAAATGTCACATGAAAGGCAAAATAATAATTCACAGGCAATAGGTTGTTTAAATAAAGTGTTTATTGAACATGTGTAACGACAATGAAACAGAGTACATTAATACACATACAGTGTATATGTGGAATGATGAATGCTGAGTGTATGTATGTATGTATGTATGTATGTCTGTCTGTATGTATGTATGTCTGTATGTCTGTACGTATGTATAGTGTGTGTGGAGTTGAAATAGTTCATATGATTGAAACGCACTTGGGAAAATATGTTCAATAAAGAAATTGTGTAGGTGAAAATAAAAAGTTCTGGAGAAGAAATTGGTATCTGTAGGAATATGAATGCGTGTGTGAAGAAAAATCTCTTACCGAGAAAAACGTGTTTATGAATTTGAACATGTGTGATTTTGAGAGTCAGACAAGGAGACTAGCAGACTAGCAGTATCTCCGATGACTACCGTCTGTCGTGGCCGGAACTGAAAAAGACGCCTGTTTGGCGCTGTGCACCGGTTTATATAATCAAGGAGGGCAGATAACTCTGTGGTCGTCCTCCAGCACCACCTGACGGTGAAAAGTGATGCCTACTGACAAATCAGTGCAATTATGTTTGAGAAGGGGAGATAACTGCTACACTCTATACACTGCGTAGACGGGCTCTTCATCTCCTTTATTATCTAAAGGAATAAATGCGAAAGATATTTCCATCTCTTCTAACTCTATTAACATCAGAACATGTTTTTCTTATCTAATTCTATGATACAAACTAGACTCTTGAAATACTGTATATATAGGAAACTGCAAACACCAACAAACACATTTAGGTTTTCTTAATTTGCATATTTATTATATAAACAGCTTCTAATAAATTAATATTTTGTAATATACAGTTGTAATTTTGCATTGTTATATTTTCTTATATAGACACAATATTTTCGTCAATAGTAAAACGTCTGAGGTTGCTGAGAACAGATACTACACTTTGATCTTAACCAAAAGGCTAAGTAACCATGAAAATAAGGGTGCTTATGCCGATTAGCGGCCATATAAAAAATTATTTTTAAATAAAAAACAATATTATATACTTATTAAGAATTATATTCTTACTCACTGTACGAAAAAGTAGAAAAAAAATATCCACTAGAACTTTAATTACAAGTATTTTTCCATTCTGCGTATCAGTGATTCGTTCAGTAAGCCTCCATCTTGTTTTTTAAGATTTCAAGGGCAGATAACTAAAAATTTCTTAAAAAACAAGATGGAGGCTTACTGAACGAGTCGCTATTATGATACACAGAATGGAAAAATACTTGTAATTAAAGTTCTAGTGGATAATCTTTTCTACTTTTTCGTACAGTGACTAAGAATATAATGCTTAATAAGTATATATTATTGTTTTTATATAAAAATAATTTGTTATATGGCCGCTAATCAGCATAAGCACCAAAATAAGTATTTTATGGCAAATTTAATGAATGAAAAAAAATGATTTAACCTATCTTTTAATGTGGTGGGTAGTGTAGTATCGGTTCTGTTGTCATAAGACCATTCTCCCAGGAATTACCTCCTTTTTTAAGGGAATGGGGTAATTCTCCCAGATATTACATTTTTTTTTGGGGGGGGGGATAATATGATATCTATTCTGGTGTCATGAGACCATCTTCCCAGGGACTACCATCTCCTATTTCTGGGGTGAGGTAGTGTAGTATCTGTTCTGTTTCCATGATGCCATACTCACAGGCATTACCTTCTCCTTTTATGAGGGCGATCCTCCCATGTATTACCTCCTTTTATTGAGGGACAGTATAGTATATGTTAATTCCTCATGATACCATCCTTCCATCATTATATTCTCCATTTGGGGAGGGGGGAGAAGTGTAGTATCTGTTCTGTTGTCATGATTTCATCTTCCAAGGCATTAACTCCTCCTTTTGGGAGGGGGCGTTTGTCGTGATACTATGCTCTCAGTCATTACCTCCTCCTTTTGGGGTTAGTAGAATATGTTACTTCCGCATGATAGCATCCTCCCAGTCCCATCAAAAATATGTGACCGAAGGGAGCATATATCCGCTAGTTCGCTATAAAGCCAGCTAAAGATGGAAATTGACATACCCAGGAGCGGGTATAAACTAGTCTTGCAAAAAAACAATGGAAATATAAATAGTGTTTTCTTGAAGACAAGACAAAATATGCATAAAATTTAGCAGTATAAAATTGTAAACAACTATCGTCCATGCTCTGTCTATCGGAGTCACTTGTTTGTTTAAAGTGATTGTATAAGAAGTGAAGAAAAATGACCCCCTGAGAACCTGAAGTAGCGCACATCACGTTGATGTTATTTGTTTTGTTTGGCGTAGCAAGAATGCATGAAACCCTTGCATGCTTGACTGCATTTTAAAATAATGAACGATTTAGCAAAGAGGTAAGGTGACATTAGTCAAAGTGTCGTGTCTCTTGCGGAATGTATAGTGTGTCATAGAAGAAATACCACAGAGTAAAGCGATGAACTGAAGCTAACATGAACATGTGGGGTTGCAGCGTCACCATTTATCAAGACTAAAAAAACACTCGAGGATGAGGGTTAATGTGATGGAATGATTGCCAGACGAAAGATGAGGAATGGAATGATTAATGGAATGAACTAAGGTTGATTACTTATATAAGTGATCATTAGAGTAGAGAGAGACTAGCAAAGTCTCTTCTGTAAGAAAGGAGCTGTAAGGAACAGAAGAGATCATTCCCAATTAGATTTCGGAGTCGATTTGAGTTAAAGGCAGAAATATTTCCTAGATTCATCGTATGGCAAACAACAAAAGAAGGAACATCTTAAGGACGGTTTATGACAGGAATCTCTTGATATTGGATTTGAAGGCGACCCTGTTGTAATTTGCAGGGAAGCAGTCCCACAGCAATGTGTTCCACATATGGGAAGCCCTTGCAAAGAAGCCCTGTTCGTGAAAATTTCGCCTGATGCTAGGCACACATAGGAAGAAAGGAAACTGTTTTTCATTGCGGTAGGAAAACGAGTTCTTGCTGTGAATGTCTTACACGGGGGAACTACAAACTGGAGTTAAGTCGAGAACCTTCCATAGAAATTAAGATAGAGTAGAGAGAGACTAGCAACGTCTCTTCTGTGATAAAGGGGCTGTAAGGAACAGAAGAAAGCATTTTCTAGTAGATTTCGAAGTCGATTTGAATGAAGGGTAAAAATAGTTCCCAGTTGCCCAACATTGAAAATAACAAAGGGACGAACATCTTAGGCGATTTAAGTTTTATTGATCGTAATCTGTACATTTCAGTGCACATGTGCATCATTTAAATGTACACGTGCATCATTTCAGTGTAACTGTGTATCATTTCATGGTATAGGTGCATCATTTCTGCACAGATATGCACGATTTCAGTGCATATGTGCATCAATTTAGCACATAGGTGTATCATTTCAGTGCACATGTGCATCTATTTCACACATAGGTGTATCATTTCAGTGCATATGTGCATCAATTTAGCACATAGGTGTATCATTTCAGTGCACATGTGCATCAATTTCGCACATAGGTGTATCATTTCAGTGCACATGTGCATCAATTTCGCACATAAGTGTATCATTTCAGTGCACATGTGCATCAAAGTGAAAAGGGGGCCTTATAAAGTGCAGAAAAGCCAAAAAATGATATCAGTCAAGGTGCAGGGAAAAATCGTATTCATTCTTTTTGTTTTTACTATTGGGGTCACTACTTATAAAGGAATGAATGTCAGCTGAAAGATGAGGAACACAATGGGAGTACTAACATTGGTCAATGGTATGAACTGCGTTTTATTACTTATGGAGTGATCCATGAAAATAATTTGTTGACATTGGATTTGAAGATGAACAAGTTGAAATCAGCAGAGAAGTAGTCCCACGCTAATGTGTTCCACACGTGGAATGCCCTTGCAAAGGAGCTCTGTTCATAAAAATTCCGACTAATGCTGGAGGGAGAAAAGGAAGTCTTTTTGCGTTGTGGTGCCGTCTTGCGTCAGTGGCTTAGAGCATCCAAATTGGGAGGAGAAGCATCCAAGTGTATTCAAACTATCTCCCTTTCTCATAATATTTCTCAGTACTAGGACCTATACTTGAGTCTTTAGGGTATACAATCAAGGAGTTGGCCTCGGACATCACCAGAGCATCACCAGACTTCTGCCGAGTTAACCTTTGTTTCAGAACCTCCTATTTCACCTTAATAATAATCCCTCAACACACAACTAACCCCCTAATTATACCCCTACCATGTGTCGAAACAACCCAGGAATTACTAAAAACTTACACTTGGTGACCTTTAGATAACTGTACGTGAATTAATAAAGTG
>OY744527.1:34253677-34268677 GCA_963556195.1 Sepiola atlantica | reverse complement strand
ATAGCCGCATCTTATTTAAAAATGCATCCACGCAGGTCTGTTCGTCCGTCCGTTGGTTAGTCTGTTACAGTTAATTTTAAAAATTTTAAAAGTCTGTTACAGTTAATTTTAAAATATCATTCTCATCGCTAACCATGCAGATTGAATAGACACATAAATAAAAATGTCCGCTTTTTCATTTATGTAACGCAATCCTCAAAATTGTTTAAATGATGAGCTATCATTGTCTATTGTTAAATGCTATAACGAAATATCTTCAACAATGAGATCGTTATCTTTGTAACCTACTTATGTCATAAGGACATGTCAGATGCTTATATCAAAGTAAGCAGTCAGTGATTAAGGTGTGCCTTTTTTATAAAGGTATACATGCCCTTATCTACTTGGCGTTTTTTTTTTATTCTATTGTTTTGTACGTTGTGCATATTTCTTTGTGATCTGAAAACAGGCAAGGAGCACATGTTATGTGTGAATACTGCACTCAGAATTCACTGAAACATTACTGAACATCAGTGATTTGTAGGAGTGGTGGGGCGTCGGATCGGTAGCCCCGGCCATATAAATTGAGGCGAGGGGGGGGGGGGAGCATCCAATCATATCTCTCTTTCTCATAATATTTTTCAGTACTAGGACATATACTTGAATTTACCCGTGAAGCCATAACTAGAGTTAAATTGAAACAAAATAAGATATAATCTCAAAATAAAGGAAGACTACCACCAGCAGGTGCAGTGTGAACAAATAAATTGACGGGGCGCTACACAGAGTTGTCTGTTGGCCGGACAGTGGCCCCTGCACTTACAAATTTGAGAGGAGGGGGGCATCAGATCATATTCAAACTATCTCCCTTTTCTCATAGTATCTCTCAGTACTATGACTTATACTTGAGTCTTTTGGGCATACAATAAAGGAGTTGACCCCGGACATCACCAGGGCATCACCAGACCTCTGTACACCACTACCTGCCGAGTTAATCGTTTTTTTCATCAACACACATCTAACCCCCTAATTATACACCTACCATATCTCGAAACAATCCAGGAATTTCTAGAAACTTAAACTAGCATTAACTGTAAGTGAATTAATGAAATAAAATTGATACTTGAATAACATATTTTTCAGTACTAGGACTTATACTTGAATTTGCCTGTGAAGCCATAACTAAAATTGAAGCAAAATAAGACATAATCCCAAAATTAAGAGAGACTACCACCAGCAGGTGCAGTGTGAAAAAATAAATTGATAATGCGCTACACACAGAGCCGTCTGTTG
The DNA here is from genome assembly GCA_963556195.1 of Sepiola atlantica. NCBI lineage: Eukaryota > Metazoa > Mollusca > Cephalopoda > Sepiida > Sepiolidae > Sepiola > Sepiola atlantica. The sequence goes on along the minus strand of OY744527.1, from coordinate 34,267,405 downwards.
GCCGGACAGTAAACTAGCCTGACGACAGCGAGATTATCAAGTTCCATCTCGTGATTTTGTCTAGATTAAAAGAGGTGTCGGACCATCAGTTGACGGAACATCAGTGTTGCACCTGCATTTTAGTGTGATTAATACCAATTAAAGGCTAAGGGAGGTAATTTTATTTTATTCATAATAATATTAGTAATTTAATAGTAAAAAAAGTAATATAAACAATAGTCATATTTTACCTAAGATGATTGATGAGAGGGGTGGTGGAGAATCCTTAAGATCAACTAGAACCCCACAGGAAAAATAGATTGTTGATTGATCTGCCTGACCATGGGATGCCGGTTACATTTTTTCTTTTTAATCATACTATTCGTATCCACAGATAGATTTGGTTGCTAGGAAATTTGACAAAACCCCAAAGTAGTTGTGAGTGCGTTGGGCTGACAATTGGGCTGACCATATTGGCCTCGATCATTTAAATTTGGGTGGGATGGGGCATCCAATCATATCCAAACTATCTCCCTTTCCTCATCATATCTCTCAGTACTAGGACTTATACTCGAGTCTGAACATCACCAGATCTCTGCACATCACTGCTGAACATAAAAAGTTTGATCAAAACGTAACCATAGTAACACAAAATAAAAATTAAATCATAAGAGGTTTATGTAGTTTGCTTGAAGCATTGTTTATTAGTATATAGAAATGTGATACTTAGAAGCATTGTTTATTAGTATATAGAAATGTGATACTTAAAAGGCAATACAATGCATAGGTGTGATGGATAGACACAAGTTGGAGCAAATAAGACATATAACGGTGGAACAGGTTAAATAGTTTCACCCTTAATACAATGTATACACACACACACACATATATATATATTATTTTTATTTTTTTACAAACACACATATATCTTTCTATTTACACAATGTTACAATGTTATGTGTATCAAAATGGTCTGGTGGAAACTCTGTATGATATAATATTTCGAGAACTCTTCACCTCTTCAGAACCGTGCTCAACTCAAGTTCAAACGTGCATATGAAGGAAGCATACTATTCGAATCCACAAATAGATTCCATGGCTAAGAAATTTGTCAAAACCCCAAACCATTATTTGTTAAAGCTTTACTAGTGTCAAAAATAAATTCTGAAATAAAAAAAAAACACTTACAAAAATTTTCAGGAATGTAAAACTATACAGGTAGGTAGACAATTAAATTTTCTTGCATTTGTCAAATATTTTGTTTCTTTTCGATTTCTTGGCTGTTAACTATACTACATGATTGCCCATGAGTTTTTTTAATCTTTATTGATGGCGGAATTAATTTCTAACCTCTGAAGGTTAAAATAAACAGTGTAAGAAAGTTATAACCAGGACTGTGGATTCGATAGGTATAAGTTCCGACTCAGACTCTTAGGATTCCAAAATATGCGACACCAAGAATTCCATGATCAGAAAGAGAGTGAAGCCTCGTTTCTATTTCTGGCGTGACGCCAATGAAGAGTTCAAATAAATAGGATCAAACTTATATAGCATTATGGTTGATGTGCTTGTAGTGGAAGTACTGATTTCTAAATATAAGTTGAATAATGCAGATTAAAAAATAAAGAACCTGATGTCACTAAAGTAAAAAATTTCGACTTTACCCATTTTAAAATGAATTGTTCCAAAATCAAATCATGTCGTCCCATCTATTAAAGCAGCGCCATTTTTATATTTCAAAAATGGACATTCTTTTTATTGATTTCAAGAATATTTAGCTGGCGATTATTTTTACAGTAAAAGACATATTTGCTTCATTTATTTGAAGAATATTTAGCTGGCGATTATTTTTACAGTAAAAGACATATTTGCTTCATTTATTTGAAGAATATTTAGCTGGCGATTATTTTTACAGTAAAAGACATATTTGCTTCATTTATTTGAAGAATATTTAGCTGGCGATTATTTTTACAGTAAAAGACATATTTGCTTCATTTATTTGAAGAATATTTAGCTGGCGATTATTTTTACAGTAAAAGACATATTTGCTTCATTTATTTGAAGAATATTTAGCTGGCGATTATTTTTACAGTAAAAGACATATTTGCTTCATTTATTTGAAGAATATTTAGCTGACAATTATTTTTATGGAAGTAAAACAGAGAAATTTTTGCTCTTAATAGTATTGACCCTGATCGACATTTATTATTTCAAAAAGGATATTATGATTAACAGTAAATTATACAGGTTGATGTAGAAAGCACCATTGAATTTCCACGGGGTCCCACTAGTATTTACTTAATATGTTGTGGTAACATATTAAGTAAATACTAGCAGATGTTTGTCAAAAGTTGAGAAAAAAAAACTCCTCATAAAAATTCTATTTCAAATTTGTAGAGATGCTTACTAACATCAATTGGAACAAATACACAGAAGATACTGCCAAGTCTTCTGCAAAGAAGATGGGCTAAAAAATATTATCACATTTGCCATTATCCTATATCTCTACAAAGCCAGCATTCACACGTGCAAGGATTAGTGTGGCCACATCTGTGCTGGTGCACCAACCACTAGCCTCTGCCTCTTAGACAGAATCCAAAAAAGCACCTCCAAACTAATAGCACCCACACTGTCTAGCAACCTCCAGCCCCTGTCCCATCACTAAAATGTTTCATTCTTGTGCTTATTTTACAAGTACTGCCACAAAATGTGCTTCGACAAGCTTGTTGTATTTGTGCCCCATTCAACGTAAATACTCCCAACCAATCCGACAAGCAGCAAAATCCCACCCCTTCACTGTAGAGGTCCCCAGATGCCGGAAAGCTTTCCACTCTAATAGCTTCTTTCCTCAAACTGCTTGCCTTTGAAATTCCAGCAAAGAACAGTCGTCTATTTCATTGATTTCGCTGCTGCATTCGACTGCGCCACCCTCTGGGAGCTGATGCAAGCAGACGATATTCCACGTAAACTTCTCAGCCTTCTTAAAGCATCTGTGTCCAGTGGCAGCACCTCATCTGAAAAACTCAGCATGTTTCTGCAAAATTAACTTCCTCCGACAAATTATCCTCACAAGACATTTGCGCTGACTGGGTCATGCCCTTCGCTGTCAACCAGGAAGGTTCATCTATAAAGTTATTACCCCGGGTCTCCTACAAAGTTGGAAAAAGTAATGTGGTGGGCGATGAAAAACCTGGTTGATGACAGTTAAAGCTGACTTGGAACCTAACCTGGGTAACCCTAACCCTAACCCTAACCTGGGTAACCCTAACCCTAACCCTAACCTGGGTAACCCTAACCCTAACCCTAACCTGGGTAACCCTAACCCTAACCCTAACCTGGGTAACCCTAACCCTAACCCTAACCTGGGTAACCCTAACCCTAACCCTAACCTGGGTAACCCTAACCCTAACCCTAACCTGGGTAACCCTAACCCTAACCCTAACCTGGGTAACCCTAACCCGTTTCTGCAACGTTCACCATTGGAACAGCGAGTGGCGAGAAATCACCCAATCATTGACTTCGAATCATCAGGCTTGGTCAGCCTTTGTGAGAGACACAGTGATGAGAATTGATCCAGCTGGTTCAACTCACCCTGGGGCAATGCTGTTTCAAGTACAAGTAGTAGTAGTACATCTTATATATAAAGTAAAGTTAGTTTTTCCCTCATATTCTGTGATCAATAGTTATTTTACGACAAGCTACATACAAAAAATTGTTTCATCAGTTATATAAGGCAAATATTGATCTGTGTTGTTAAGAACAAAAAAAATGTTTTCAATCGATTCCAATGATTCTTATATTTATCCCTGATTAATTTTTATTTTTTATTAATCATAAATAAAGAAAGATGGAGGGGTTATTACCTCCGCAGTCAGAAGTACTAATACTGCTTTCCAAATCACTGGGTATTAATTTAATATGTAAACATGAACGAAGCAGTATGTTTAGTGGGTTGCCTAATTGCAATGCATGCAAAAAACAAAACTTGCTGCAAGAGAGAAATATTTAACTAAGAAAACTAAGAAAATAGAAATCACCTAAGATATGAAAAATATCTCTGACTTTCGGTTTAGCCACCCAGAATTCGATTTGTCCACTTGAGAAAATAATGTTCATAGATAAGGCTGGCTATTATTTTCAAGTGGATATCTGGGTGGTCTTTCTAGTCAGTTGGATTTGTATGCATGCGTTTTATTTTCGATCCGTCATAAGTTGACCGAATCTAGGGTCCACCAGTCGCACATTTTAGGTCATTTCCATACCAAGAAATCGTTTTTTCCCCCATTTTTGGATATTATGCTAGTGAAAGGTGTAGGATTCAGGAAGTGTCAACTTTACGGTTTTCAGTCGAGTACCTTGGCGTATATGAACCTAATTCGGAAGTCAAGTGTCTGAAGAAATTGTAACCGCCATGTTGAATGATAAAATACGGCAAGGAACTATGTTCGTTAATTGTATTCTCTAAAAACCGGAATGAGTATAAATGTATAAGTAATAGGTAGAAGTAACATAATCCCATATTCTTGAAAAGCAACGGAATTAGCGGGAGCGTCTATTAAATGTGTATGTAATGTTTTGTATTATGTAGTAAATTAATAGCAGACAAATAGTAAATATTAACGGACACTTTTTTGAAAAGTAGACGTTGTTTATTAGTTCCCGGTGTTAATGAGGAGAGTGTTAATACTAAAGTATTAGTGGGAAGGTTTTTGCTACCACCGATATGGAGTATGTTTTGAGGAGAGTCGAAGATGGTGGGCCAAAAGTAATATTTAGTGTTAGCTGGAGAAAAATAATAACAAATTTATTAAAACACGCTCGAGTGAATAAGTGTAATATAGTGGTGAGTTTAGTAGCCTGTGATAAATGTGGTTATTTTGCTATTCTTCAAAAAGTTACACAGGAAAAATCGTCTTAACTTTATATATTAAAAAAGAAGATAAATGCTCACAGTTCACAATATGTACTGTCTTTCAGATGTGGAAACTTTCCTACTTAGTATTTTTTAAAGTTCGCACAAAAATGTTTATCGGCAGACAATAAAATTTCATTAAAAAAGTTCTTGCTGACAACGATGCTTGGCTCTTTTGTTTTTTTTGTTTCGTTTGCTCAAAAGTCATTGTTGGCAGACGACAAAATTTCATTGAAAAAAACGTTCTTATTAACAACTTGGAATCTTGAGCAAGATGTCTGGTTCCTGCCTTTTTTCTTTTTTTTCTTTTAAGTAATAATTTTTCAAATATTACTCTGTGACTCCTAACTTAATTAATATTAATAATATAAAATGATGTTTCTTTTTCCTTTGAATATTAATATGTAAATCTCTGGGAAACTGCAAAACTTAAAATTAAATGACTACACTTTCCTTTATTTATTTATTCTTCGGATAAACAAACATTAAATTCAATAAACCTTTTAAATAATTAGTCATTTTGACTAAATAAGAAAATAATCAGAATTCTTCCTCGATATTCTTGATAAATGTTGGTTAATATTTGGTTTTCAATTTTCTAAACATAACCATTGCAACATTTGTCATAATTTTTCTTCACAAAACAACAGTCAATATTTGGAATCTCCAAATATAAGTTTAACCAATGACTTTCCAGTCATATTTTTGTTTTTAATTCTTGGAACTTTTCCAAGAAAATAAATTTAAATTGTCATCAAATCCCCAGGAGAATGTCTACAGCCCAAATTGACTTAGTGATGAAGAAATTCACATCGTAAATAATTAAGAGATAACTATCTCCAATCTATGATATTATATCTAAAATAATTCTCGACGTCATAACATCGAACATAAATGAAAAGGATTAAATAACTTAACGTGGAGACCATTTTACTAAAAAATGAATATTGTATCCACGGAGACGAAAATGTCAGTGTTGACAAATCAAAACCAATTTTCTAGCTGAAAAAAAATATTTCAGATATCGTCTGCCAAAATGTTTACATTCTCAAACTGTCAGGTGACACAAATTAACCAATCAAATGATGACCCAAAGCGCAGCCATTTTTAATTAAGTAAAAAGAACGTCTACTCAGAATATTTTAAGCGCGTTTCAATAAAAAAATTAAAGCAGTTAAAAATTGAATCGTACAAACTTTGTTTTTCACTGAGAGTTTAAATTTAAAATGAAATGTGGCCATTTTTTAAAAAAATGAATGTAAAAAATAGTGAAAATTGTTTTTGTAAGGGCACTACCACAATAAATATGAGCACCATAGGTTTTTGTCTTTTGCCGCTGTCTAAAAGCATCTCTCTTAAAATATATGGCAAAATCACCTTGACACACTGGTTCCCGTTAGATCACTGAAGTTAAGCTACGTTGACCCTGGTCAATACTAAAATGGATGACTACTTGGGAATGCCAGATGCTGTACGTGCTCTCCGCTTATCCCGGCATTGTTTCCAGTCGTCCTGGATTTCTCTTTGCCACTGGAATCAAGCAGTGCCAATTCGGGAGAGGTGATTGTGCAACCATTGCTTCAAAATTACACGTGCAGCTACCTTTACAGGGGGTATCCATTGTGTCTCAAAACTGAACAGAGGCCATGAAAACCACCTCCGAAGACGCCTGTTTAATAAATAAAAACAAACTCATTATTAAGCTCTACAGAATTTGATATTCTGACTTTTTTTATAATGAAAATAAATGGCTTTTAAAATTTATAAAACGAATCGTAGCTCCAAGTGAATGTGACGTATAAGAAATGCACTCCCAACATTCTAATAACACACTGACTAAACCACGGTCGGCCAGGTAAAAGGTTATGGCCTTAATTAGAGTTCCAAGATTCCATCAGATCTACTTATATACCTATACTTACCTTCCAGTGTGCTGTCTGATGCATGCAAAGGTTATGGGCCTAATTACAGTGTGATATTCCGTTGACAGTATCTGAAAAGGGAACTCGTCAGACCAGTAGAATCAGAGACAGTTCTCAGTGGACTTGCACATCTGGATTACACAACTGCAAGATATGGGGCATTGGGGCATACCTTACTAGATTTATGACATTTAAAGATGGCGTCTGTTTGAATGTCTTAATTATTAATGATGGTTTATTGGCCAGGACTTACCTGTTGAACAAGGTGATGTTGGTTTGAACAAAATAATAAGTGAGTACACAACATTATTAGATATTATTGTTTTTTTTATTTTATTTTTTTTATTATTATTATTATTATTATTCTTATTCTTATTCTTATTCTTATTCTTATTCTTATTCTTATTCTTATTCTTATTATTCTTATTCTTATTCTTATTATTCTTATTCTTATTCTTATTCTTATTCTTATTCTTATTCTTATTCTCATTCTCATTCTCATTCTCATTCTCATTCTCATTCTCATTCTCATTCTCATGACGTATGATGTGTTGTTTCTCATAATGTTGGACGGTTATATCCGGTGGAGGCATTGTGGGATATCTAAATTATTTAGATTTTTGAAATAAGCTAACTAGTAAAAATCAAAGTGTATCAGTAAGAATTAGTAGTATAAAAATATGAAACGCGGAAGCCTCTGTGTAGCTTAATTGCCATAAATATATTTTCATAACTTACTAATATATATATATATATATATATATATATATATAGTAAGTTATGAAAATATATTTATGGCAATTAAGTACATATATATATATATAGTAAGTTATGAAAATATATTGATAGCAATTAAGCTACACAGAGGCGTTTCATCCCTGTAGGAAATCGTCAGGCTAAAATACGAGGATGAAGCGCGGAAGCCTCTGTGTAGCTTAATTGCCATAAATATATTTTTATAATTTACTATATATATATATATATATATATATATATTCAAGCAAGTGTTGTTGAACGTCACGGAACTTTCTCGTTTGTAAATCTTCTTCGTGAGGTTCTCCAAACCGTCGAGCTATCCTTCTGGTTTCGGGTGGCAATCCGTAGATTAAGAACAATCGGAGAAATACTCTACGGATTGCCACCCGAAACCGGAAGGATAGCTCGACGGTTTGAGAACCTCACGAAGAAGATTTACAAACGAGAAAGTTCCGTGACGTTCAACTATGCTTGCTTGGATAATGACTTGCTGCCTAAGTATACATATATATATATATATATATATATATATATATATATATATATAGCTTAATTGCCATAAATATATTTTCATAACTTACTACCTAGCTCTACTCACTCATAATTTTGGATAGTATTATAGATATCATATAGATATTTTAAATTGTCAGATCTCGTAACATTGAAATGACACAAGTTATTTTAAAGTATAAATACTTACTTTACTTTATTGCATAATCCTCAGAGGATTTTTGCACAATTTCCAGATACACAACCCCACTTGACCTTTTGGCTAGGAACAAAGTGTAATATCTGTTCTTATACTAGACTTTATCTGTTCTGTCCTCGGTCAATAAAGTAAAAATCCTTCTAGGCCGAGACAATTTTATATTTTTGTCCCAATCCAGAGTGCCACTTTTTGGGGAGCTGGATTTTCCCCACATTAAAACGCCACCTTGTGTCTTCCATATTGTTCGATGCACTGATTTCGCTAGATCCCATCCATGGAGAGACGATATATATATAGTAATCAATGTAAGAGATGATAATTACTGCTGGTTGAAGGATTCGATCCCAGTCACAAAGTCAGCCCTGACGCTGCAGCCCGGCACTTTTCCCCTCGGCCACCAAGAATCATCAGGGAAAAAGAAAGAGAATTAAGATCTATATTGTCGAGGCAGCCGACGACGAATACAGAAAACTAGTCAAATAGTGTTGTTCAACTAACGACGTAGGAACATTGCATACATATATATATATATATATATATATATATATATATATATATATATATATATATATATTTATATATGTAAAATGAGAAAGGAAAGCCAAAAACTGTTATTTATGTATTCATCAGCGTTTCATCTTCATTGAAAGACTTCCTCAGGATGAAAAAAAACAATGTAGAAAAAACATACAGAATATTAATTTTGATTTGTGAGAAAGTGTCCAGACTTCAATATGGTTGTTGACGTGAACAAGCAAAGAATGAAAATCATTATTTTGGCTATAGTGTTATCAGCAGTGGCCTGTCTCATTCAAAGGACGCGAAATGAATAGGATTGATGGCTTTGACTTATTAGTTTATGCCTATTTTTAGCTAGGAAGTATCTTTGTAGCAATGTTTTGCCTAATTAAAACAATTTAAATGTTTATTTTTCCAATTCCCAAATCAAGGAATATTTTAACATGTATTTTGTGTGATTAAAATATACAGGAAAAATCCTTAGAGAAACAAACATTGATCAACTCAACTTTAGTATAATAATAATAGATAAACTTGATTTTAAAAAATGGCGAATTTATTTTGAGACGAACACTAAAAAAAAAGTGTTTTCTTTTTTAAAGAAAGCCAATAATTTATCATAGCCAGATTGAATATTTATTGTGTGATACTCAAAGACCATGAGACTTTCAATACATCAATGTTTTAATTGGCTTTTAATTGGCTTTTAATTGACTTTTAATTGGCTTTTAGGCACTTGTGCACTTGACGAAACAGCTTGTCAGGTACAACAATAATTTTAATGCAATTTTTTTTTGTTTCACAGAACTCCAACTTTTTAAGATCATGCGTTTTATGATCTCTTCTATATTTGTTTTTCCATTTCTTTGGCATAAAAATCCACATGCAAGACAGCAGAATTAACGAAACGACAAATAGATTAAAACATTTTAATAAATTTATTTATTTAATAGTTTCTGAAAAAAAAATTGTAATAGTGTGTTTTTGTAATTTAAAATGTTGAGTGATTTTTTTAACATTGTAATAAAGTTCATGTTCAATAAAGTAACAGTTTGGCCAAAACATAAAATATAGTGTTTTTTTTTATAATTTTAAATGTGATTTTTTTAAAAATTTAAATGTTCAGTGATTTATTTAACATTGTAACAAAATAGTTTCTGAAATTTTTTAGAATTGAAAATGTTCTAAAACGAACAGTTTTCATTTAAAAATAATTTGGCATTATTTTCAATAAAAATAATTTGGCATTATTTTCAATAAAAATAATTTGGCATTATTTTCAATAAAAATAATTTAGCCTTCTTTCCAATAAAGTCACTTTCATGGGGGATTTTTTTCTTCTTTTATTAAAGAGGATACAGTTCGGAAATTTGTTTGAAAATAGCATCCAGAGGGATCGCAGAAATTATATCTGTGGATTATCGCCGCTGTTTTGAATGTAACTCTTCAAAATTGAAAACAAATAAATTCAGCTGTTTCGTCAAGTGCACAAGTGCCGGCTTTTCTGCCAAAGAAATGGAAAAACAAATATAAAGAGATCATAAAACGCATGATCATAAAAAGTTGGAGTTCTGTGAAACAAAAAAAAATTGCATTCATTTTAATTAAAATTTTTCTCACATGGTTTCAACATCGATCAGGGAAATTAGAAAAATAAAACCTCATTACTTTTTTAAAATTATTATTGTTGTACCTGACAAGCTGTATTTACCCGACGTTGCCCGGGTGGAGACATATTGCCGGGTGGATGGCTTAGAGAAAAATAATTTAAAAAATCACGTCTAGTTTCATGATCCACAGCACTTTCACCGCTTAACTCCGTTATCATCACCCAGGATGTGAACCAATGGTTGGATTTTCTGAGGTGCAAACATTATATATATATATATATATATATATATATATATATATATATATATATATATATATATATATATATATAATGCAAGAGAGATATATGTATGTATGTATATATATAATGTTTATACAATAACTGTTGCTTGTACAGCAGCATTGCTTCCAACAAAGCCTTCATCAGATGATGAATCTGGATTCAGGCATGGTTTTGGGGCTGAAGCACCATTACCACTAACTCAGAGCGCCCGAGCACTATCTCACTACCAGACTTTGTTGGATTGTCATTGTGCTGATGCAGATAGAGCCTCGTTTTGTATTTTATTTATATATTTTTTCTTGTCTGATGGATAATTATATATATATATATATATATATATATATATATATATATATATATATATATTATTGAATATAAGAGACAACTCATGTCTAGATATCCTTTAGTAGATCCCTTCAATAGTCCGAATCAGGATCTTAGTTTCGGAGGGGAATTGGCTGATGAATTTGCCATAGTTTAGATTTCTCTCCCAAGTACTTTCAGACCCATCCGGGTCCATCTTCAGGGGAATGATGTCAATCAGGTACGAACCATGTGTTAGTATTATAGAAGGTTTTGGCGGGAATTATGTAATAAGTACGAAACTATATTCAACAATATTTGCCTGCAAGAGAAGATGCTGCCTAGATATATATATATAATAATCATATATATATATATATATATATATATATATATATACACATATATATATATATATATATATATATATATATATATATATATATATATATGTATTATAAAGATTCAGATAATTTCAGTTTCCTCTACTATTATGATTTAAAATTTATTTTGCATATCATGCAAGTCTTACATATATCTAGGGGAAAAAAAATCAATAAATACATAATTCAACGTTTGACAAAATATGAATATTAGATTCAAATTTAAAAAGGTTCATGTAAACATCTACTAATCTTTTTTGACTGCAAAATTTGAAAAGTTTACATTCGGAACATCAGGAAGACTGAGAACAGGCTCTAAATGTTCCCTTGAAAAATGGCGATGGAGAATCACTCATAGAGAATCACTCATAGAGCAAAGTCATTTTTGTTGCTAAAATCTAGTGGTTTTGTTGCTAGATCTAGTGGTTTTGAGATAAAAATCCAAGATTAGAGTATTCTTTAGCTTTCTTATTCTTCAACATCTTTTACCCGAATAGCATCATTTTTTGGAATTTGTATACAACTTGTTTAGTGGGGTGCATGTTTATGGTGCATGTTTATGGTGCATGTTTATGGTGCATGCGAAGAACAGACTTTAACTAAGAGAAAAGAGGCCACACAAGCAAATGGGTAATATCTCTGATTTAGAGTTTTTGACCACCCAGAATTTGACTTTTAGTTGAGAAAAGTTAGTGTCTCTTTAAACAGGAGTTCATGCTGAGAGATTAAGCCTCAAATAAGTAATGGTTGTACAGATATGAGGTTCCCTGCTGTGGTCATGACCTACTTGAGTTTTTCCGAAAATAATAGCCTGCTTGATACGGGACCACCTAGGCATTAGGGTTTTGATGTTGATAAGTAAAGATAGCTATTATTTTCAAAGGAATGTCTGGGTCGTCTTTCTGGTGTGGTCCCAGGAATGTCTATATATATTACAGCAGATAGGCAGGAGGGGCGGTTGAGCTTGGTAGCGTCTCATGGCCAGTCTGGCTTTCTGGGGTCTGACAGTCAATTGAACTTGTGTGCTTTTCGGTGAGAGATGGGCTCTTGGGCTTGTGTTTTGATTTGGCCGAACTAAAATTTCTCATTTGCAAGTCAGTTGTTCAGTAGAAGAAAACGAATATCATTTTGACCTCCAAAGAAAACCAAACCTGGAGTTGTGACTTTATTTGGAGAGAGAATTCTTCTGTTACAGCACTGACTGAGACCACATTGACACTGCGACCGGTGTCGGATTCAAGCAACAACTTTAGATCAGCACAACGAGCGGACGATCCCGGCCTGTGCAGCGAACGCACACAGACGCACGTTCATAGAAATAACTTTTCCCTCTTCATCTTCTGACAATGTTGCAGAAAATTGTCTTGAAGATATGTCACATATGTCACTGAGCTATATATATATATATTTCTGGTGTCGGTAATTTCTGGATGTTTACGTAGATGTCCGGAAAAGGCCGAATGAAAAGTCAGTTGTCTGCGTACGAAAAATCCAAAACGAGGCTGGATGTGCAACTGGAAAAAATGTTTATTTTTACACCTAAAATTTTTTTTAAAGAAAAATAGCACTGAACAAATGTTAAAACAAGTTTAGGGTTATAAAATGTTTTTTTCTGCATGAAAAAGTTTGTTTTTTCACTGAACAAGTGTTAAAAAGGTGTTAGGGTTGGGGTTCGGTAAAATCCATTATCGCTTTGATCAATTTTTATTTCAAATTAGTGAATTTCGCGATTCAATCAATTAAAATGTTAACTTGTCGTCAACTTATTTTCTCGCATTCTGATTGGATAAGCACTGCAGCATTTTCCGGCCGTCTACGTAAACATCTGGAAACTACCGACACCAAGTCGATTTTAGTTTGGGTCCTAATCTGGAAAGTACCAAGATAAATTTTCAATATAATTCTAACGTTTTTCAGGCATGCACTTAATTCACCAGCTCTAGTTCCTCTAGGTATAATAAATAATATCTGCCTAAAATCACCAGAAATCAAAGCAGTTATGCCCCCCCACCACCCCTTACATTGTTAGAGTTCCTATTTATTTAGCATCCCCACGAGGGCAAAGTTAGACTCACTAACCCTTTTTGATGTGATGGGACATCTACCTCCTCAAACGGCAAATAGCTAGTTTCGCTCGAGCGTTGAACACTGTAGACAGCAATGACATTTTCCCCACCTCTCAGGTAAGCGTATCTTAATTTCACCTACTGCCTGTGTCGATTTCTCGCAGTCACGTGATCCTGAGCGTTTGTCTCATGATTCTAGCCTGAATCTATGAATGGCGTTCAAGCCCATGCGACCGCTTACAACCGCCACTTCTACACTGATAAGAGTAAGAGAGCCCGAAACGA
>OY744527.1:34203655-34248655 GCA_963556195.1 Sepiola atlantica | reverse complement strand
ACCATCAAAGTCCCCTGTTCTGCACACATCTCCCTATACTGTCTATATATAATCTTCCTCTGAGGTCATCAGATCTAAGCCTGTCTTTAAGACTTACATTACACATCCATCGTATAATTATCAGTCATTTCTTGCCATGAAACGCATGTCCTCAATCCTCACTGGCCATGTTTCACTTCCATACATCTTCACCCTGTATACACATGTCTGATAGACTATTCCCCTGTGGTAATGCTCTGCTGGTTAGTAATGACAGAAGTTCCCTGAACTTACTCCAGGTCAATATTAAATTACTTTGTATTTGATTTCTTGGTGTTTCTATATTATTGGGGACAGATGAAATTTCATCTTTAATTTAGAAGAGTGAATTGAAAGGGGAGATAATTTAAACTTTTTTGTTGTTGTTGTAACTATAACTCATAAGGAACATCCAAAGAATTAGTATGAAAATAAATTTAAAAAAGGCTACTTATGCAGTTTACAGACCGGGGTGAAATAATAACGTTATACTTTAGAAACCCATTCTTAACATGGAGGGTGGGGGGGGGTTGATTAACTATTCTGTACTTTCACCTAACAATTTAATAAACAGAATAGTTAATCAACTTCCCACCTCCCCATGTTAAGAATGGATTTTTAAATTATAACGTTATTATAACAGTCCGGTTAGTAAACTGCATAAGTACCCTTTTTAAAATTTATTTGTTCTACTAATTCTCTGGATTTTTCTTATGGGTTATGGTTACAACAACAACAAGAACAACGAAAAACAATTTGAATTATCTCCCCTTTCAACTGACTCTTCTAAAATAAAAATGAAATTTCATCTGACCCCAGTAATACAGAAGCACCGATTTCTTTGCATCTGAGTGAATCTCTGATTCAAAATAGTAAGTAGCAACAGATGGTAATAGGCAGATGAAACTTCAAGTCTAATGTAAACAAATACTTGTTGAGCCGTTCTCTTTGATAATCAATTCCTCCTGAGAAATCTTCTGCCTATTCCACCCATTGTTTCCAATCCTCTCGTAGTTGCGTCCATCTCCAACTGACGATCGCTGTAATTCTTATCCTCGAATGACTCCCGGACCTTGATAAGTGGTGACCCATTAGTAAATTTTCTTTTTGTTATTCGCAAATAGCTGTCATCTATATACATAAGGTGGCTTATTTTTTCCCCTTTGTGTGTGTAAATTTGTATCTTCTGAGTATGTTGTTCAGTGGCATCATGGCGATAATAAAAAGTAGTGGTGATAGAGAGTCTTCCCGGAAAATGCCTCTCTGTATTTTTATCTCTTTCAGGTGTTATCCCTCATCCAGCTATAACTTCCTGTCTCCATGTTTCCATTGCTTCCTTCCTAAAGTTGATGATTTTTTTCTTTTATTTTGTAAATCTGTGAGCATGCAATTATCTATCCTGGGAGTGGGGGTGGTATAGCTATATGATGTTTTGTAGTTGGTTGGTGATGCATGACACACTTAGTGTCAACCACAAAAAAACATTGGGCAAGTAAGGGCATCCTCCGTAAAACATTTGCTCTGAATAAACCTACGTTGAACTGCTGTATAGAGATCGCATAACGGAAAAACTCTCTGCAGTTGATTCTTATGATAGAGTTCATGATAGAGTGGAGTGAGATCTGGCATGAATGCAGCAAACCAGCTATCTAGACAGGGGCTAACCAGTGTGAATAATGCTCTTCAACCTGCACGTTAATATAAAAAAAACAGAGGAGGAGGAGGAGGAGGAGGAGGAGGAGGAGGAGGAGGAGGAGGAGGAAAATGATGATGATGATGACGATGATGATGTTGATGACGACGATGATGATGATGTTGATGACGATGATGGTGATGATGATGACGATGATGACGATGATGATGACGATGATGACGATGATGACGATGATGATGGTGATGACGATGACAATGACGATGATGATGACGATGATGATGCTGCTGGCGATGACGACGATGATGATGACGACGATGATGGTGATGATGATGACGATGGTGACGATAATGATGATGGTGATGATGATGATGATGACGATGACGATGATGACGATGATGATGATGATGACGATGATGATGCATCATTCCATGGCTCTGTTCTTTTTCCTGCTTTTTACTTTCCATTAGGATAATCTAAAACTAAATGTCTTAACAGATTTGTCAGATTATGTTTCGGAATTGTTTTGAGATGAGGATTGATAATTTGTATAATTTATCTTATTCGGACTACTGTTCTCATCTTGAGTGTTATTATGACAACGTTTCGGCCGCTGTAACCTCCGGCCTTCTTTAGGTGTATCGTTTCAAACTCGGTAATATTTCTGTCAAACTCAGGAATCTGAACGGAATTTTGAACGGAACCCTTTATTTAATCAACAGAGGTAGCATGCTCTTGTTCCGTCAGCTTCAGTAATTTGCAATTCTTTGTATCGCCCGCACCGAGGAGCGAACGTTCAACCTTCAGATGACTGTCACTTAGAACTGAATTTTACTTAGTACTATATCCACTGCGCCATGTGGCCTTGCGGATACATCTGAAGAAGGCCGGAGGTTGCAGCGTCCGAAACGTTGTGAGAATAACACTCAAGATGAGAACAGTAGTCCGAATAACCCAAATTATACAGATCTCTTAGAGTTTATGGATTTTCAAATGAAATCAAGGTAGAATAAATAGTGAAAGTGGTTGTGACTCAACGGGTCAGAGGTATGTAGAAGTTAAAGGTGAAATCAAGAAAGTAGATATAATTCTGGATGTTCATGACCCCGTCTCCCCACCTTTATAGAATTGCAAATATTTCTATAACCTGAACTTTCCAAGAACTTCCCATCTGTGGAATACAATACTGTAGGGCTGCCTCCCAGCTGACTACAACATGGTTATTTTTAAGTCAAATATTAACCAATTCTTGTCGAGCTGTCCGCCTAGATAATCAAATTGAAATAATAGTTTCCAATCCTCTCATGATGTTGTTTATCGCCAGCTGCCAATCTCATTAATCCTTATTTTCGAGTGGCCTTTATAAGCGGTGACTCATTAGTATAAAAACCCCTACTTTTTATCATTTCTCTAATCTATTTTTCTTCTCTTTTTAGGCACCACCAGTACCGAAACGGATTTATTTGCGAACATCAAATCTAACGTCAGATTCTTTAGATTCAGAAAATGATTGCAATGACACCTTAAAAATGGATGCAGTTTTTGATCCGTTCTTTGCAAAAATGGATAATAACGCAGACAGCTTACCAGGAAGCATGTCAAAGAATGCTTCAGATGATAATGGCAACCTTGGAATAAGCACTGCCACCGTTAACAGACATCTGTTTTCTGAGACACCACGAGAAAATGGTTCTGGTATCACCCCCGATATGGAATACCTCGTGTCCAGCTCAGAGGAAAACACAATTACATCCGCAAAGACTTCTTTGGATTATTCACCCTTATCTCCAAACAGAAATGGTGATGTACTTTTTGAATCTACTGATGAAGATAGAAATGAGACTTTCACCATATCCTGCCGACCTGATGAAAGTCTAGGCCTCGTGCTGGGTATGAATGAAATAATAGACTCCTATGCAGGAGAGGTTAGAAAGGTTTACGTGAAGAAGATCTCACTGAAAGGCGCGATGATCACAGCCATGAATGAGACGAACAGCATCAGGTTAGGGGACGAAATCTTAGCCATCAATGAGACCCAGATTCAGAACCTGAGCCGCACTGAGTGTTTGAATCTCTTGATAGACTTGCCCAACAAGATCACCTTTCTGTTGCGCCGTAATACGATACCCTGGACAACAGGTCCACGTTGTTCGTTTTATCTGAACCTTGTAGACAAGAACCCGGAATCGATTCTCTCCCCGGCTCCCAAATTATTCACCAACGAAGGAAAAAAGATTCCCGACGGATATAAACTTTTGGAAGTAAGCCTTTACAGAGAAGTGTCTGATCTTCTGGGGATTAGCATTGTACCAAGTTACGGTCATACGAGACATTATTACCAGGTAAGTCCTTTTTCTTGAGTAAAAAGTAAATATATTCTAATTGTATGATGTACTACTTTCCTTTGATGGAAATGGACAGGTGTACCACTGGAGTGATTGCCTCCCTCCCAGCCAATCAGAAGCTCTGGTGTAGGAACACAAATCGACCAGACTTCTTCTTCTTACAGTACTCACACGATTTCATTCCCCTCGTGGGTGAGATTTGGAGCTAGAACATTGTCCTTTTTTTCTTCTACTCAAGATTCACCTCTTATCAAGGCCTAAAGGCCACTCGAGGACAAGGGATAATAAGTGCTAGGTTGACGGTGAGACAACACCATGATGACCGGTAATGGTGGTGGAAGTTTGGCAGAACTTGGTTATGTAAGAGGACAGCTTAACAAGAATTTATTTGTATTGGACTTGAAAACGACAATGTTGTAGTCAGTTGGGAAGCAGCCCAGCGCTATTGAGTTCCACAGACGGGTAGTTCTAGAAAATAAACTTTGCTTATGGAAGTTTCATTTAATTTTAGGCACAGAGAGGGAGAAAAGGAAATTATTGACAGTGGTTGTAGCTAGTCGAGTTTTTGTTGTGAATGTTTTACAGGGGAAGGGGGGACCATAGATTGGAGCTCAGTCGAGCACCTGCCATGAAAATAACGATAGAGCAGCGGACGTATTTCGTTGGTTTCCTTAAAGCTACCTTAGTTGTCTTATAAAGACAGACTGTCGCTGTTTAATTCCTTTTTCAGCGCAGACCAATTATTATTATTATTATTATTTGTTTGTTATGCCTCCTTCGGCATCTCCCCTTTAACTATCTTCTCAATTCAACTGTTAGAAAAAAAATAAAACTCTTAGTACAGTATTGATATCCAGATCAAATTCTGTCAAATATTTCATTTGACAACTGTCAAAAGTGTCCCCTCAATTTCTTCCTCCTACCACTTTCTCTGAATTTATCCAACCTCATCTTAAACTGATCCACGTTATTGCCGTTCTTAATCCGATCTGGCAACTTATTCCAAAACATTACTCTGTGAGCAAAAAAACTTAACTGGTTAACAGATCTAGTTTTTGAAAACTGTCTTGACAATAACCTTCCAGATCTAGGAGAAATACAAAAAAAAATGCCCACCATAGTTAGAAATGCCATTAATTATCTTGAAAGTCTCAATCATATCACCTCTCATTATTTTCTCCAGCAAAGTAGTCAATCTCAATATGTCAAATCTATCCCTGTAACTGCACTCCTTTACTTTACTTATTAGTTTTGTCACCCTTCTTTGTACACCTTCCAGTTTCAATATTACATTCCAATTTCCATGTCTAGTCGCTGGAACCCAGGCCTGAGTGCAGTATTCTATATGAGGTCTTATTGGAGCTTTATATATCCTTTACACAACATTTGTCTCCCTCGAAATAATATTCCTAACCATCCACCCGATCATTCTATTTGCCCTCGATACAATGGTCAAAATTTGATTATTTGCCCTAAATGTATTATCAAACCAATGAAAGGAATTTCCATTTGAAACCACAGCGTCATCCGTTGATTAACTGTTGGTGACAGATAAGCTTTCCATTGCAGTCCACAATTACTTTAATTATAACGAAGAATGATTAACCCCCATCATAAATCTATAAATGAGAGTAACTAATTGGCATAATCACGCAGAGCCCCTTCGTCAAGATCATTTCAGTAGAGCTCTGGAGGCCTCCATAGTTTCATTTTTTAACCCTTTTACTTAAAATGTTGTAAAAAAATTTTTTTATACAGAGTCGCTTTTAACAGTAACAACATATTACAACGAGCAAAGTGTGGTATCTGTTCTGATGCTACACTTAGCCTATTCTGTCCTCAGTCAGTGAAGGAGGGGTCCTTCTTGACTGAGGTAATTTAATTTTTGTTCCAATCCACAGTACCCATTTTTGGGGAGCTGGATTTTTCCCACATTAAAAACAGACTTTGTATCTAACTCTGCCCTCGTGGGGAGGCAAGTAAATAGGAACATATTACAAGGAAAATGTTACCACGCATTTGTGTTAATCTCTAATTTAAATTCTGTAAAACTTCTACTCTTTTAAAAAATGGCCATGATTTTAAGTTTGGAACTTGGGTGCTTATATAGATCAGGGCACATATGAAAAACGCAGTTACACAGGTGAAAATCGCAGTTTCAAATAAATTAACTGAAAAACTCTTTGATATACTTATGTATCAGGCAAAAATAATTATCTACACCAAAAATTAGCAAAAATTATCGAGTAAAATTTTAATAAAAAATAAAAATCAGTTTTATCGTATTTTGTTGAACCACAATTGATACTAGCAGAATCAAGGGGCCATAACTCAGTCTGTCAAATAAACACTTAATACATTAATTGCGGTGGGCAAAATACGATAAAACTGATTTTTATTTTTAATTAAAATTCTACTCGATAATTTCCCCTAATTTTTGGTGAGAATACTTATTTCTGCCTGATACGTAAGTGTAAACAAAAGTTTTTATTTGGAAATGCGTTTTTCATATGTGCCCTGATCTATATAAGCACCCAAACTTGTATTCCGTACAAAATATATCATTCATTGAATGATTGCTGAAAATATCATCACAATTATATAATTCTCTTATTTTTGGTGGTTAAAAAAAAATGAACATATTGGTTTACGAAGAGTAGTGTTATAGGGGGGGGGCTAGCGTAATAGATTGGCAAATGAGGGGCATGGACCCCTAGCGTTACAATCAGGATTGTGAAGTCGGAAGGTCCGACTCTTCAGATGCATCATTTTCAACATGGGAATCTTTATGTCTAATTCGGGAAGCTATTTGGAATTTCAAACTGAATCCTTTATCCACGGGGGTAGATTGTTCTCATTCCATCAGCCATGATCGGGTAGAAGTGTTAATTAATTATCATCTTATTAGAGGTTTATGTAGTTTGCTTTTCTTTTTCTTTTTAAACATAGTTCACCCCAAACAAGGCAGGCCGCCACTGTAGACGTAAGGGACTACTGAGAAGAAAGAAAAAGGGAGAAGGTTGGGGGGTCAACTTAAATTGGGATCTGCGCAGCGAGATGTCTGTTTACATTAGTTTTTAGTTACTGCATGTCAGTACCGTCGGGGAAACAGGGGGCAGGGAGGGAGTTCCAGAGGCCAGCAGCACGAGGAAAGAAGCTATTTGAGTAGAAAGCTCTCCGGCATCTGGGGACCTCCACAGTGAATGGATGGGATTTAGTCGATTGTCGAGTTGGTCTAGTGAAGCATTGTTTATTTGTATATAGAAATGTGATACTTAGAAGGCAATACAATGCAGAGGTGTGAAGGATAGACACAAGTTGGAGCAAATAAGACATATAAAGTTGGATACATATTATGTTATTCGTTGCTATTATCACCTGTAGTAAGGATTGAACCTTCACCCTCCAGAAGAAGATGCACCTGAAGAAGGGCGAAAATAACTAATTAACACTTGTACTTGGTCATAGCGGACAGAATGAGAACAATCTACCCCCATGGATTAAATAAAGGCTTCAGTTCGAAATTCAGTTCTACATAAAAGTTATAAAATTCAAAAAAATGCACGTAACGTTGTGAAAATAACAACCAAGATGAGAATAGTAGTCTGAATAATCCAAATAATCTAAATTATCGATCCTCATCTAAAAAAAACTTTTCGTTCATTTGATGAAATGCAAAGAAATAAGTTTTTATGACTTTCCGGTATTCTTTCCGGCGAAATAGTTTCACTTTAGCAATTTATGCAAAATAAATGCAATTAGTGATTCATTTCGACTGTTGAGCAGAAAAGTTTCTCGATTGAATAAAGAAGAAAAGTTTTTGAAGTTTTTTCTAATGCTGACTAACTTTGGTATTTTGTTAACGTGTTTGTTCACACATGACTTGTCTTTTGAACAGCTGCATTTTATTTCCAGACCTATTTTGGAACTTAATTACCATCTTCGACTTGAATGCCAACCTATAGAAATCTACGCTTGACAAATGCATATCGGCAGATAAAGAACATGATTGAAATTCTTCCGTTTGTTTCAATCGTTTATTCCATTTATGAGATGAGAAATTGTTATTTACATTTATTTGAAGAAAGGAAAAAAAACGATAGTGTTAGGTTCAAGAAACCTGAATTGTTGTTGAATTCAGGTTTCTTGAACCTAACACTATCGTTTTTTTTTCCTTTCTTCAAATAAATGTAAATAACAATTTCTCATCTCATAAATGGAATAAACGATTGAAACAAACGGAAGAATTTCAATCATGTTCTTTTGTAAGACACTTATATTTTTTTTTGGGGGGGGGGATACTCTTATAGATAATGCACCATGTTTCCGTGACTTTGCATCGTCAACGTTTCTTCCTTTCTTCCAATCGCCATCACAGTCCAAACATTTGTTTTGCAAATGTTGTTGGTCTTCTTCGGAAGAGTTTGAGTTGTCAGCTTAAATGCTATTTTGGTCTGACAAGATAATTTTATTTGTAAGATTTTTCTTTTGATTTTTTTATTATTTTTATTCATTTGGAATTTTTATTTCATTTTTTTATTATTTTTATTTATTTGGAATTTTTATTTCATTTTTTTAATTATTTTTGTTTATTTGGAATTTCTATTTTATTTTTTTAATTATTTTTGTTTATTTGGAATTTTTATTTCATTTTTTTATTATTTTTATTTATTTGGAATTTTTATTTCATTTTTTATTTTTGTTTATTTGAAATTTCTATTTCATTTTTTTAGTTATTTTTATTCATTTGGAATTTTTATTTCATTTTTTATTATTGTTATTTATTTGGAATTTTTATTTCGTTTTTTTATTATTTTTGTTTATTTGGAATTTCTATTTTATTTTTTTTATTATTTTTGTTTATTTGGAATTTCTATTTTATTTTTTTAATTATTTTTATTTATTTGGAATTTTTATTTCATTTTTTTATTATTTTTGTTTATTTGGAATTTTTATTTCATTTTTTTATTATTTTTATTTATTTGGAATTTTTGGTAATTTCGTTTTCGTTTTGGATTTCGGATTTTCAAAACACTGGTAGTTGGTCTTCTTATCTAAAGATCACATGTTATCTATCCTTTCTTCCTTTCCTTATTTTGCAAATATTGTTGGTTTCCTGATATGCAACTTTTGCTGCTATTTATTAATAATTCTGCTCTATGCAAGTTATTTCAATTTTTATATCTTATTCAAATCAGTTCTTTGTTAAACTTCAATCTTTTCTGTTTTGAAAAGGTTTGAGATGAAGATTGAACATGAGTTGTTATTTTACTATGAAAGGATGTTTCGGAATTCCAACTACTATTCTTATCTTGGATGTTATTCTCACAACGTTTCGGCCGATGTAACCTCTGACCTTCTTCAGGTGCATCTTGTTGAACTCAGGAATCTATTATGTTAAACTCTGAAATCTATATGGAATTTCGAACTGAACAGGGTAGATTGTTCTTGTTCCGTCAGCTAAGACCTGGTAGAATTCTCGATTAAAATTTTTTTATTCCTACTTAGTATCGCCTGTAGCGAGGATTGAACCTTCAACTTTCAGAAGACTGTCACTTAACAAATTTATCCATTGCGCCACGTGTCCAGACTAAACAAGAACAATCTATAATGGTTCGGTTCGAAATTTCGTATAGATTCCCGAGTTACACAAGATGGTCGGATGTTACATCGGCCGAAACGTTGTGAGAATAACATCCAAGATTAGAACAGTAGTCAAAATTCCGAAACATCCTTTCATGGTTATGGTACAATAACAACTCATGTTCAATGAATGGTTTCCACATTAAATCTGAAAAGAAAGTGTTGATATGCCATAAAACAAATCAAAAAGCATAAATGTTTTTTTTCTGAATCGAGATATGCAAAAAGACTATAAAAAGAAAGTGTTGATATGCCATAAAACAAATCAAAAAGCATAAATGTTTTTTTCTGAATCAAGATATGCAAAAAGACTATAAAAAGAAAGTGTTGATATGCCATAAAACAAATCAAAAAGCATAAATGTTTTTTTTCTGAATCAAGATACGCAAAAAGACTATAAAAAGATAGTGTTTATATGCCATAAAACAAATCAAAAAGCATAAATGTTTTTTCCTGAATCGAGATACGCAAAAAGAGTATAAAAAGAAAGTGTTGATATGCCATAAAACAAATCAAAAAGCATAAATGTTTTTTTCTGAATCGAGATACGCAAAAAGAGTATAAAAAGATAGTGTTTATATGCCATAAAACAAATCAAAAAGCATAAATGTTTTTTTTCTGAATCGAGATACACAAAAAGTATAAAAATCAGACCGATCAAATGTTTCGGGGTTTCTTTTGCTGTTTTATTGTCTGACAGAAGTCCATTAAGGCCGGCCGCAAATAACAACACTAATCTTCAGGATAATCTCCTCTTTACTTATTATATTGAGCGGAATTTTTGGCTTATATGACAAGTGAGCATGTCTTGCACTTGGGATTACATGTAAGTAAGGATTAAGCAAATCTCTCATAATCCATTTACCTCATGTCTCTTATTAAGTAACACTTTGAGATACAAGCACTTGTTCTAGCAATAAGCCATTTTCAAAAGTTTTTGAGGAAAGACTTCAATAACACAATCGAGCTATTTTATAGAGCAGATTTTCTCTTTATATAATGGAAATATACTACTCTATATTTAAGGGTCCTTGCTATCCGATGTGTACATATATATATATATATATATATATATATATATATATATATATATATATATATGAAGCAATCCAACAAAAGATATGAGCGTCAACTAATATCTTATAATTAGTGAAACATCCGGATACAAACTGAAGCTCAATATACTGGATAGAGCATTAATATTATAATATAAAATGAAGTAATAAAATAAGGTGTCAATCAAATTTTATTAGAAATCAAAGTTCAAGCAACGTATCTTAAAGTCCTTAGCTCATGAGTTTTCAAAGATAATTCTTCTCTTCAGAGGACCATTACCGCAGTTATAACACTACTGGTAATAAAATTAAACTTTGAAAATATATAAAAACGTTTCATTCCCATAATGAATCGTCGGGCTAAAATGAATTTTAGCCTGACGATTCATTACGGGAATTAAACGCGGAAGCCTTTATGTAGCTTAATTGCCACAAATATATTTTCATAACTTATTATTACTATATATATATATATATATATATATATATATATATATATATATATATATATATATATATATATAAAGTTAGGTATGTTTCCATGCTTATATATTTGTATGTACAAGATGCACTCCTAAATTAATTAATCGATGATTTAAAACACAGCTGCTAGACGCAAGGGGTTCAAATAGGAGCTATATTTAGTTTAATTTAGTTTTATGCCAAGGAGAGAAAAAGGTAGTGGAAGCCCTTCGTGAAAATTCAGATACCTCTGATTTTTGTGAAAATATAACAATATTTATTAGACATCAATTAATAAATATTTCTGATTTTTGTGAAAATATAACAATATTTATTAGACATCAATTAAATATTTCTGATTTTTGTGAAAATATAACAATATTTATAAGACATCAACTAATAAATATTTCTGATTTTTGTGAAAATATAACAATATTTATTAGACATCAACTAATAAATATTTCTGATTTTTGTGAAAATATAACAATATTTATTAGACATCAATTAAATATTTCTGATTTTTGTGAAAATATAACAATATTTATTAGACATCAATTAATAAATAATTCTGATTTTTGTGAAAATATAACAATATTTATTAGACATCAATTAATAAATAATTCTGATTTTTGTGAAAATATAACAATATTTATTAGACATCAATTAATAAATATTTCTGATTTTTGTGAAAATATAACAATATTTATTAGACATCAACTAATAAATATTTCTGATTTTTGTGAAAATATAACAGTATTTATTAGACATTAATTAATAAATATTCCTGATTTTTGTGAAAATATAACAATATTTATTAGACATCAATTAATAAATAATTCTGATTTTTGTCAAAATATAACAATATTAATTAGACATCAATTAATAAATATTCTCAGTTTCTTTTGAGTAATTTAAAGTGTTTCTAGAGGGCATTATATAAATTCAAATATATTAAATTTGCATTGGACACCAATTAAGCAAGATTCTCTGAATTTCAATTTCTTAAGAATTTTTATGAAGAGCTTCCACCCCCTTTTTACCCCCTTTTGTATAAAATTAAACTAAATAAAGCACATATTACGACTCCTTAAGCCTAGCAGCTATATTTTAAAATTCATAATGCTCGCTCAATTAGTTAAGGATTGAATCCTGTACATACAAATATATAACAATATTATATATAAAAAAATAAAAATATTAAATAAATAATAGTAGAAAAAAATATTTAATTGAACACCACTCTTGGCTGTTATCCCTACCTACCCCCTCTACAAAAAAAATATATTTAAATCGTTGTTTTTTTGTTTGTTTTTAATAAATATATAACATCAGTGGAGTCAAATATAAAATATTCAGAAAAAAAAAATGAATAAATAAATAAGTAATTAAAATGAAAAAAAAAACAAAAAAAATCAGTTATAGTTTTAGTTTTATTCCATTTGCTGCGGATATTAATATTTACTGCGTCATATGCAATATTGCCATCCACACGTTTTTTGAGATTTGAAACACTTACAATTTGACAAAATGGTCTTCCTCGAAATATATTATGGAACACGGTCACACAGATTACATCAGTGTTGAAGTCTTGCTATATAGAAAAAAAATTATAAACATTTTTTGAAAAAATATATATATATAAAAAAATCACTTGTTTGTTTCTTACTTCTCAACGCCGACATATTTCCATTTCTTGCATTGTGATAGCCTTCTAATACTCCTCTATATACAAATATATAGACATATACATATGCTTAACTTTATATAGATAGAAATAATGTTTATTACTGAATGCTGACTACATTGTCTAGGGAAAAGAAAATTCTAACTCTGAACTTGGTGGGAAGGTTGTTTCATTTTCATCGTAGTCATTGTAGCATTTGCACACCATATTTTACCCTGGTACTACCAGATCAGGCTGTCTGAAAAACTAGGCTTCCTTACCCGAATTGCAACTAACATCAATGTTTTATTGTTTTCTTTTTTCTCTTTGCAAAACTCATTCATGTTCTGCAAAGCCCAAAACATAAGACAACAATTTCCCTCTCCTCCCCCTTTCCCTCTCCTCTTCCCTTCTCCCTCTCCTTCCCCTTTCCCTCTCTTCTTCCCTTCTCCCTTTCACTCCCTTCCCCCTTTTAACTCAAGCAAACGCAATGAATAAATACTTGAACATATAACTTGAAGCATAAAAACTTCTGCTAAAGCTGACCTCGTTTAGGATACCTCAACCTCCTTCCCCCTCCCTATATACCTTCCGTGGTAAATCATACAATTTCCCCCTCTCGGCATTAAATAACCTGAAAAGGGTTGGTATGCCGTAAAACAAAACCACCTATATTTTACCTACGTAATATAAACATACACGCCTTAATTTATCCGTGTGAAATGATAAACCATTTTCTCTTTTCAGCTTAAGTAAATAAATACAAATGTGGTATCAAGCTTTATTTATGCTATTGCATGTTTAATTTCAACAAATCATCAAATAATTAAAAAAGAAACACCAAAAAGAAATGAAATGAGAATTAATGAAAACAAACGGTATAGTATACAGCTGTATTAAATGCCTCTGTATTTATATACTAGCTGGACCCGTCGCCCGGCGTTGCCCGGGAGAAATATAAAAGAATGAATTAAAATTTATCAACATCCGACAGAACGCAAATAGGTCACACCGGCCAATTTTAATGTTTAGAATAATTGTCAGTTTAGACATGTTGACGAAAGGAGGAAGAAAGGAATGAAGGGCGGAAAGAGACGCGGTTGTGGGAGTCTTCCTACCCTTCCTGCCCGTCCTATGGTACCGGTATTTTCACAGAATTTTTCTTTTTGATCTTGATCTATGATAATGAGCATTTTTAAAATTAAAGAGGCCTACAGAGCCCTATTATCCCCCGTTATCTTTGTATAGAAATGTACTTTTTATGAGGAAAGAAAAAAGAAAAATGAGTATGCCTCCTTAGCACTACTGAAACACACAAATATAATTAAGGAGGCCTGCACAGCACTAATAAACCATGTGTGTTCGAAGAAAAAAGATGATATTCACAATAGTTAAAGTACTACATATTACATTGATTTCTTCTCAAATTACTACATAATAATGTTGCATTTTAAAATCCGGCCCATAGTCCTCCGTTCCTCCCCCCCTCCCTCATAGGCAAAAGTTTAACAATGTAAAAAAAAAAAGATAATGTGAGTCGACTGGGATCGAACCGTAAACATCTCGGTCTTGGATGTATGTCGATAACCTCTTGACAACCGAAGCGAGTTGAAAATCTCTTGAAAAATAGGTCACTAAAACGAAGCCTGTAGCTGGCACGTGTTTTGTTTTACGATCTGCCAGAAGGTGACCAAATTTAGAGTCATTTCTATACGATGATATCAATGTTTTTTTCCAATTTTTTGATATTATGTGTGTGAAAAGTTTAGGATTCAGAAAATGTCAACTTTATGTTTCTGTCGAGTATCTTGACGTATATTGACTTAATTCGAAAGTCGAGTCGCTGAAGAAAATGTAGCTGCCATGTTGAATAATGAAACACTGCAAGGAACTATGTTAGTCAATTGCATTCTCTAAAAACCGTGAGGAGTATAACTGTATATGTAATAGGTAGAAATAACAAAATCCGATATTCTCGAAAATCAGTGGAATTACAGGGAACGTCTATTAAATGTGTGCGTAATGTTTTGTATTATATAGTAAATTAATAGTAGACAAATAGTAAATATTAACAGACACATTTTTGAAAAGTAGACGTTGTTTATTAATTCCCAGTGTCGATGGGGGAGTGTTACTACTAAAGTGTTAGGAGAAAAAGTTTTTGCTATCACCTATATGGAGTATGTTTTGGGGAGAGTCTAAGATGGTGGGACAAAAGTAATATTTAGTGTTAGCTAGAGAAAATAATCCCAAATTTACTATAACATGCTAGAGTGAATAAGCATAATATAGCGGTGAGTTTAGTAGCCTATAATGCATGTGGTTATCTTCCTATGCTTGACAATGGTACAGAGGAATATTGTCTTAACTTTATATAGAAGATGTAAGGTATGTTTATACGTTTGTATGTATAAGATTCACACCTAAACTAATTAGCCGATCATTATGAATTTTAGAATACAGCTGCTGGGCGTAACGGATCCAAATGTGGGCTATACTTAGTTTAATTTAGTTTTATGCGATGGGGATAAGAAGGAGAGTATCGTAGAAAATTCAGATACCTCCGATTTTTGTGAAATTTTAACAGTAGGTATTTGACATCAATTACTAAATATTCCAAAAATTTCAGGGTTTTTTTTTAGTATTTTAAAATGTTTTAGGGGGGGGGGCATAATATGGGCACCTCAGATTTATATTTAATTTCATCCATAGTCATTAGACACCAATTAAGCAAAATTCCCTGAATTTCAGTTTCTTCTTAAAATCTCTTAAGCTAAATAGATTTTGATCAAAATTCTTCTTCTTCTTCTTCGTCTGTCTTTTGATTATCGTGCAGGATTGGGGCAACGCCCACATCAGTGTAACCCTCCTCCAGACAGCTGTCTAGCTGCATGCATGGCAGTCCTCACCGCAGATCTTCATTTTGTCGATCCTGAGGGTTAGCGTTTAAGAGACTCTGCGATCTCTCTCTGTCAGCTCCCTCTAAGACAACTCCGCAACTACTTGTAGATTTAAATTGCACTGCTGGATCTGTCCATGTGACCATACCAGCGGAGTCTTCTCTCCCTCAAGATTGGATCAAGGTCTGTAAGACCAAGTTTCCCCAGCAACTCACTTGTCCGCACGGTGGAAGTATCTTTTAGCTTGATGTTAAAAATCTGTCTAATCATTGCCCTGTCATTGCGCTGCAGACGTTGGAGGTCTGGCTTTGTCAGTGCTCAGGTTTCACTGGCATGGAGCATAGCGCTTTGCACACAAATGTTATACACTTGATTACGGATCCTGTACTACAGATGGCGTGATGTGAGAACTGGTAGCAGCTCTCTGAACTTCTTCCAAGCAGTCTTCACATGCGTCGTAGCTGCAAGGCTGCAGTCACCACCTACTGAAAGCATATCTCCCAGGTAACAGAAAGAGTCAACTTGTCCTGACCAACCTGAACCTCGCTCAGCGGTCGACCATCAAGTGGGCGAGCAGTTTCCCGACATCTAGAGCACCTAAAGTTAAGGTTTTCGGTCAGACGCTTGGGTCCACAACACCTCCTGTGTACTCAGTGCTTGCAGCCATAGGATGTATAGTGGACTCAAGCGTCTAACCGATGACCCTATCTTTAAATGCTCTATCGGGAAACTATTCACCCACTTGATTGGAATAAGGATTCTAGATATAAGGTTTAGTAGCATGGTATCTTGATTTTAATCTTTATATATATAAGGGGACATAAAAGTATTGCAAAATAGTTCTGTTCGAGGAATTAATTTTACCTGTCCTGGGACGGGTATTCTTTTAGTTTTATATATAATATAGCTCAGTAACCAACCGTTTCATTTTTCAACCTATCTCAGTCGAAACTTCAGGAGTTTTCGGTGCCAATACTTCACGATTCATAAGAGACATCGGTTGAATAATAGCCACTTGTAAGTATGAGACACGAGAGACCACTTAGATGTTCCAGCACATCCCCCAAACAGGGGAGGCAAGACCTGGGAGGGTGGACCTCCTAGGACTACCCAGAACCATACCTCAGCCCAACAGAAGAAAGACCACATCATCCGAGGTAATGCCATGTCCATTATAACATCATCCTGCAACGTCTAAGTCTTGGTGAAGAAAACAAAAATCTTTACAGTCGTGTAGAGGCAAGTAAATAAGTACTAATTGAAATAAACTTTTTTATTTTTCAAACCTTCGGAGAATTCTAAAAAATATTGCTGGCATTGTTTCAAAACAACTTCTTTTTATATAATTTTGAAATTTTAGAATCAGCCAACATGACGATAGATTTTGTTAAACAAATATTTATTAAATCATTTTTTTTTAATCCAAATTTTCGGTTTTAAAAACCTTATTCATGGTATAGACAATATTTTCCCTTTTTTTCTTTTCTTCTTTGTTTCCTAGTCGAAGTCTTATGGCTTGGCCGAAGATCGATCTTCTGATGTTATGAAGATACTGTTTTTAATGTCCGATCTGTAGTAGAGCGCGCTGAATGCGTGTGTATGATGATGAGATTTAAATTTTACTACAGCTTAGAAGCATCGTTGAAACGATAACTTTGAAATTTTAGAATCAGTTAACATGACGCGAGATTTTGTTAAAAAAATGAAATATTTATTAAATCATTTTTTTTTTTCAATCCAAATTTTCGGTTTAAAATGTTGTTATAAAACTGTAGTTTATGAAAGTGATACTTGAATGGATTGTGTTAAACTTGTGCATGAGAGAGGCAAAGCACATTTTTTGGACTTCAACACTGGAGAGTTTTAAAAATAGATTTTATTAACTGTCACTGACATAACATAGCTTTTTTTTTCTCCCAAGAATTGAATGGGTCATTAATATTCAGAAAAACATGATTAGAATTTTGTTGGTTTGTTTTATTTTATTTTAGAGCATAGTTGACTTTGTCTTTTTTTTTAACCTATTAACGAGTGGCACTGCATGGGAAATGAAGGGAGAATTCTAATTTTAATTTACATGTAAGGAGAGAGAGAGAGAGAGAGAGAGAGAGAGAGAGAGAGAGAGAGAGAGAGAGAGAGAGAGAGAGAGAGAGTATAAAGATCCGTTTCCTTGAAATGTCTAATC
Source organism: Sepiola atlantica (assembly GCA_963556195.1). Taxonomy (NCBI): domain Eukaryota; kingdom Metazoa; phylum Mollusca; class Cephalopoda; order Sepiida; family Sepiolidae; genus Sepiola; species Sepiola atlantica. Next base: position 34,230,733 of record OY744527.1, on the reverse strand, counting down.
TAAAAACAGCAGAAGAAAGTTCTTGGTCAAATTTAAAAAAAAAACTGTCTTACAGGAATGTTGTCTGCTGACTAATAAGAGTAAGCTTATTGCTGAAAGGTTAGGGTTAAGGTTAAGGTTAGGGTTAGGGTTAGAGTAACCCTATTGACGTTGAAGACGTATAGATCTGATTATGCAAAATTGAAATACAATGCAATAATAATCACTGAACACGTACACGAACAAGGCAAAGCAAGATAACAATATGGCAATGATAGGCAGAAATACAAGTTTGCTAGTTGATATTTTCCTCCGTCCCATCACAGGAAGATGTGACACAAGGTCGGATTAAAAGCCAACGCACAAGAGGCGTGTGCACACTGGCCCAGGAAAAATACCTGGGTAGCCCCATTATCATTTTTCAGTAGTCTCAGACCATTAGCAATAAAGTAACCCCTTCTCAAAGAGAGTTGGTAAAGCCTGGGAGTATTGACCTTCGAGAACTGTATAGAACCATACCTCAGCCTTACAAAAGCAAGATCATTAACTAAAAAATGGCCCAGACTCTGTTAGACTGATTGACTGGTATGAACAACACAACTCAGGTTGATAGGTTGACTAGTTTACTGAAAATTTCATGAAAATTGTCTTTTCTTAGATTTTTTGTGATTAAAAGAGTAATTTCCTCGTGTTTTCTCTCCCATATCATAGCTTTCGGGGGTGGGGGAATGGTGCGCCAGCACTGCTTCATTCTATAATAAACTAATGAGGTTACTCTGTGTCGCCTGTAATTTAAGTAGAGTATAGAAAAAAAAGTAAAAGTGAGAAAGTCTGCTTAATATTGTAATGTGTTGAAAGAAAATAACGTAATTCATTTACCGGATCTATCCCTTTTAAATGTAATACTGTAATCTTACATTTATTGCTCCTGTACAACGCGGAGTAGAACAAAACACAATGAAATTCTGGATGCTGGGTAATTCCGTTTCCACCACCCGCTTTCACCATAATATAAATAGAAATGTTGTTGATAATGAAAATAGTCCAAAGAGATTTTAATGTAATACTGTAATTTACATTTATTGCTCCCGGACACATCCAAGTCATACAAAAGATTCTGTTACCTCCCTCGCTTACCAAATATAATACAGTAAGAACTGCAGTATTATTTACTATTAATAATTTCATTTGCTTCTGAGTACAAGGAAGACATCCATTGTAAGCTAAATGTGTTGCTGATAAGACCGATGACATCCATTTGAAAAATATTCCTAGTCAGATAAAGTATTTTCTGAAAGGAATCAAATCGAATTATATGTTATTGTTCTTAACAACATGGACCAATGGTAAAGGAAAACAAAATGGCTATTCAGAATGAAATAATGATTTTGTAGGAAGGAACCTTTACCTTATTATATAGACTAGTAGGACCGGTGTTGGCGTTGTTTGGGAAAAAGTGAGAAATTTCAAGATATAAAGAAAATAATGTGAAACGTTGTATCTGCTGTTTACGGATGTTGGGCGTGAACGCAGACCCTGCTATCTTTGCCCAGGTTCCTAATTACGATAAACTATGTGAATTATATAATATTCCCGGTAGACATTTAGTATAACACGTTGTTTGTGAAAACGAAAGTGTATTGTTTACGCAGTCACGAATACTAATAACATTGTTAGACTCTTGTTTGGAAAAAAATTAATTAAAACGTAATTGTTTATTGTTTTAAAGTATGCCATTTAAGGTCAAATAGAAAATTCCCACTCCGTCATGGCCGCCAAATATGAAACCGGAAATTTCGAGCAGTGTTAACCACCCAAATATCACTCATTATATTTTTGCCCGTTTCTTTTTCTTTTTTTTGCAAGTAATAATTTGTTTTCACCAATTTAATTATTAACAAATAATAAAATCAAACTGTTTTGATAATTCTATTAAAAAAATATTTTTTTAAATAGTTTAATTATTAATTATTAACCAAATATAATTACATTGCAAAGTAACAGACAATTGTTAACAAATAATAAATTCAACTGTTTTGATAATTCTATTAAAAAAATATTTTTTTAAATAGTTTAATTATTAATTATTAACCAAATATAATTACATTGCAAAGTTAACAGACAATTGTTAACAAATAATAAATTCAACTGTTTTGATAATTCTATTAAAAAAATATTTTTTTAAATAGTTTAATTATTAATTATTAACCAAATATAATTACATTGCAAAGTTAACAGACAATTGTTAACAAATAATAAATTCAACTGTTTTGATAATTCTATTAAAAAAATATTTTTTTAAATAGTTTAATTATTAATTATTAACCAAATATAATTACATTGCAAAGTTAACAGACAATTGTTAACAAATAATAAATTCAACTGTTTTGATAATTCTATTAAAAAATATTTTTTAAATAGTTTAATTATTAATTATTAACCAAATATAATTACATTGCAAAGTTAACAGACAATTGTTAACAAATAATAAATTCAACTGTTTTGATAATTCTATTAAAAAATATTTTTTTAAATAGTTTAATTATTAATTATTAACCAAATATAATTACATTGCAAAGTTAACAGACAATTGTTAACAAATAATAAATTCAACTGTTTTTTATAAACTGAAATTTTTCTTAACAGAATTGAAATCTATTACAAATTCACATTTTTATAGAGCCTAGCAACTTAACCATCACAGTAATGACGTATCCAATACATAATATTGCCGAAAATAAAAATTCTGCCAAAAGCTAAGCGACCAAAAATATATTGGAGATTGGGGGTGGGGATTAACACCGGTCATAATTTACGATTTAATATTTGGCGGTCATGATGGAGTGGGGATTTTCTATTTATTCTCATTTTAATATTTGCAAAATGTAATTTTTTTGCTAAATAAAAGATTGAATGTTAAGTATAATTATTCCAGCATCGTTCAAACTCTACTAAATTGTTTAAATGGAAGGAGACATCACTGTATATTACCAAGCTCCAGCCCCTGTCCCATCGCCGCAATGCTGCATCCTTGTGTCTGTTTTACAAGTACTTCAATGGAATGTGCTCCGAGGAACTTGCTGCTCTGGTGTTCCCCCGACGTAAATACACTCGACCAACCCGACAATCAGCTAAATCCCATCCATTCACTGTGGAGGTCCCCAGATGCCGGAGAGCCTTCTACTCCAATAGCTTCTTTCCTCGAGCTGCCATCTTTTGGAACTCCCTCCTTGCTGCTCCCTGTTTCGAGCGACTGTACAGACATGCAGAAATTTAAAACTAATGTAAACAAGCATCTCGCTGCACAGCTCCCAATTTAGGATGACCCCCCTAAACGTTCACTCTAATTCTCAGTAGCCCCTTACGACTACAGTGGCAACTTGCCTTGTTTGGGGTGAACTAAGTAACCCCCCCCCCCCAAAAAAAAACCTTAGAGATCGTTGAAACGGGTCAAAACAAAGTGGGATGTAACCCCTGAAAATCGTTTTGAATTCCTTTTTACATTATGTGAATAACTCGAATTATAAAATGACGTAATTCATTGGCTAGGTAGAATCAAATATCGATTTGCCATATGCAAATTTAGGTGTGATGTCGAGAAGTCCACAAAATAACTTTATATGTTAGATGATTACTGACGTGAAAGAAGGTGATTTGTGATCTGAGAGCAGTGTTGTCAGCATTATTTATGATAAGCCTTACATTGCCAAGTGCAGCACAACAATGGCCAAGTGAATTCATTTGTAACATAAAAAGAAAGGAAAAAAGAGAATCAAATGGTTCTAACAAGTTTTTCTGGTTGTCAGACAAGATGGAAGCGTCTGAGTGTGGAATAGCAGGAGTGGCGTGCAGTCGTCTGCTGATCTGCTTCAAGGATCGGGTTTTTGAAATGAATGAAAATAACTCGCAGTGGGAAGAAGGAGAAGAAATGGAGAGGAGGGAGAGGAGGAAAAGGAGGGGTGCCTCTTTTCAATCATGGCAAAAGAAAATATATTAGTCAGGGTATAAAATGGAGTCCATAGGATACTGTGTGTAAGGTTATAAATGGGCGTAAATAGACTTGAAAAGGAGCTAGGAAAATGTTTAAAGTCTTTTTATGAGGAAACGCTATTTATTTAGATATTGTTTACCATTGTGATTGATGAAGTGTTTTTCTATATTATATGTGTATATTTTACCATATATGTGTATATTGAACATAAAAGGATACATACATACATGCATACATACATATATCTCTCTTGCATTATATATATATATATATATATATATATATATATATATATATATTAGAAAAGAGGGTAGTGCAGTATTAGTGCAGTTCCAACGAGAGAAAAGTATATATGCAAAGGAGTAAGGCTACCAACATTTGTAAAATGTTTTTTTCAACATTTATTTATTATTTTGTTGTTTTATCATTTTATAATTTTATATATAACGCGTTTCAAGCGGTGGTCCGCTTTCATCAAATATGTAAACCCATTTGAAGAAATGACTTTCGATTTGAAAGAGTGTTGTTTGCTTGAAGCATTGAAATGAAACAACACTCTTTCTAATCGAAAGTCATTTCTTCAAATGGATTTACATATCTGATGAAAGCGGACCACCGCTTGAAACGCGTTATATATAAAATTATAAAATGATAAAACAACAAAATAATAAATAAATGTTGAAAAAAACATTTTACAAATGTTGGTAGCCTTAATCCTTTACACACACATATATATATATATATATATATATAATATAAATATTTTAAAATATTGAAGTGTTTTTTCACCTACAGACGATATCGTTTCGGGTTCTTTTACCATCATCAGTGCAGGAGTGGCAGTTGTAGGTGGTCGCATGGGATTGAACACAGTTCGTAAATTCAGGCTAGAATCATGAGACAAACACTCAGGATCACACGGCTGTCGTCAATCGACACAGACAGTAATTGAAATTGAGAGACAGGGAGAAGTGTCATTGCTGCCTACAGTGTTTAACGCTCGTGGGGAACTCGCTTTATAAGACAGACTTCATTAAAATCCACAGAGTTCTGCTTTTTTGAGATTTTCTTGGTTAGTCGTTCGACTCTTCGAGCGATTTTACGATCGTGTGGTAGTAGCTGGTGCAGTATAGCACCCATCGTTAATGCCCTTTCCGTATTTAACAATTAACACCTAAGGAAAAAAAAAAAATCTATACATATATAAATCAATAAAACATAAATAAATTAAAGAATGAAGAAGAAAAAGCTATAAAAATGGAAGCAGAAAAAGGCCCATATTAGCTAAAATCAACCTCCTGAAGATGGACGAGACGTCCGAAAGCGCTCGAGATTTGACCCAAACCATAACGATGGGTGCTATACTGCACCAGCTACTACCACACGATCGTAAAATCGCTCGAAGAGTCGAACGACTAACCAAGAAAATCTAAAAAAAGCAGAACTTTGTGGATTTTAATGAAGCCTGTCTTAATAACAATTTGCTGCCAAACTATACGTATATATATATATATATATATATATATATATATATATATATATATATATATATATTATATAAAGAGAAAAGTGTAGTTTGCTTTAAGCATTGCTGGGAATTGTAATAAATGTATTAAGAAGGCTGAAGGCCATGCAGAGAGCCGGATTGATGAGAAGCTGGAAAGAACAAAAATAAATTATCGAAGGAAAAAACTTACTAATATCTATTTCTTTTTCTTTTCAATCTTATATGAACAGCAAGTATGGTGTTAGCTGTGTGTGATGTCCGGATGATGATTCGAAATCATTTGATATTTCGTGAAAATCTTCCCCTTGTCAAAAATGGACACAAAAGAAAGTTCTGACTGTGTGGAATTAACAAAGATTGATGCCAGAAAGTAGAAATGAAAACAGGCCAGTCCCGCATATAGAGATGGAAACACTGCAACAAATAATGAATCAATAAATTTTAAAACGATATCCTACACATAGATATGGTGTTCAAAAAATGAGTGTGTAATATTAAATTAATTAACTGGTTATTATATGGTTAGTAATAAACTGTTTGTTTGTAATAATATAATTTATTTATATATTTTATTTATTTATGTTTTTTTTTATATAAAATCTTATTTATTTATATTTTATTAAATTTTCTTTGATTATCGTATATTCAAGTAATGATATTAATTGTAGGTTTTCTTAAATAAAATGATAGAATTAATGATATATATATATATATATACATATTAGAGAATGTCAAATATAAATACATACACACGTGTATATATATTTATATATGTATATATATATATATATATATATATATATATATATATATATATATATACATATATATATTAGAGAATGTCAAATATAAATACATACACACATGTATATATATATATATATATATATTTTTACAATATTTACTATTTGATCTAAATTTGAACTCTTTTTAAGTAAACCTCAAAGATTAATTATCAACTTGCAGACAACGATAGCCCAATTATTACTCATATAAAGTTGAGTATATATGAAAAGTTCAAATTTTGAATTACAAATCGCTTGAATACTTCATCTCTCTCCTGGATTAAAAAATATGCACTTTGATGTGGAAATAATTTAACATTGTACCGAGTTAATTGACAATGAATCTATTCTTGTGATTTTTGTTTTGGTGGAAATTGAACTTATTCAGACATTGTTGTAGTTTGTTTTTAAATTATATATATATATGCATATATATACTTTTAGTCCTTTTTTCTTCCCCTCCTCTTCCTTCTCCGCCTCCTCCTCCTCCTTTGTTGTTTAATTCCTTGTCATCAATTTTAAATAAATACTAATCTTCCTTGCCCACTCACAGCGTTCATAAGCTTAACTGTCGATTTTTTGTCTCTTTCTTCTTCTTCTTCTTCTTCTTCTTCTTCTTTTTAAACTCACAGCGTTTCCAATCGGCGTTCATAAGCTTAACTGTCGATTTTTTCTCTCTTTCTTCTTCTTCTTTTTTTAAAACTGACAGCGTTTCCAATCGGCGTTCATAAGCTTAACTGCCGATTTTTCCTTCTTCTTCTTCTTCTTCTTCTTCTTCTTCTTCTTCTTCTTCTTCTTCTTCTTCTTCTTCTTCTTCTCTTTTTTCCCCCCTTTTTTTCTCCTTTTTAACATTTCTTTCCTTCTTTATCCCTTTCTACTGTTTATTACACGTAACTATATTTTTATATAATTAGTATATGTGTTATATATACGTTTATACATATTCTACATTATTTTTATTTAGATAGCTTTGGATTTGCTCTATCAATTTATTTTGATTAATTTGATAAGACTTAAAAGCATCAGGATGGCGAGTAATTGCCTTATTTAATTGTCTAAATATTTTATTTTGATCGCCACCTTGTTTAATCATTCTTATTATTAGGTCAGAAATTGGGGGCATAAAATCTACCAATTTTAAGGTAACACGAGCACTCCTCAGAAATTCAGACATAATACTCCCGTAAAATATATACACAGGGCAGGTACTATGTTTATGTGGCATCCGCACGATACGAAAAGGGAATGAATTTCTTTCATCAAACAGTTTATAGATAAATATTTTATCTTCAATTTTTATATCCAAATCAAGAAAAGTAGCTTGTGTTCCCTTTATGTTCACAGTTTAATTTTAACTCTTTGGGATATATTAAATGTTTAGTATTTGCAAACTTATCGCTATCATTAATGCAAACAAGGTCGTCAATATATTGCCTACACACATGATAACTATACGCTCTAGATATATCATTTTTTATTAATGATGATATATACATATATTCAAGTCTATGTAAATATAGATTTGCCCAAAATGAAGAAGAATCCACACCCATTGGAATACCTATTGTTTGAAGTAGTACTTTATTTCCTATTTGAAAGTAATTCTCTTTTATGAGGTGACTTATAAGCATTGTCAGACCAGTTTTGGACACACTCGTCTTACCATTTTTAGTTTTACACCAAAAGACTTTAGATTTTTCAAAGTCTATGTATTTACCTTTTCCTCCTGCAAAAGCTAAATCTATAGTATTACCTAATTCTTTAATAAGTTCTTTTATGTGGTATTTTTGTATATAATGTACTAACATCATATGTCGAGATTGATTTAGCCTGTTTACGAGAATTAATACGATCTAATTTTTCTTTAACTAGATCTGAATTATTTACCACCCAAAATAGGTTTATATTACTATATAATTTACTTTTTTTAGGGAAATTATTTATTTGATTTATAATTAATTTAAAGACTTTAGATACAGCCTATATATATATATGTAATTATTTCTATTGGTGATTGCAGCGTTCGTTCTTATTTTGCTTACTATTATTTCGATTGTCTCACTTCCTAAGTGATTAAGATATAGAAAATTACATTATTAGTCGCCCTTAACTTTATAGGACGTATTTTTCGTTAGTATATATATTTTTATTTATTTTATACGTACATAAAAGTAATCCATGAACACGTGTTGCTGATGACGGCTGTGAACCAGAAACACGTGTCCATGGATTACTTTTATGTACGTATAAAATTAATATATATATATATATATATATATATATATATAATGAGGATAAAATACAGGATATATCATAAAATGAAATGTCGTAGAGACAAGATGTGTGAAAAAGACAAAATGAAAAACAACTTAAACACAGGAGAAAATCATCAATAGCGAGAGATTTACCGGTTTCGTTCAGATAAACGAACGTCTTCAGAAAACGTTGTTTAAATTGTTTTTCATTTTGTCTTTTTCATCACCCCCCCATATATATATATATATATATATATATATATATATATATATATATATATATATATATGTATATAAATATATATATATATATATATATATATATATATATATATATATATATAAATTTTAATATCATGTAAACCTCAGCCAATGTAGGGAACAAATTTTCATAAATTCATCAAAAATACTTTTTGCATACAATTGTTTCGAGCTACCTCAATCACATACATCTTCAAGATATAGAGAATATTCAAAATGTACAAAACATCAATTGTCTTTGAGGAGGGCTTCATCAGTGCCCATAAAAAGTTCATCCTCCTCGTTTGAAAAAAACTTAAGTGCATTCAGTATTCATTTATATATACCCGTCCAATCACACAAAAGTTTTCCCGACGAATAAGGGAAGGAAGAATGCAAATGGTAAGTCAGACAAACCCCACCGTCTGAAATGAATTCAGAAAGAAATCTTTCACTCTTAAATTAAAAGTTGACGGTTAGTATTTTTACCTTTAGGTCATCAGAAATGATAATAATAAAGTTACATATGAAAAATTAAATTACTAACGTAATTCTGTAATTGAATATCAATATTAGTGTGAACACTGGCGTTAGATCATATTTTTTCGCACGGAAGGCGTACACTTGTCTTTAAATACAACTGATTCAAAATGTGGTACTATTTTTCGCACGGAAGGCGTACACTTGTCTTTAAATACAACTGATTCAAAATGTGGTACTATTTTTCGCACGGAAGGCGTACACTTGTCTTTAAATACAACTGATTCAAAATGTGGTACTATTTTTCGCACGGAAGGCGTACACTTGTCTTTAAATACAACTGATTCAAAATGTGGTACTATTTTTCGCACGGAAGGCGTACACTTGTCTTTAAACACAACTGATTCAAAATGTGGTACTATTTTTACTGCAATCTCAATTTTGTCGCTACTAATCACAAAGCTTAAGTCATTTTTTTTACTTTTTATTTTTCCAAACATGAAATTCGTAACATGACTCACAGTGAAACCAGACAAACAAGTAGATGGTTGGAATTCAACACCCATCTTTTTGGAAATTCCGTTTGGCCACAAAAATTTGTATACCAAAATCAATAGTCATTGTTCAAATTTAGTTATATACCAACAGTCTTTATTATTTGTCACACACCATATTTATATTCAGACACAAGTTATCTGAGCAGTTGGAAGGAACAGGCTTAGCCTGACACCATATCCAATGTTACTCAAATGCCACACCTTACCAAACATAAACAAACACACACACACACACACACCCACCCACACACACATATATATATATATATATATATATATATATATATATATATATATATATATATATATATATATATATATATATGATATATGAATATATATGATTATTTTAATTTACACAGACATGTACAAAATCTGCGACACTGGCATGTCGATGTTATCAACAGCTATTATAAACTGAGGTAGAGTTAGAATCCGATCTGAATTTAAATTACTGCTTTAAGCAAACCAATCAATTATTCAAATAGAGTAGCCCCTCCCTTTATAGGGGGTCGATAATTATAATTTAATAATGAAATATTTTATATCGACAGACAAGCGTTTGTTTCATCTTAAAAAAAAACCTCATCAGGTTCACTATACAACTAATCCATCAACTGCATGGATCGAACCATAAACGTTGGGACTGGTAGCCAGGCACCCAGCCAACCAGCTGCATTAATGAGAAGTGTAAATACTGCATTTATCAGTACTATTTAATCGTCTCTCTCTCTCTTTATATATATATGTATATATATATATATATATATATATATATATATATATATATATATATATATATATATATATATGTAAGTAAATTTCGTGTACAACAGAATCGTAGGATCAATTTTAGAGGAAGCATTATTTTAATCAATGAAACAGACGAGTGGAACAAAAAAAAGGAAAATTGTTAAAATTACCTTAAGGCCTTATCGTCTGACCCTCTGAGAGGAAACGTCAGAATGGTAAATTAAAAACTAAAAGTCGAATGAGATATGAGGGGAAAAACTTATTTCAGTTTATTGAGGTGTTAGTTATAAACAACTCTCGACCTAGCCTGTGTAGACAAAAGATTTTGAAGCATCAGTTGGAGAGCTTTAATGATTAAAAGCCACCATAACGTTGAGAGATTAACCCTTTTTTTTTTTTTTTTTTCTTCCTCTCAATCGTTTACTCCAACTAGAAATAAGTTTTTCCCCTCATATCTCATTCGACTTTTAGTTTTTAATTTACCATTCTGACGTTTCCTCTCAGAGGGTCAGACGATAAGGCCTTAAGGTAATTTTAACAATTTTTCTTTTTTTTTCCACTCGTCTGTTTCATTGATTAAAATAATGCTTCCTCTAAAATATATATATATATATATATATATATATATATATATATATATATAAATATATATATATACTGTAAATATTTTTAAATATTAAAGTGTTTGTCATCCCTACAGACGATATTGTTTCGTTTTTTTACCCTCATCAGTGCAGTAGTGGCGGTTGCACGCGGTCGCACGCGGTCGCATGGGATCGAATGCAGTTTGTAGATTCAGTCTAGAATCACAAGCCTAACGTCTATACCCACACGGCCGTGAGAAATCACCACAGACAGTAATTGAAATTAACGTACACTTACCGAGAGGTGGAGGTAAGCGTCATTGTTGTCAAAAGTGTTCAACGCTCGAGCGGAACTTTACATAATCGCTAGTGACAACAAACTTTGTAATTCCAAACAGGGCTTTAATATTGAGACTATTAATCTTAAAACGGGCATTACCTATAAATATTTTTAAATATTAAAGAGTGTTTGTGCATGCAGACGATAATGTTTCGGCCTTTTGACCCATATCAGTGCAGGAGTGGCGGTTGCAGGCGGTCGTATGGGATCGAACACAGTTCATAGATTCAGCCTAGAATCACAAGCCTAACGTCTATGCTCACGCAGCCGCGAGAAATCGTCACAGACAGTAATTGAAATTAACGTACACTTACCTGAAAGGTACAGAGTTTTCACATGGTGGGGCACTCCAGCCATCAGTATAGACAAACAGATGGCTTAATCACCTTCCATATTAAACGAATAAAAATGTTGTCATTTGATTAGTGAAGAATATTTCTGCTACAACAACTTCACGGTGTTATGAACATGTTACAATAACATTGGGGATCAGAGGTAGGTGGGGAAAATCAGCTTCCTGGAGAGGGAACTCTGGTTGAGTGCAAAACTAGCTGAGAATGGGCTCATCGGCATTCTCCAGGATGGACACGGCAAACGATCAGCACTTAACAACCCACCTCTTCCCAAAGGAGAATTATTAAAAAAATAATGCAGAGAATTAGAACAAAAAGTAATCTTTTCCAGTGAGAAACAAATGTTATTTTGAGATCAAGTCAATTTCAAAACACACACACACACACACACACACACATCCCAGAACAGGTAAAACTAATTACCCGAACAGAACAGTTTTGCACCACTTTTATGTCTCATTACGAAGATTAAAATCAACATATAATTATACTAAACCTTATGTCTAGAATCCTTATTCTAATTGCGATCAAATCCCATTACATGATTTTGATTCTAGAAAATGTCTCAAATTTAAGGCTTTAGCTTAAGGGGTCTTAAGAAGAAACTGACATTCAAGTAATCTTGCTTAATTGGTGTCTAATGACTATGGATCAAATTCAATGCAAATCTGAAATATTTGAATTTGCAAATAGGAAGGTCGTGCTTATATTATCCCCCCTCCGTTTAAAACCCTTCAAAATACTCCAAAGAAACTTAAATTTATGGAATATTTATGAATTGATGTCAAATACCTATTGTTAAAATTTCATAAAAATCTGAATTTTCCCTTTGCCTTAAACTAAATTAAAGTAATTAGTTTAGGCATGATTCCTGCACATAAAAATATATAAACATGTACCTAATTATATATATATATATATATATATATATATATATATATATATATATATATATATATATATATATGAGGGAGTAAATATGAAATGAAAATTCAGATAAAATGAAACATTAGTTCATGGAATAGTAGATAAGCATGACAACAGACTAGTAGAAAGAAGGACACAAACACATCATTAAAACTAAACCAAGAAATTTCGATCATTGGTAATTTTTTACTAAATGAATATGGTCGAACGAATCGATAGAAATATCTTGGTTCAGCATTAATGATGTGTTTGTGTTTTTTTCTTACTAGTCTGTTGCAATGCTTATCTACTATTCCATAAATACATACACACACGCGTGTATATATATATATATATATATATATATATTTATATGGGGTAAGGTACACGATAGGCCTTCACCCCCTCCGCCTACCGCCTCCCTTATACTAGCTAGGTAGGTGCGAAAATGAAAAAGAAAATAAATACAAATATAAAAAAAGAATAAGAAAAAAGAAATAAACAAGAATATGTCACCTACTTGTCAAATCATATTTCAACGTCGCTAAAAGTCTTCTAATATGGTCCAATCGTATCATCGTTTCCTTCTCCCATGTGTGTGTCTTCAAAATAAAATTGTTTCCATATCTTCACTTTTTTCTGAAGACGTTTGCTAATACGAACGAAACCGGTCAAATCTCTTGTTTTTGTTTTTCTCCTGCATTTTAACCTGTTTTCCGTTTGTCTTTTTTCACACACACACACACACACACACACACACACACACACACACACGTGTTTCACTAATTATAAGATATTAGTTGACTCTTATATCTTTTGTTGGATTACTTTATATATATATATATATATATATATATATATATATATATATATATATATATATATATATATGTAACAAAAGCAATCAATGAAACGGTTGAAACTTAATGCAAGTTTAATAATATCATAGTATTTTTCTTTTTTTCTTATCAGCTGTAACAATGGCTATTTGTCCCAAATTCTTTGAAGGTAAAAAATTGTGGGGAATCCGTATTTTGTTTATATAACCTATAAGGATCACTTACCCCCTTTCCCCTTACATACCCCGGATGGAAATGAATTCATTATAGTTTCATTCTTTGTGACCAAGTCGTGTGTACACATGTCAATTAGGTATGGGGGTCTGCGTCAGTTTTTCTACTGTCAGACAGGAAGCGTGCTCAGCTGCGTGTTTGTATTTCATTTTGAATGTCTCCATCTTAATTGTCGATGCATTTGTTTGCCACAAATAACGAAGTTTCTCAATCCGATCGACTGCTTTTCCAGATTTCAGATAGCATTTTTACAATGAAATTCTCATTGGAAATTGTGGCTTGTTTTTTTTTTTGTTGCTCTGAACTCTTTGTAGTTGCGTCAGAGATTAATAGAATCAGGCACATCCGCCAGAGTTGGTGCATTGCAAAAATTACTATCAGTTTATTTGATTGTATCAGTTGTTCTCCTTTGTATTCAATTTGGTTTCAGGGGAGTTTACTAATTTTTTTAAACTAAAAACAAAATGAAGAAAAACAAACACAAGTACTAAATGTTTGAAACAGAGGTGGTGGCGGGTGTGAGTTTAAAATTAAAATTTTTATTTTAAAATTTTTATGAAAAAAATAAATTATCACTGGTCAACACAATATTTTTGGCAGGCAAAGTAAGACTGGTTTCTGGGGTTTTCAAGGGCGCTGAATCCGAATCTGACATTAGTTTTTTCAAATTGGCTCTAGTTTTTGAGTTATCACAGGGGGGTCGTTTGTCTGAAATCACCCATTCGCGACCATAGCTAAACGTACAAAAAACGGCTAAATAGTGCATAAATGTCAGATATTGATTTTTATGATGATCTTAAACCACAAAGACAGTGTAAAATCTCAATCTAACAAGTTAAGTTAGATATAACATCATTTCATTTATCCTATAACTGAACACTTTTCATAGATTTCGAGGATATACAAAAAATTTGCTAAAAATTTGCTGAATTTTAATTCTCCAAGTGAAAAAAAATATTTACATAATCAGTTATATATCATAAATTAATGCAAAGCATTATACACTAGATTCTTAGTTACAATGAACACACAAAACAATATTTTATTCACAAAACTAAAATTGACGTTTATACGATTTTCGCTTGTGAGCAACTTTTGGGCAGTCTCTCAAAAGGTTCCAGCAGTAGTCTGCCATCATGTGCTCATCCCATTTGCCTTGATACCTCTCTTCCATTGTTTTGATGTCTTGATGGAATCTCTCTCCCTGCTCCTCACTGTAATCACCAAGATTACCAGGAAATCTGTCGAGGTGGCTAAACAAGAAATGAACTTTAATGCTCATATTTGCCCCTAGTTTTCCGTATGCAGTAAGCATCTTACGGACCAATTGCTTGTAATTGTCAGCTTTGTGATTTCCCAAAAAGTTTGTCACTACATCTGTGAAGGACACCCAAGCATTTAACTCAACCGTGTTCATATGATTAGTGAAGTCAGAATCCCTCATGAGCGTTCGAATCTGAGGTCCATCGAAGATGCCACCTTTAGCTTTTTCGATGGAAAGACCTGGAAATTGCCTGCATATGTACTTGAAGCAATCCCCATCCTTGTTCAACGCCTTAACAAACTGCTTCATGAGCCCTAGTTTTATGTGCAATGGAGGGAAGATGATTCTATCCCTGGGTACCAAAGGCTCATTGATGACGTTGGCTGTGCCGACTTCGAGACTTTCTCGTTCTGGCCAGTTCTCCCTTCTCCAGTGCTGGATTCTTGCTCTGCTATCCCACAAACAAAGAAAGCAGGGATACTTTGTGTACCCACTTTGCTGACCAAGCAGAAAATTCACCATTTTCAAGTCCACACAAATCAGCCATTTATGAGTGTTGTAATTCAGCTTTTCAAGAACAAATTTGATAGCATCATACTCTTCTTTCATCTTGGTAGAATGGCCAATTGGTACAGGAGCAAACTTATTGCCATTGTGCAAAAGTACAATTTTTAGACTTGCTTTCGAGCTATCTATGAAGAGACGCCAATCTGCTGGGTCATATGATGAGATCCCCATGCAGTTAAGAAGTGCAGAAACGTCATTACAAAAGACCAGGTCGTCTTCTTTAGAAAAGAAATGAAGCAAGCTGCCTTCCCTTGTCCTATAGTATGTTACTTTTGTGCCAGAATCAAAAATGTTTTTCTCTTGGAGTCGTGATGCAAGAACTTCAGACTGCTCCTTCGACAAACAAAGGTCTCGCACTAGGTCATTAAGTTCAGATTGATTGAAAAGCTGAGGGCCATTTGAGGGTTCTTCATAGTCACTACAGCTATCATCACTTGATATTGAAAGATCAGCTGGAATCTCTTCGGTTTCATCGATTTCAGGCAAACTGGTGAAAACAGGCACAGGTACATCCTCAGAGTGCGCAACAGGACGGATAGCAGAATCCAGGCTCGGATACTGCCAATTTGCTTTCTTGTGCTTGTTAAACCCCGTCATGTCATTGAGACAGAAGTAGCAGTCATCAAAATGATTGTTGGGCTCTCTCCACACCATTGGTACAGCAAACTTCAACTTCAGCTTACCGTTGGTCCAACCGCGGAGACTTTCTACACAGGTTTTGCACACCATATGTGGGGCCCAAGACTTGTCTTGGTCACCAAGTATCATATCGAAGTATGCTTTGTACGCCCTCTTGACAAAGTCTGTAATATTCCTCTTTTGTTGTGCCATCATATACTGTCCACAGATGTAACAAAAGACATCCGGTTCATATCTGCAACATCTTCTAGAAGAACTCATTTTCTCTCTGGAACTCATTTTCAACTGTGGAATTAAAAAGAAAATTCTTAATTACTGTTTAATTTATACTGCAACTATATTTATGGAACATGTTATTAAGTAATTACAGTATATAATTATATAAAAATTCTCCCTATATAAATAATTATATAAAAATTCTCCCTGAATACTTCAATATATACATAATCATTATAATGATTCAATAATATCAGAAAATTATTATTTACTGCTTCTATATTGAAGTATTTCAGGGAGAATTTTAGCAGTTTAGGCTTATTTGGGGCTATCAGTATCTTCTAAACTAGAACCAATCTGGCAAAACCAATGTTATATTCGTAATCAGCGACCTTCAAAACCCCAGAAAACACTCCTAGATGGTCTGCCAAAGAAAAAAAATAAAAATTTGTTGACCAGTGTTATGAGATACACACAGTAGGAAATTGAGCCGGCAGCAGAGAGTGTGGGGAATGGTGGCGGTTTGAGTTATAAGATCATTAGGTAGGGGGAGCGGCAATACAATAATTGTGGAAGGAGTGGGGGAGGACGAACATTAGTAGCGGTTAGAATTAATTTAAACTATGAAGGGGGAGCGGCAATACAATAATTGTGGAAGGAGTGGGGGAGGACGAACATTAGTAGCGGTTAGAATTAATTTAAACTATGAAGGGAGAAACATGAGACATGTTTATTGAATCTTTTTAAAATTAGCCTTGAGATGAGAGAGCCAGAGGGTAAAAAATGCAGAGTTGTGTAACGCACTTTTCTCCCACGTATTACAAGATGATCATTCTTTTAATTTTGAACAGGCTAAAATTATTAAATTCATTTTAAATGACGTCGGAATACTTTTTCCATTCTCTGCACAGACGGAGTTTTCCTTTGGTGTTTATTATTTTTGACAAAGGGAAGTTTCTTTTTTCCCGAAATATTAAATAACTGATTTTTAATAATCATCCAGACAACACACAAACAGCTAACACCACACTTGCTGTTATGTAAGATTTTAAGAAAAAATAAATAGTAAGTCCCATTTCGATTTCGATTTATTATTTTTGTTCCTTCCAGCTTACATCCCACCGGGGACTTTGCATTGCCCTCAGCCTTTTTAAAAACATACTACTACTATTCCCAGCAATGCTTCAAGTAAACTACCATTCTACAATATATATATATTTTTTTAATTCATTTTTTTATAAATTAATTTTTACGTACATAAAAACAATAACAAAGCTGCTTATACGCACGCACACACACACACACACACACACGCGCGCGCACACACACACACACACACACACACACACACACACACACACACACACACACACCATAATCCCAAATAGTTTGAATACCTGGAATATTTCGGTAGAAACTCTGCCACGAAATACCTGCAGTCTATTGTTAGAAATGATAAATAAGGCTTCGTTTTTGAAAGATGTATTTAAGTTTTATGACAAAGATCTTTGACTACTTCACATATGCATTCCTTTCAACATCATCTTACTCAAAATCGCTGTCTGGTAATTTCAACAGAAAAATGGCAGAACAACAATACAGAACGTGAAAAAAAAAATACAGGACTTACAAGAAAAAATATTTTGCTGCGGAGAGAAAAGAAAAATTGTTCGGTCAACATGTTAAAATGAAAATTCTCCATCACGATTGAAGGAAGTTATCTCTCTTAAGTTATCTCCCTTGAGATATAGGAAAACAAAGATGGCGGTTTGGACAAACGGACGTATGTCCAGAACTGGATTTATGTAACGAGTAAACTAATAATCTCTACTCATAAAGTCGTGCTGTTTATAGCACTGACAGTGATATTAAAACGCCAAATTAATTTACAAAATAGAAGAACTCAAGCTTTGTAATATACTCAACATATTTATGTGATCAACGTAATAAGGCTAGCTAATTTGCATATTGCTTTGAAAAAGGAAATCTCATTAATTAACTTTTCGTTTGTATTGTTTTCTAATTCAATGAGTGTTTTCATTTTATTATTACACATAGAAAAAATGTATCAATCGGTATAGAAAAAAGAAAGTAAAAAAAAAAAGAAACGTCTGATAATAGAAATAGAGTGAAGGATTTCTTTCCAAATTTATTTTAGACAGCACTTACTATTTGATTTCTCGCTTCCCCATAACATTTGAAATGGTTTCTTCTGGCAGTTTTTTTTTCTCATTAACTTTTGCGTGACGAGATGGATATTTATTTATATACAAATAAATACACATTGGTCTTTATTATAGAGTGAAGGATTGACCTTAATGAAAAATTGGAAGTTAAAATGAATGATTTTGTGAATTTTATTCATTAGCGTCTATCCGCTCGGTTTGATCCTCTTTCTTCTTCTTCTTCTTCTTCTTCTTCTTAGGTCAGCCATCAATTTGATCGTGAAATATTCACAAAGTTTGTGTGCCTTCTGTAGAAGAGTCTTAATCACGATAGGAGGCCTTCCGGCCTGTCGCTTGACCTCTAGAGACCACAGAAGCACTTTTCCAGCATCGTGTTGAAATACATGTCAAGCCAGCGCAAAATGTTAGTGTTGAACAACTGCAGATATTTGTGGAAGGCGATCATACAGCATTTTCTGTTTGTTACATGGTTTCGCCACGATATGTTGTAGACGACACGCAGCAAAGTGGTGTATGACTGATCAAGTATCTTAGATCGAGAAACATTCGGTGTTCAAGAATCTGATCCGTAGAGTAGGATGACTTCAAACAATCCCTTGAAAACTTTGAGTTTTGTCTCATTCTTGATACCAGCTTTATATCAACCTGATAGTAAATGCAAATAATTCATTTTCGGGGTGTGAACGGTATTTTGACCACGGTTTTTTCGGTGTGTGAATGGTATTTTGACCTCGGTTTTTTCGGTGTGTGAACGGTATTTTGACCTCAGTTTTTTGGTGTGTGAACGGTATTTTGACCTCGGTTTTTTCGGTGTGTGAACGGTATTTTGACCTCGGTTTTTTTCGGTGTGTGAACGGTATTTTGACCTCGATATTTTTCGGTGTGTGAACGGTATTTTGACCTCGAGTTTTTTCGGTGTGTGAACCGTATTTTGACCTCGGTTTTTTTCGGTGTGTGAACGGTATTTTGACCTCGGTTTTTTTCGGGTGTGAACGGTATTTTGACCTCGGTTTTTGGTGCGTTTAGTTTATTTAGTTGTCAATCCGGACTGACAACCTTTGGGGCATTGTTGACTAAACACTTCAATTAAAGATAATAACAGCATTTTAAAACAATCGAGACTTCGTTATAATGCGTGTTGCTGTTCACATGCTAACGGACATCTGAGTCTACATACTTGGGTTGCGTTTGATGAGATCCATTTTGGTCTGTGTGTTCTACAGCATATCAACACCCATTGCAGTACAATTCATGTTAAACGATTAGTTAAACGCAAGTCACAGCGGCCATAGTCCTGTCACGTAGACCTAATTCTAAAATCTAACTTCTAATGGAATTTTACACTACTCTAACCTTATATAAAAAAACTACCGTTTTTGACATCATTTTTACACACCTGCCTCTCAGTACTGTTACACAGTATCCTTTAGATTAATCCTGCATCCCCACAACAGATCCAATAGAACTTGAACTAAGCATATCCAATTCTTTGATTGTCGATATCTATTATGCTAGTCGCTTACTCTAAAAAGGAAATAGTATAGAATGGTGGGTTCATACCTTACTCAATTTATAATTGAACATAGTTGATCTGATTGGATTTGAACCGGGCATAGCCGATTCCATACTTTGCCACATATGTAACACTATGGGGATCAATTCTATCATCCCAGCAGAATATCCACACAGCGACTCATACATAGATAGCTTGAGTCTTGTTGATTTGATGACACATAGCAGCGGTTCATTCTATCGTCTCTTTTTTTTTTCGTTATAATAACACCGGTTGTCAAAATTATTAAAAAGTGACAGCACAAAATCATTGGAGTTTAACAATGCTTTCGGATTTTTACCTTTTTCTTTTCCGGTATGCAGTATACATAATACCCGCATGGGCGAAATGAGAGCAACTGTTCCAAAACAAAACCACTCTCTCTATCTCTCTCGCAATCCAGACAAAAGAAAAAGATTTGATCAGCTTATCCACATAACCCTAATTTTTAGATTTAACTTCTAATGGGATTTTTCTACTACCCTGACCTAATATAAAAAGTACCGTTTTCAACATTATTTTTACGCACTTGCATCAAATATCATTTAGACCAGGAGTTTCCAACTTTATTTTGCATGTGGACACCCTGAGAGTTATCTTATCATCTGTGGACCCCATATATGCATATATAATTTTTTTAATCAATTATTACTAATAGATTTTTATTAACAGATGCACAATATGTTAATGAACATACAAATACATTTACAGCAGATTATGATGTTATAAATAGCATACAAAACATGCAGAAAACCGATAAGTAAATATTTGTCTGCATGAACTCAGAAATAGTGAAGATTGAGCGCCACGTACGCGATGATTGTACATCTGACAGCCTGGCTCTACAATGCATACTAACCAAAAAAAATCAGCGTTTACCTATATTGCATATTCTTTTTATACTATTATTATATATTTACAATATAATTGTTATACATATTATTATTTATATTAAATAGATTTCCATATGGACCTCCTTACTACTTACCATGGATCTCTAAAGTACAACATTTTGTGGGCCTTCTTAAAGCTTCTGTAAACCCCAGGGCTCTATATGGACCTCTTACTACTTACCATGGATCTCTAAAGTACAAAATTTTGTGGGCCTTCTTAAAGCTTCTGTGAACCCCAGGGCTCCATATGGAGCCTTGGGGTTCACAGAAGCTACTTACCATGGATCTCTAAAGTACAACATTTTGTGGGCCTTCTTAAAGCTTCTGTGAACCCCAAGGCTCCATATGGACCACTTACTACTTACCATGGATCTCTAAAGTACAACATTTTGTGGGCCTTCTTAAAGCTTCTGTGAACCCCAGGGCTCCATATGGACCCCTTACTACTTACCATGGATCTCTAAAGTACAACATTTTGTGGGCCTTCTTAAAGCTTCTGTGAACCCCAGGGCTCCATATGGACCACTTACTACTTACCATGGATCTCTAAAGTACAACATTTTGTGGGCCTTCTTAAAGCTTCTGTGAAGTCCAGGGCTCCATATGGACCACTTACTACTTACCATGGATCTCTAAAGTACAACATTTTGTGGGCCTTCTTAAAGCTTCTGTGAACCCCAGGGCTCCATATGGGCCACTTACTACTTACCATGGATCTCTAAAGTACAAAATGTTTTGGGCCTTCTTAAAGCTTCTGTGAACCCCAGGGCTCCATATGGACCCCTTACTACTTACCATGGATCTCTAAAGTACAACATTTTGTGGGCCTTCTTAAAGCTTCTGTGAACCCCAGGGCTCCATATGGACCACTTACTACTTACCATGGATCTCTAAAGTACAACATTTTGTGGGCCTTCTTAAAGCTTCTGTGAACCCCAGGGCTCCATATAGAGCCTTGGGGTTCACAGAAGCTACTTACCATGGATCTCTAAAGTACAACATTTTGTGGGCCTTCTTAAAGCTTCTGTGAACCCCAGGGCTCCATATGGACCCCTTACTACTTACCATGGATCTCTAAAGTACAACATTTTGTGGGCCTTCTTAAAGCTTCTGTGAACCCCAGGGCTCCATATGGACCACTTACTACTTACCATGGATCTCTAAAGTACAACATTTTGTTGGCCTTCTTAAAGCTTCTGTGAAGTCCAGGGCTCCATATGGACCACTTACTACTTACCATGGATCTCTAAAGTACAAAATTTTGTGGGCCTTCTTAAAGCTTCTGTGAACCCCAGGGCTCCATATGGACCCCTTACTACTTACCATGGATCTCTAAAGTACAACATTTTGTGGGCCTTCTTAAAGCTTCTGTGAACCCCAGGGCTCCATATGGACCACTTACTACTTACCATGGATCTCTAAAGTACAAAATTTTGTGGGGGTTCTTAAAGCTTTTGTGAACCCCAGGGCTCCATATGGACCCCTTACTACTTACCATGGATCTCTAAAGTACAACATTTTGTGGGCCTTCTTAAAGCTTCTGTGAACCCCAGGGCTCCATATGGACCACTTACTACTTACCATGGATCTCTAAAGTACAACATTTTGTGGGCCTTCTTAAAGCTTCTGTGAACCCCAGGGCTCCATATGGACCACTTACTACTTACCATGGATCTCTAAAGTACAACATTTTGTGGGCCTTCTTAAAGCTTCTGTGAACCCCAGGGCTCCATATGGACCACTTACTACTTACCATGGATCTCTAAAGTACAACATTTTTTCCGATATCTATTATGTTAGCTGGACACACCAAAAAGTAAATAGTATAAAAAAACACTAATTGTACCTGTTGAAATTCTATAGCGTTAAAATATCAGAATAGACTTTTCTTCAGTGATGTTATGCTCGCTTCAGTGTTTTAAGATTTTCAACATCATACATTTTCTACAGGGAGCTCAAATTAAATACCATTGACCCATGGAATCGTTAATAAAATTCACAATCATTTGTGCAATTTAACCACATTTGGCACAAATAAACTTCAGTCTATGCCAGACTTTTCAATACAGTTTTAGTCATGAATGTCAAACATTATTTGTTCTATTGCAGTACAAAGATATGCTCTTGGAGTTCATATATTAAAACCATTGTTTTTTCTGTTTCTCGTAAAGTCGGTTCTCTCTATCACTCCAAACACTTTCTCACACCTCAGGATATTCTCTATCTCTACAAATCTACTATCAGACCATGTATGAAGTACTGTTGTCATATTTGGGCTGGTGAATCTCTGTCCCATTTGAGGGTTCTTGATAAGGTGCAGAAATGTATCTGTAATTTAATTGATCCACCCATCCTTCTTCTCTGCACTCTCTCTCTCACAGACGTGATGTTGCTAGTCTCAGTCTTTTCTATAAATACTATTAATGGTGTTCTTCAGAATTATGTGATCTATTCCCCGCTTCTTTTGTTCCAGCTCATTTGACTCGTTGGTCTAGTGGTTTCCAGAGATTCGCTGTTTTGTTACCTCATTGTAATACAGTTTCCTATTCCAGTAGCTTCTTTCCAAGAACTGCACACTTGTGGAACTCTCTTCCTGCTGATTGTTTTCCTCCTACCAAGACTAAGGCCAATAGGTATTTCTTGTCTTTGCGATAATCATCTTTCGTTCTTGTTAGCTCCTTACATCAAGTGGCTTCATGCTTTGTCTGGAGTGATTTCCATTAAAAAAAAAAAGTGTACCACTGTGTTGCAAGCACACTTGAATACAACTGATTTTGGCTGTGATGGCTATCTTCAGTGCAAGAATAGTTTGGGGTCTGTCTTAAGAGCCATTATCTTCAAGATAACCACACAGAAATAGTTCCGGAAAGTAAAGGTCCGGTGAGTGCAAATCCCATTTAGGATCTCACCTCCTACTGATGAGACGATCACTAAATTGTCCCCGCCTATAATTGAATGGTCATAAAACAAAGACTGTTTTACATTCATGACTGAAACTTGAGGGCAGGTCAGGCCAGGCATAGACTGAAGTTTATTTGTATCAAATATGGTTGGATTACAGAAAGGATTGTGAATTTTATTAAAGGTTCCATGAGTGGCATTTTTGAGGTATCATTCTATATTGAATTACCCAGCTTGAGTTGATTAGACACGAATTTGAACTTGTTGGCTATTCCTTTTTACTTGTTAGTAGTTTTATTTTTGAACGGTCCAACCGTTATGCAATCAGCCAATGAGAGAGCTCCGGTTAGATTCTCTCTATGTATGCAATCAGCCAATGAGAGAGCTCCGTTTAGATTCTCCTTCTATATAATGCTATGAGAGGAGAAGGACTTCCGGTTTTTTCATGAGTCACAAAATCTTGCAATCTTATCATAAGTCAACTGTCTTGTTTTTCCTTTTCCTTCCAATTTACAATAATTAATGACAAAATAAAATGTCACTTTTTTCTTATCTTCCATGTGTAAACTAGTCAAAAGAAAACCTAAACTAATAGTTTCCTTTACTAGTATGTCACCGCTTATCAAGGCCATAAAGCCAATCGAGGACGAGGGTTATTTTATTTATATACTAATTCTGTTGGATTAATTCTCTTTTTGTTTCACGCATGTAAATGTCAGTCTTAAATAATAATCATTATTTTATTATTTAAAAAAGAAATTAAATAAATTGAGACTAAACATGAAAAATTATAAGCCTCCCACTATAAGGCATTCATGTACATATAGTCATCCACAGGCAGGCTGTTTCGCTGTATCACAGCTCTTCAGTGCGGCTAGACTAGCACCTTTTCATAGCCAGGGATCGAACCTTCAACCATCAAGTTTAGAATCATCAGCTCTATCCATTGAGCCAACAGGAGAAGAACTTGTAAATGATATTTATAATGTCTATTTATAGGAACACTTGACTGCTGATTTGTTTATTTACAAAGAGCATTGCATTGCACTAAGAAGCAGCAAGAGACATCATATATATATATATATATATATATATATATATATATATATATATATATATTAGTAGTAAGTTTTTGAAAGGCTGTGTGCCCACAGCCTTTCAAAAACTTACTACTACTATACCCAGCAATGCTTCAAGCAAACTACCATTCTCTAATATATATATATATATATATATATATATATATATATATATGGAATTTCCATTACGTCGGAACACTTTTTCCATTCTTTATCATATTTATATTTATTTATATATATATATATATATATATAATATGATAAAAAATGGAAACAGTGTTCTGACATAATGGAAATTCCATATATATATATATATATATAATATTATGATAATTTGTTTTTAAAATCCTTCTCCGCATACACAAGTGTTTCATCCTTTTACGGGAATCATCAGTGTGTAAGATGGTTGTTCTGCCGATCACACGATTCGAGACCTTCAGACCCAAATCAACATTTTAACTTCTATCTGAACGTCTAGAACCATTCGGCCAATCCAACAACCTCGGTGAAATGAATAGAATTAAGGTCTATTTATGTCTATGCAAGCGGACACATTTAGAAGGCTGTCATAAACAGTGTTCAACGATCTGGTTGGGCGGAACTTCTGTCTGGATGCCTAGAATTATTCGGCCAACCCAACAACCACGGTGGAAGGAAGAGTATTAAGGTCTATTCATGTCTATACAAGCGGACATTTGGCCAAAATGTCTGTTGGCCAAAATATATCCGGCCACCGAATAAAAAAAACAAAAAAACATGTGTGTGAATTCCCAAATTCAGAATAAGATATTTAAGCTTTTGTTCCATAAGCTGATGTAAGCTTTTCATGTTTCATCATGTAAAACCTTGAAGCATAATCCGACTTATTTAGACTCGTGTTTATCTTTACTTCTTGACACTGACATCGAGATGTACTCGAATGCTTTCGTTTTTTGCTGCCTCAATTTTTGAAGCAAGTCTTCGTCTTACACGCAACACAAAATCAGATTACACATGCTTATTCAAAATGTCTAACCCATGCCCGACACACGGATACAATTGCGATAGAAAAGCAACACAAAATGAAGATGAGCGAGAAAAATAACCGTCAAAAATTTATAATCTTTCAAAATGAAAGTGTGTGGTTGTGTGATTGGTCTGCAGACTATGGAATCGGCTATGTCGAGTTCAAATCCCATTGAATCTGTTGTGGTTATACATGCAGTAATATTGTCAGGAAAGGCATGATCCTATAAAGTAGCAACTTGTGTTGTATTAATTGTATACAATGAATAATTTTCAATATGTATTGTGCTTCGGCATTAAACTTAAGCATGACAGACGAAAATGCAATTTCAAAATAAAACATGACAGACCAACGAATATGCTATTTAAAACTTAAGCATGACAGACCAACGAATATGCTATTTAAAACTTAAGTCTGAAAAACCATGGTAATGCTATTTCATACTTAAGCATAGCAGACCAAAGAAAATATTATTTCAAATTTGAGCATGACAATCCTACGAAAATGCTATTTCAGACTTAAGCATGACAAACCAACGAAAATGCTATTATAGTAAAACTAAATACAGAATAAGTATTTCTTTTCTTTTCAATCAATCGATGGCCTCCAAAAATGTCAAGAATCTTTCTTATAGAAGGTCAACAAGAGGATTTTAATATTAAATATACCATGTAACCCATCATTTATATTAATGGTGTCATTTTGTAAAATGGATGTTTGCTCATTTTGTCGTCAAAACATACATTTTGTTCGATTTGATCTGAAATTTGCAAAATGCATGCATTGCCGTGAGAAAAATGAGCCAGATTTATTTAAAAAGAAATAGTCCAGATTTATAAAAAAATATGGTCAAGATTTATTTTAAAAAAATAGTCCAGATTTATAAAAAAATATGGTCAAGATTTTTTTTTTTTAAATAGTCCAGATTTATAAAAAAAATGGTCCAGATTTATTTAAAAAAAATGGTCCAGA
>OY744527.1:34176155-34201155 GCA_963556195.1 Sepiola atlantica | reverse complement strand
TTTATTTCGGTGGGGAATTGGTTGATGAATCTGTCAAAACTGTAGGTGTCCTAAGTACTTTCAGGTCCATCCAGGTCCATCTTCAGGGGAATCAGGTAAATACCATGATGTTAATGCTGATATTAATATTAGGTAGTTTTTCTGCGAGATTTTATATTATGAATACGGAACTAAAGTTAGAACTATAAACATTTTAGAATGTTATCACTAGTGTTAAAATTAAATCTGTTAATGGCTGGTTTTTTGGTTTTTTGGTTTAGAAGCGTTATACATCAACACCAGAATTGCTCCAGTTTAGAAAGATTTCTCGTTTGCTGACCGAGGACAGATGAAGTGTAGTATCAGAACAGATACTACACGTTGCTCTTAGCGCAAAGAAGAAGAGGGACAATTTTTTTTAAGAATTCTGAAGATACAGCGAAAAGCATCACTTGATGGAATATACAAGGATGTTAAGAATTGCATTGGACATCAGCTGGAAGAAACACCTATATGGACATCTTCCTCCTATCCCAGTCTTGCTGAGAGAGAGAGAGAGAGAGAGAGAGAGAGAGAGAGAGAGAGAGAGGGCTATAACTTGCTGGTCACTTCTGGAGAAGAAAGTAGAACTTGTGAGTGACATCCATCTATGGAATCTATTATGTGGCAAAAGGTCAGTTGGAAGACCTCATCTCACCTGCATTGACCAACTTGTAGAAGACTCTGGATCCCATCTGGAGGAACCTGCCGACAGCGACGTCTGGCAGAGATGATTGGAGGGAAAGAGTCAGGAGAAGCTGAGAAGAATTTTCGACCTGATTGATTGACGGTTGGTATTAGAATACTAAGATTCGGCCCAAGATGGAGCACTATTGCCACATCTGGGGAGGTGCCGCGCAGAGCACGCTTTCTTGCCTTGACAGAGTACAAAATCAACTTCACAATCTAGTGGGGGGGGGAGGATCTCTTCTGTTCTCTACTGCCCTTTTCTCAGAGATGAGAAGTTGCTAGTCTTTCTCTACTCTACCGATGTTTCCAGGTGCTTGATTGAGCTTCAAACTCTGCCCCCCCCCTTCTCAGCAAGAACTCATCTCGCTACCAACACTTCAATTCAGAAAGTCTCCTTTTTTCCTCTGTGGACCTAAAATCAAAAAGAATATCCATGAACAAAGTCTCTTTCCAGGATCTTCGCATCTGTGGAACACGTTACTGCAGGAATGTTTCCTTACAAACTACAACATGGTCGTTTTAAAGTCAAATGTCAACAAATATCTGTCGCGTTGTGAATTAATCACAGTTCATAGTACTGTCCCACCATTTGTTTAAGATGTCGAGTATCTTTCAGAAGACATATCTGTATCCTTCTCTCTATGTCCATAGTTAGTTAAAGTCCACGACTCACGACTCACACAGAAGTATGGGGATGACGAAATTTAACTAATAAAAGATCGAAATTAAAATTTTTGTTTAAAAAAAAATGGAGGGAATAATGAAGCTGACAAATATTACTACTATTTATTTATCTACCTCCCACAGCGGTAAGATGTGACACAAGGTCGGGAAAGTGGGATTAGATAAGCCAGCGCTCGAGAGGTGAGCACTCTGGCCATTTAAAAATTGCCTGGGCAGCCCCGTCGGCATTCCCCGGTAGGGGCGCCTCAGACAGTAAGCAATAAACTTACTCCTCCCCAAAGAGGGGAGGCAAAGCCTGGGAGGGTGGACCTTCTAGAACTGCACAGGACAGTACCTCAGACCGGCGGAATCAAGGCCTGAAGGCCAAAACAATACCTGTCTACAAAGTGAGCATCCATCGGAACAGATACTACACTTTGATCTTAGCCAAAACACATAGCTAGGTTGTATCTGTGCGCGTGTGCGTGTATGTGTGTGAGAGAGAGAGAAAGAGAGGGCTACCACTTTAGCGTGTGATTTACAACACAGATTTACAAAAGCGTTTGATCTTCATAATGAATGTGATCTGAGAAAATGCCCTGCATACCTACGTAACTATTTATAACTATTTCTATCTACTCCGCGTTTCCGGGATTTTTTTTCTGACTTTCATTTTTGATTCGCTCATCGATGTCGCCATTTTTATTTCGTTTGTTTGAATTAAATTGGTGTAAGAAAATATTTACATTTTTGGAAAGTTAAGTTAAAAAAGGAATATGTGTTATTAAAAAAGATCGGATTTTCAACAAAAGCGACCAATCGTCTGACGGAAGGTTGAAATTTAAATCGCATAAATACTTTCGAGTTTTTGTTCTAAATTGATAAATAACTAGCAGGACTATCCGGCGTCACCCGGGAGGTAGATTAGAAAATAATTTTTTTAAAAAATTACACCAGCTGCATAATATTGTAATTTGAAACGGTGAAGTTTATTTTAAGACAAAACAAGAGTAAAAATATTTATACCCTGGGTGAGGTTCGAACTCATAACCTCTGATTCTAAGTACGGTGTGCTAATCGATTGGCGGCAGATAATGTAGTATCTGTTCTGCTGTCATGATACCATCCTCCCAGGCATCATCTCCTCCTTTGGAAACGTAGTACAGTATATGTTTGTTCGTCATGATACCATCCTCCCAAACATTACCTTCTCCTTTGGGGGAGTGCAGTGTATAATATGGTCGTTCGTCATATACATAGATAAGAAAATAAAAGAAGGCATGAAAAAGAAAGGAAGAAATAGTCTTTTATTTATTAGTTTAAATATCATTAATTAATACAACAAATAAATACCGGCCATTCCATCGCATATTTTGTTTTCACATACTATTGAATCAGCTCTTACCAAGGCCAAAGGCCACTCGAGGATAAAGATTAATGAGATTATCAGTTTGATAATGAACAATACTATTAGAGGATTGAAAATGATGAATGGGATGGACAAAAAATTGATTACTTAAGAAAACGGCTCCACAAGTCTCTGTTGACGTTGGATTTGAAGACACTCATGTCGCAGTCTGCAGGGAAGTAGTTCCGTGATACCGTGTTTCACAGATGGGAAGTTCTTGGAAAGAAACTCTGTTCATGAAAATTCCGTTTGGTTTTAGGTACAAAAGAGGAAGAAATGAAAGTTCTTTGAAGTGGTAATAGGAAGACGAGTTCTTGCTGTGAATGTTTTACAGGAAGGAACCAGAGATTGGCGCTCAGTCGAGCACCTTTTATGGAAATGTAAAGTACATCCCTCTCAGTCATTGTATTTGAATTATTTTTTTTTATGTTGTTGATATTTTTAAAGCAATGGTTGCACGTTGGAAGATCATATTCTTTTTGGGGGGATCGGGGGTTAACTCAAAACAAGTCATATTGCCACTAAAGCGTTAGGGGCTACTGTGATAAGTACCAGATTTTTATGGGATCAGGGGTGGGCAACCTGAGTGAGGAATTGGGCAACAAGATGTTTGTTTACATCGCATTTAAATTTCTGCATGTTGGTACTGTCAGGGAAAGAGGGAGCAGCGAGGGAATTCCGAAGCCAAGCGGTCCGACGAAAGAAGCTAGAAAATCTAGACGGGTGTGTCGGGTGTATTTACGTTGAGGGGGGGGGGGGGTTTACAAGTGCAGTACAAGTGCAGTAAGGTCATGAGAGCACATTCCGTGGAAGTAGACGTTTCCTTTCCTTTTGACTAGGAGCAAAGTATAGTATCTGTTCTGAGCTGCACTTCGTTTTTTCTGTCCTCGGTCAGTGAAAAAATCCTTTTAGACTGAGGCAATTTAAATTTTTGTTCCAATCCATAGTGCTCCTTTTTCAGGGAGCTGGATTTTCTCCACATTAAAACTCGATATTGTGTCTAACTCTGCCTTCGTGGGGGGGGGGGGCAAATAAATAGGAACACGCACAGGGATGCACCATTCTTAAATGCATACTAAAGAAGAATCATGCATGTCGATCACACGTTAAAGTGGCACCCGGGGCAATACCTTTTCATACCTGACTGGAGGAATACATGACACTTTCTGACAACCTAGGGGATCGCTAGTTCTCATCAGACCCTTCTTTTTCGAAATGAGGTATGCTTCGGTTCGGTCCTTCTCAGACATTATCCCCTTCGTTTGGAGATGAGATTTGTTTATTGCAGGTCGTCTGAGGCGTCCCTACTGTCGAATGCCGAATGGTCGGTTCTTGGCTATTTTTGTACCCTTTCAGAGTGCTCCCTCTCAAGGGAGCTGGATTTCCCCACATTAAACTGACTCAGTGTCGCATCTTGCTGTCGTGGGAAGCACGTAAATACAAAGAGACTATTTCGGTCATACTTATTAGATTCATAAAGACGGTAGCCATTACGGCTGCTTTTAATAATGTCCCAAATTTCATAAAAATGTGTCCAGTAGTTTTTATTCCTATAGATGTAAGACAGACTCACAAACTGTCCTCTTATATAGTGCGTATCTTGTGTCAGCAGAATATATATATATATATATATATATATATATATATATATATATATATATATATATATATATATATATATATATATATATATATATATTTTGATTTTATTCCATTAGTTGCGACAAAACAAGTTTTGTTTCATTGGTGCAAATAGCGACCAACTCATCGGGCTGGCGAAGGAATTCAAATGGCATAAATTTTAACTTCACTTTAACGGGAGATTGAAAATTGAAAATACATTGGAGGGGGAGGGGGACAGAGTTGGGGCTTTGTCTATAACGGTGACATGGGACATGAGAGGGGAGGGGGGAGGACCCCAACAAGTCGTGTTTCAAATTATTACGTGGGAGGTTTTTCACGTGTATGTGCTGTGATGATCTCAATTTCGGCCGGGGTGGGAGGAAGGGAGATGGAGCGACGGCCAGAGTGAGTTAAATTTAAAATGAGAATAAAATTATGATTATAACCGTCATTCCTATTTTATTTTAATTCTAATAAGTAATTATCATGTGGATAAAAATGTTTGATAATTTTAATTTAGGGTATTAATTGCTACTTTTGCATTTTATTTATTTTATTTTAATGTTTTGTTTATTATTTGTAGTGAATTTTGTTGTGATTATATATATATTTTTTTAAATTGTGATTATATTATACCGAGATCAATACTAGTGGAATCATTTTATAAGAGAAGTTTTCTGGTGTTACCAGTTTTATCATTAACAAAACCGATTATGACAATGATAACGCCTGCCAATCATACCTACGATAGTCGCAGTGATAACAGCCTTAATAAAAGCCTTAATAAAAATAAAAATAAAGATAAATATAAATAAAATTAGAATAAAAATAGAAATAACAAGTTTGTAAGAATATTAATGATAATAACAATAATAATAATAATAATAATAATAATAATAATAATAGTATTAAAAAATAATAATAATAATAATAATAATAATAATAATACTAATAATAATAATAATAGTAATAATGATAAATATCACCATCATTACCATCTTGCTACTTGTGAAGTCATTGGGTGAAATAAGTCGACAAGTGATGGTAGGCTTTTTTGTTCTACTACCAATGACAAGGACTAAGTACCAGTTAATAATTAAGTGTTCAAGGTAGTGATCGAAGGGTTAAGTAATTGAGATTAGATTAGTCCAAGTGATATCAGTGTTAATAGCTGTCCCAGTTATGGGTTTATGTTAGAATTGGTAGTATGGCTGAGAGGCTATTGAGGCTGTGCATTATAGGTAGTACGTAGAGATTTGATGTTATTGGTAGTTTAGAGGGGGTGGTTATATATTTATAGATTCATCATGACTTGTTGGGGTGGGATTGGGTGGTAAATTTGGGTGGGTGGGTAGGGGGTTATAGTGTGTTTTGGGGTAGTGTATAGTGGGGGTTTAATGTTATCATTCATTTTTGTAAAAAAAAACAGAAAAAACCCAAAAAACTTTTAATTTTATTTTAAAGTTATGTGGGGTTGGTGTGGGGTTAAGGTGGGGTATGTGGGTTGCTAAGGAGGTAGAGTCTACTATGTTTACAGTTGATAGATGTCTCTTGTTTTCTATTTAAGAGTTTGTTTTTGTCCTTAAAGCGGATAATTTCCAGTTTTTCATTTAAGCATAATCTACATGGAGAGTTTATTGATTTGCAGGTGCTGGATTTTTTCAAGATTTTCCACTTTATTATGGGAGTTTCTTTTTTGGTTTTTATTTTGTGGTAGTGTAGTGAAAGTCCAGTTTGGCCAGGATGGTCTGGGTTGTTGAAGGAGAGTTTATGGTTGTAGAATCTTTCCTTGAAGTTGTTGCCTGCCAGACCAATATAATAGTTAGTCTGGGATGGGTTTTCAGTTGAGGAGATAGATGCCTCATAGACCACTTGGGTTGATAGGCACTTTTGATTTAGGGGGCAGTTTGATTTGTTATTACAGTTGCATGTTCTTTTAGAATTTGAGGTTACTGGGGTGTTTAGTATTTTCATGTTGTGCTTTTTTATGATTTTTTCTAAGTTGTCACCACAACAATAGCTGAGTTTTAGTGTATAATAAGAATTTTATGGAGTATGCTGTTATTGGGGAAATGAGTGTTTATTAAGTTCAGGAATTTATTCCCTATTTTGGTTTTAGTTGAGTTGTTAAATGGAGGTGTATACCAGATAATTTTCCTATTTCTATTTTTGTTCCCCTCTCATGTCCCATGTCACCGTTATAGACAAAGCCTCAACTCTGTTCCCCTCCCCCTCCAATGTATTTTCAATTTTCAATCTCCCGTTAAAGTGAAGTTAAAATTTATGCCATTTGAATTCCTTCGCCAGCCCGATGAGTTGGTCGCTATTTGCACCAATGAAACAAAACTTGTTTTGTCGCAACTAATGGAATAAAATCAAAAAATATATATTTTGCTCTGAATTTTCATTGAGCACTCTCATAAACCCGGTTTCAACTTCCTTCGGATTCATACCCCCTGGATATTTGTAACAAGTTAATTATATATATATATATATATATATATGAGAGAGAGAGAGAGAGAGAGAGAGAGAGAGAGAGAGCGAACAGTGGCGAAGCATACTTTTCCTCGTCATTATATATGAATGAAAACAAGCAAATGTTATTGAATAACATGGAGTTTTTTTTTTTTTAATTTTATGAGGTTTTTAATAAAATATGCAAAGAAAGCCTCTTATACAAAACATCCGTTTTATTTAGTAACATTTTCCTTAATGAAACATGCTGCCTAAACACATGTTTAATGAAACATGCTGGCTAAATACATGCTGACTAAACACATGCTTAATAAAACATGCTGGCTAAACACATGCTTAATGAAACATGCTGGTTGTATCAAAGAAAGACAGAAAATCCACTGCTACTTTTCTTTTCTCTCTTCACATGTGATAGTTCGATACATGATTACGTTTGATATATATTCTAAAGAGGGAATTCCCCTTTCGACACTTATTGTCTCCTTTGCTTGTCCCCCCTCCCTTTTCTTTCTACTCCCTCTCTTTCTCTACATGTGGTTGTCGCTTCATGACTTAGTTTATTTACCTCCCTGGGAGGTTAGACACAAGGTCAAGGGTTAAGGTGTAAAAAACAGTGCACTAGGATTAGCGCACTATGGCCTACAAAAATGCCTGAGCAGCCCCGTCGGCATTCTCTTGTAGGGGCGCCTCTGGCAATTAGCGATAAACTAGCCCCTTCTCAGAGAAAGTAAAGCCTGGAGGACCACACCTTAGCCCGACAGTAACAAAGTCACTGTCGGGATGATTGGGTATTTACTGCCCCTAAAGTAAAGAAGGGGCACTCTGGCCTATTAAAAATTGCCTCGGCATTCCCCAGTCGGGGCGCCTCAGGCAGTTAGCAATAAGCTAACTCTTCGCCGAAGAGGGGGGGGCAAGGCCTGGGAAGGTGAACCTCCCAGGACTCTCCAGGCCTAATACCTCAGGCCGAGAGATAAAAGGTCACCGAAATGGACCAGTTTCTGCCGGACTGATTGTCGCGAACGTATCCCCGATGTGTCTGAAATAAGTTGATTTCATGACGTATGTACTTATATTTAACAACTAACCGGGAGGGGTAGCAAGGTGTGAAATTAAAAAAATAAAAGATAGAAAAGAAATAAAAAATAAAAATAATAGCAATTCGAAATTGCCCGGCAACAAACAAAAGAAAGAAACAAACAAAAAAAAAAACGAAAGAAAGAAAGAAAGAAAGAAAAAAAAGCCGGTTTCTTTTTTTCTTCTTCTTCATTAATAATTTCTGGACGGGATTTCGAAACAAACTGGAAAACATTTCACTTGATACTGATCTCTGTCTCTTATTTATTTCTAAACGAAATAAATAAAATACAAACTTGTTAGACTGAAACACTTATTCACTGCAAGGTGCATTAGCTTGACGGGCATCAAACAGCAGCGGTGGATTTATTCATTTATCAAGAATATCATAAAAAGCGGCGTTTATAAAAAAAGAAGAAAACGCACAAAAAAGTGTTTATTCATTTTTATATTTAAAAAAGATTATTTTGTATTTCTATTTGGATCAATTAAAAAAAAATACATTGGATTTTTTATGAAAATTGGTCGAAAAAAATAATTGTAGGTAAGTTGTCCCTCAGTTTAAATTAATGGCTTTTTTTTACGACGATTTGGTTCTTAGATATGACGGGGATGCGTGCGACAATGCATGTTTTTCATTTGGTTTAAGAGCACAAATAAACCATAATCCTTTTGAACTGAAAATATACTAACATTTAAAAAAACATTTTAAATGTTAGTATATTTTCAGTTATCTTGAACTTTTCAGCTTTAAGATGGCTGTAATTGAAACAACATTGTCTTAACCAAATTGTTATAAAACTAGAACTAATTTCATTAAGATAATGTTTCTATGGCAACAATCTTAAAGCTGAAATGTTCAAGATAACTATACTTTCTAATCTACAGTTTAAAGGCGTCAAAAACATTTTAGGATTCAGAAGTATCACAAAGTAAACATTTGTGCTCTTAAACAAAATGGAAAAAAGACGTGTTTTCGAATGCGCCCCTGTTGTATCAAAGAACCCACGATTCTTTAAAAGTAGTTTTCATATATATATATATATATATATATATATATATATATATATATATATATATATATATATATATATATATAATTGGACAAATGAAGTAAAATTACACTTTTTTCTTGTTTGAACCTTTCTCCTTCGTTAAAAGCTACGTAATTATTTAATTGAATAACAATTCGTTTATATTTTTTTTTTTTTTATCTCAAATATTTATTTTATTTTTACTTTTTTTGGTAAATCAAATTTAAATTTTGGGTGCTTCTGCTGTTTAGCCCCGACATGTTAGGCCTCTCTTAAAAAAAAAAATAGCTTAAAAAATGTATAAACTTTGTTATGTACGTAAGTGGTAGCTGAAAAGAAGACTGTACATCAAAAATTACGCAAATTCATCCAGTATTTATTAAATTAAAAATAAAAAAACGACTTTTTTCATTCGGTAGCCATTTTTGTTAAACCAGTAAATAAAATTTGAGTCATCTCCCTTGTCTATTTCATAAGTGAAAATGTCTAACGATATTTAATATAGTTTTTTTTTCTTCCTATAATTTAATAAATACTGGATGAATTTTCGTAATTTATTCTGTACAATCTTATTTTCAGCTAACACGTAAGTACATAACATTTATACATTTCTTTAAATATATTTTAATATCGTGGTTAAACAGCAGAAGCATCAAATCGTTTTTTTTCAGAAATGTTATGTTGTAATCAATTATGAATATATATGTTTACGCTTTGCTGTTTTTAAAACTAATCTTTCTTTCCAAAGAATATCATTGATTTAAACAATGAATTAAAATTGACAGTACGTAAATTGCATCTTGACTTTTTTACAAATTTAAATTGGTTATATTGAAGATTTCAGCTTTAAAAATAGCTGTCATTGAAACAAGATTATCTCAACCAAATTATTATAAAACTATAACTAATTTCGGTGTTATGTAGTTTACAAATGGCTCAAGTGACTCAATCGTAGGCATTTAAAAATAAAGAATAGTCTTCATTATTAAAAATAAGCATATAATTGTCATTTTATTGCCCCCCCCCCCCGAATACAATTTTTTAGTATCTTTTATGTTATACTTAATCTTTTGCACTTTAAGGACAGCGCTGATATAATAACGTTATTATTTAGAAACCCATTATAAATTAAGAAAAAAAAACAATATTTAATATATATATATATATATATATATATATATATATATATATATATGAAATATTGTATTTTTATTATTTATAATGGGTTTCTGGCGGCCGGTAGAAAAGTAGAAAAATAAAAATAAACCGAAAAAAAAATGTATCCGAGGGTGGGGGGGGGAGACAATTATATGCTTATCTTTAATATTGAAGACTATTCTTTATTTTTAAATGACTACGATTGAGCCACTTGGCGCTGGCGGCCGGGAAAAGACATTTTACGCGGGACATTCGAAAACCCCCATAAAACCACGACAAAAAAAACACTCGATTGGAACCTGGAGTGATTCTATAAAATTACCGATGTTTTAAGTAAGAGTAAATATGCTATTGTGCTAACTGGTGAAGTGAAAGAATAAAAGGAACAATGTTTTTGTTTTTTACTATCACACACATCGTAGTTTACCCCAAAATAAAAATCAGATTCTACTTTTAGGGGGCGATTACATGTAAACAGCCTGAGAAAAATATCCGCAAAAAAGGAATTAAAAAAAGAATATATATTTTAGATTTTAGTTGTAGGGGATCACTTTCCTATATAACTGCGCACCCACTTCCTAGCCAGTTAACGGTAAATGGAGACGTGTAACTAATTTTTTTTTTCCAATAATTGGAAGGGAAATCATGATTTGTGCCAGATGGAAAGAAGTGTGGCTTAACTAAGCTTATATTCCATGAAAAATGCCAGTATACTGAAATCATATGCCCTTAAGAGGGTTAAGATGAAAATTCATATACACTAAATGTACAAAAGCAAGGACATTCCCAAATTTTTACACTTTTATTGTCATTAAGGGTATGCGAGCACAACAGGGCTATGTATTTTACTGGTAGGAATTTTTCTTCAGCGCACCTCACACACTTCATCCACTCATGCATAGAGATTTATACTGTAGTGATGTGATAATGAAATGGTTTGGTTGATATGTAGTCATACACTTAATGACAATAAAAGTGTAAAAATTTGGGAATTTCCTTGCTTTTGTACATTTAGTGTATATGAATTTTCATCTTAACCCTCTTAAGGGCATATGATTTCAGTATACTGGCATTTTTCATGGAATGTCACTACTTTTGTAAAGGCTATGCCTCAATACAATGCCTTCTCATAAGGTATTTTGTTTAATTTTCTGGAAAACTAAGGTATATGGTAAACTGAAATTAAAATGTCATCAACTAGACCCTAGAACCTCTATCTCTGCCGAAAATCAGCTGAATCCATCAAATAGTTGATGAGATACAGGGTGACACATACGTACGTACGTACGTACGTACGTACGTACACACAGATAACATGATTTCATGATTGAACTTTCTGGATCTCTGGGTTGCCTTTACTAATGATGCTGAAATTCTACACACTTATAGAACCTCTCAAATAAAAATTTTGTGCAAAGTTTTAACTAATTTGGTTTATTGGTTTTTGAGTTATGATTGATCAAAGAAATGAGATTTCCAGCATAGTCCATTCGTAAAATCTATTAAGGGATAGAGCGCTCTCGCGCCTCCCTTGATATATATATATTTTTTTTTTGGGGGGGGGGGGGGGGGGGACTACAATAAAATAAAGTGCGGGAAACAAGTTTAATGTTTTTAGCGTACATTAGTTTGGGATAGAAAAAAAGGTCTGAGACAGAATTTTTTATTTTTCACAATAAAATAATGCGTGGAAATAATATTTAATGTTGGTGCTAATTCCGAATATGCATCCAGAGATTGCCAGTCGTGACGTAACAGTTTCGACTACGAACGGAGAAAGTTATATCCCCTTCACTCTTCTCTCGGTCATTTATACATCCTTCACTCTTCTTTGTAAGATATCCTTTTATTGCAAAACCGATTTTTTAATGACATATTATTTTATCGAATTATCTTTACTAAAATGTAAATATTTTCAACATTAAATGTTAGTACTGTTTCGGAAAAGACAACCACAAATTGACAGGCGTGTTGTAGGCGCGACGAATGTACAACGAATGCTACGAATATTTGAGAAAACATCTGAGAAAAAAAAACTGAAAAAAAAAAATAGACACAAATACAACAGACACATGGTAAAAAAAAAATAATAATTTCTTGTATTAAAAAAAAAGAAATAAAAAAAAAGAATTTTCTTCCCAAAAATACACACACCAAAACCCATTTCTTTCGTTCTAATTGCTTCAAAATGTCGTCGTTTCTAGTGTTATTTTAAAATTTTATGTTATTAAAGTCGTCTGGTTCTTAACATCTTAACATGGAGACGAGTGCCTGGGGGGGGGGGGGGGGGCTTCGATAATATTCGGAACGGCGTAATTTGGTTCTTATATTTTCGTTCGTTTTCGTAGCATTCGTTGTACATACGTCGCACTACGTCACGCCTTTAAATTTTTGGTTGCCTTTTCCGAAACAGTACTGAATTTGTTTGTGTGTGTAATGAACAAAACAAAATGGAAGTAAAAAGACTAAAAACAAACAAACAAACACAATAAAAAAACTAAATTTCTTGTATTCAAAAAATAACAACTAGACAAAAATAAAATAAAATTGCTCTTTCTTTCACTCTAATTGCGTAAAAATGTCGTTTCTAGCATTAGTTTACAATTTTATATAATTAAAGTAAGTTTCAGAAGTCATTCTTAAAATTCGGTAACATTCGGAACGGCGTACATTCTTTCGTATTTTTCCCATTCGTTTTCGTAGCATTTGTTCTACATACGTCATATTTACGTCACGCCTTTACATTTTTGGTTGTATTTTCCGAAACAGTGCCCAATTTTGAAGCATATACTTTACTTTATTGCATAATCCGTTTTGGAATCTTAACACAAGGTCTTTTACCGGGAAAAACATATAAGCCTTTAATAACTAAGATGACAAAATAAATACTTATACATGGCTTGTATGAGTTGAAACTGAATCATATTTCTTTCCAAACAACCGCCAATATCAACAAAGGATGGGGAGAAAGATCCCCAAGTGATCGGACACTATAATAGTGGTTTAAGAAGTTCTGTAGTGGTAATAAGAGCCTTGAAGAAGTTGGGGGTCTAAAATACCATGACGCCATTATCACAGCCATGGGTCAAGGTGGAGCTGAGATCAAAGTGCGAATTGACCGTGCACGTCATGCCTTCTGTCGACTTAATTCCCGGCTCTGCTCAAGATCTAAACTAAGGCTCAGCACCAAAGTAAGGATCTACCAAGCACTGGTATGAATGACCCTCCTTTATGGCAGCGAGTCTTGGCCAATTAGAGTGGAAGACGTTAAAGCAGCTGGAAATTTTCGATCACCACTGCTTGCGTTGCATCCTCCATGTCCGATGGCAGTATTTTGTCTCAAACAACTCAGTACGTTTCTGCTGTAAGTCAGCACGAAACGTCTGAGCTAGTCGGGTCTTTGAAGCAATTCCTCACAGCTTTCCTATAGGATTGGAAACAGCAATGTGTAGGATAACCAAAAACCTGGTTGATAACGGTTAAAGCTGACCTGGAACCCAACCTGGGTCCTCGTATCTACGAAGTACACCGTTAGATCAGCCAGTGGTAAAGATCATCCAATCGTCAGGCTTGGTTGGACTTTGTGAGGGATGCAGTGGTGAGAATGGATGGAGCCGGCTCAACTCACCCCGGGGGTGAATGCTGTTTCGACTTCAAGTAGTAATAATGAGAGCCTTGAAGCTGA
The DNA here is from genome assembly GCA_963556195.1 of Sepiola atlantica. Lineage (NCBI taxonomy): Eukaryota > Metazoa > Mollusca > Cephalopoda > Sepiida > Sepiolidae > Sepiola > Sepiola atlantica. The sequence continues at coordinate 34,187,327 of OY744527.1, read as the reverse complement.
ATGTAGAGGACGGTCATATATACGCTTGCCGACGAACGGTGTAAAACAATTGTTGAACAAAACCCACATCAAAATTTCAGAGAAATATTTAAGGCACTTGATGTCGGTATTTCGTCAGAACATCTGAAGCAAATTGATAAGCTAAAAAAGCTCGATAAATTGATCCTTCATGATATCGCTGCATAGATGGTTGTGGTTAAATTATAAAAGTTTTCTTGATGACGGCTTCTGGTTTTGAAATCTGAAATTGACAAGCGGTGTTTATCAGAAAACAGTCACTCATAATTTCATACATTTTGGCATAATTTATAATTTTACTAGTTTAACATTTCGTTAAGAGAGTTAACCGATTTTTTTACCACTAACCCTAAGTCCGAGTGGCAAGATCGTAAAACCACAAGTAATCGCCTAAAAAAATAGAACAGCCCCCAAACAAAAAAATTGATTTCATTATTTTAATATAAAAAAATCCAATTATAAAATCCAGTTTGATCTTATGTGTTAATAATTAAAAGAAAAATGGTGAAAAACAAATCATTAATTGTCCCCCCACCCCTACCCCCAAAATACCCAACCTAAAATATAATGTGTAACTGTTTTTGGATAAACACCGCTTGTCTATTTCCGATTTCAAAACCGGAAGCCATCACCAAGTAGACTTTTACAATTCAACCGGAAGCCATCACCAAGTAGACTTTTACAATTCAACCGGAAACCATCACCAAGTAGACTTTTACAATTGAAATCGGTCATTATTTTCCGAACACCTTGATGTCTTATTGTTGAAACATTCAAATATTTTCCGTTTACGCCCATGTTCTTAAAGATTGAGAGGTGATGAATGAAAATGGATATCATAATAAAATCAGCACCCCCAAAATTCGATTTGAAAAAAAAACAAACTATTTTTGTAAGGGGGGGGGGGGCACGTAGCTCTGAATTGTCTAGGTGTGTTCCTATTCATCTCGCCCATAAACCATTTGTCTATGACTAGTTTTGTAAGTGCGCATTGTATGTACACTTACATCGCTATGCAGTAATATTTCGTTTAGAATGTGTCTTGTACGTGGCATATGTTTACACACCTACTTTTTTGCTATGTATTTTCCCACGCGTAGATATGAACTTGCTTAGTTTTACATAAATATGCATTGATTCATTGGCATGAATTAGAAAAGCTGTGTAACACTTGGTAACACGTGGAAATAGGAAAGTGTACAAGTGTCAACTGTCATGGCTGAACCCCATTAGATTCTATGCATGTTCTCACAAATTCACCAAATGTTAATCTGTTTAAATCTGGAACTAACCGCGTGTGTGTGTGTGTGTGTGTGTGTGTGTCTGTCTTGTCCGTCTGTGTGTGTGTGTTAGTCTTGTCTGTCCGTCTGTGTGTGTGTGTTAGTCTTGTCTGTCCGTCTGTGTATGTGTGTTAGTCTTGTCTGTCCGTCTGTGTATGTGTGTTAGTCTTGTCTGTCCGTCTGTGTATGTGTGTTAGTCTTGTCTGTCCGTCTGTGTATGTGTGTTAGTCTTGTCCGTCCGTCTGTGTATGTGTGTTAGTCTTGTCTGTCCGTCTGTGTATGTGTGTTAGTCTTGTCCGTCCGTCTGTGTATGTGTGTTAGTCTTGTCTGTCCGTCTGTGTATGTGTGTTAGTCTTGTCCGTCCGTCTGTGTATGTGTGTTAGTCTTGTCCGTCCGTGCGTGTATGTGTGTTTCTATTGTCCGTGCGTGTATGTGTGTCTTGTCCGTCCATCTGTGTGTGTGTCTTGTCCGTTTGTGCGTGTCTTGTCTGTGTGTGTCTGTGTGTTTTGCCCGTCCGTCTCTCCCCAACCAACCCCGATTTACTAAACCAGTAAAACTCCATCTTCATCAAATTATTTGCAGCTAAGATTGTCATTTCTCTTCCAATTCTCTTCACTTTCTTCAAAAGATGGAAACGAAATGATTACGTAATGTGTGTGAATGCACTTTTATTTCACCCATTAAAGCTTCTCTATTTCCGTTGACATAGAATTATCACATCGTTAGGCGTTGATAAACATCTCTTATCAGATTTACTGTTGAATGTATTTATAATGTCTACCTTTCGTATGCTGAGTGGGAGTGTGTAGTCAAGCGGTTAGAATGCTGATATTCTCATCAGTCGGTCACGGGTTCTATCCCACCCGGTGACTCCTTTGGCAAGGGCCTGGAAACCATATGCAACAGATCAACCCAAGGTGCATGAGTTAAATTGGGTATGCTTGTGTCGGACAGCATAGTCTGGAGAGGGATGGGTGTCACCAAGACACGCTATGCAGCACCCCTTACGACCCAGAAAGGGTTAAGAAACGTTTGTTTATCATTGCCAACTCTCTAAACTAATAGTCTGATTGGCACCATTTTTGATTTTGGTGAAATTTCGATAGGGTTGAGTCCTTAAAATTGTAGGTTTATTGAATGCATCATCTTGTGTTTAGGCCAAATTATTGAAATTTGTTTCTGTTATAGAGAAATTACTGAAGCATATCAACGACGACGATGCGAGCCTCTTGGAGGATGAGTAGAGCCGAACTGTTCCCGTATACATTACAAAACAGTTACCCAACTTGTAACTACCTATTGCTCTGTTCACTTACAGTAATAAACCCATTCATGTTTGTATGTTGGCCATTTGAGTTATTATGAAATAGTTTCATATAAAATTACAAAAGTTTAATTTCTGGCCTTTTACCTTTATAGATTTTATTTCAGTGACTGTTTACATCTGTTACTAATTGGGATTTGGTATCTGTCTGTCTGAAGCCGAAACTATACTATTACTTCTATTACTAATGGAGATTTGGTATCTGTCTGTCTGAAGCCGAAACTATATTATTACTTCTATTACTAATGGAGATTTGGTATCTGCCTGTCTGAAGCCGAAACTATATTATTACTTCTATTACTAATAGAGATTTGGTATCTGTCTGTCTCAATCCGGAATTATATTATTACTTCTATTACTAATGGAGATTTGGTATCTGCCTGTCTGAAGCCGAAACTATATTATTACTTCTATTACTAATGGAGATTTGGTATCTGCCTGTCTGAAGCCGAAACTATATTATTACTTCTATTACTAATGGAGATTTGGTATCTGCCTGTCTGAAGCCGAAACTATATTATTACTTCTATTACTAATGGAGATTTGGTATCTGCCTGTCTGAAGCCGAAACTATATTATTACTTCTATTACTAATGGAGATTTGGTATCTGCCTGTCTGAAGCCGAAACTATATTATTACTTCTATTACTAATGGAGATTTGGTATCTGCCTGTCTGAAGCCGAAACTATATTATTACTTCTATTACTAATGGAGATTTGGTATCTGTCTGTCTGAAGTCGAAACTATACTATTATTTCTATTTATGTACTACCTTTCAGTGCTCAATGATGATTCTATTGTTGGGATTCGTTTCCCTCCGATATCTTTCTAGTCAGAATTTTTTTCTAGAAAGAAATCGGATACTTACAGGAGGGACCACGTGAAGGTTGCTAACATCCTAAGTGAAAGTGTTTCTGTGGAACGAACAGGAGTCGAACTTGGAACACCCAGGTCGTCGGTCCATGTCGTTAACTACTTAGTGTAATTATCACACTAATACTGTTGGGAAATGTATTAACCCACAATTTTCCTCTCCAGCTATGGGTAAAATAGTAACTTGTGTTCAATGAATAGTATACAATATATCGTTTATAACATGCATAGTGTTTCAGGATTAAATAATCCAAAACCGATTGATCAGCCTCAAATAGACCAACCATACCAAACCAGTTCATTAGAATCCACCCGTGACCAGTAGACAGTGCTCCTATGCATTGACTTTTAGTTGGCAATGTTATCTCTTCTGTACTTTGGTGTGAGGAAAGTTTCGTCCGACATCTTGGCTTATTTCTGCTGAACACTAAAAGTCGAGTTATTCACCAATTTTCACTGACCTGACAGACTAAGCCTAACCCTGACAGACTTTTCAATCACGCATTTACTGAAGCAGAGCATTAACTTCTTTACACGTAAGAATTTAGAAAATTTGGATTATTCAGACTACTGTTCTCATCTTGGAAGTTATTCTCACAACGTTTCGGCTGATGTAACCTCTGATCTTCTCCAGGTGCGTCCTGTCAGAACTCTGCAATCTTTACATAATTTCAAACGGAATCTTTTATTTAATCCATGGGGATAGCTTCGTAGAACGTCGGAGGTTACATAGGCCGAAACGTTGTGAAAATAACAGTAGTTTGAATAAACCAAATAATACAAATTATCAATCCTCATCGCAAAAATTCTGAAACAATTTTGAAAATCTTTACAGATATATATCCGAAAATAATATACAGTGTTTTGCCTTGTGGATCTATTCTGTCTATAGATATGAAGAGAATGAGTTGTTTTCTTCTCCGTGCATTCTTAGACAAGTTCAAGTACAGGTTGTCCGATAATTGGCACCCGAGAACCGTTTCGGACTGTCGGTCTGTAATGTTTGAAATGCCATTATCTTCGGTCTGTCTCGATTCAGTTTGAAAAAGAATTTTCATTGCTAAATGAGCACATTTTTTTTTTTGGTGGTTGGGGTGGGGCTTAAGAAAACCGGTAAACATTGTATCGATCCCGCAGAAATATATTTCGGTATGAGTAGATAGATTGTCAGCATTCGAACTCCTTGATCCGTTTAGTGTTGATGTTTCAAAATGCTATGATACTTAAACATGGCCAATTATCTACATTTGCTGATTTAGATTAAGAAGATACGATTTATCAAGTTTATGACTGAAATTGGCAACATTCCTACTTTGTTTGCTATAATTCAACCATTGGAAATTAACCTCAGTGGGCGGTCTGTTGTTGTTCTTCTTTCTTTTCAGATATGTCCTTGTATAAAATTAGAATCTTTGATATTTCAGTTTGTACGTTTATGTAAGGACCACGTGTTGGAGTAGCTTCTCCAAACAGGAGGTTGCCATATTAAACGTATGTTTTCTTGAGAAGACACGAGGGTCAGAAGTAAATCAGAAAATAACAATGATGAAATCATCATATTCGGTTTAACGTTTGTTTTAAATGCTGGCATGTGTTGTACGGCTTTTAGAAATTGATTTACCAAAACAAAAAAAAGACTCACCTATTTCTTGCCAGGTCTTTATTTCTCCTTCCTCTCAAATCCATCCTTATCACTTCCTCTGCCAACTGACTTTTCTACCTCAACTGTTCTACATGTACTAACCCAAGAACTCTTATTCATTTATTCAGTGTGACCAAACCAACAAAGTCTACTGTTTTGCACATATCTCCCTGTCCAGATTTAATGTTTCTCTGAGGTAATCAGATCTAAGTCTGTCTTTAAGGCTCACATTACTCATCCAGTGTTCATCCAGTCTTCAATAATCAAGTATGCAAATTGATTTTCGATGAGCAAAGAAAAGATTGTTTAACCTACATAATTGGTAATACATAAAGAAAAAAATAAATAAAGGAAATAATTTCTTTCACTTTTGACAGACAACTCAAAAAATATTTCCTTCTTGTAAATATTTTTGAAGAATTTATCTACGGGCACACGGATTCTTTTTTCTAGATTCACGAGAAAACAGATTAGTTTATTTTTCTTAAAGAAACGCTTATCTTGCGTATCTTTTACTCAATTTTTGTTTATCTTAAAACTTACTTGCTTACTTGCCCTTTTTTGATAAGTTTAACATCGATTAGTTATTTCGTTTTTCACAGTATAATTTACCTTGCGTGTAACAACAATAATATATCAATTGTAATTAATAAAAAAAAAAATAAATTACTACTTCTCCGAGGAATTCCAGGTAGCCCTGCTAGTTTAGAGTATTTTCTAATAATAATCTTGACGTTAATGTCATGCGTCATTTCCCCCAGATACCCATACTTAAAACCGTGAAAATGTTATGCAAATCGTGTATGTATTACAAGAGATATGGCAAGTATGGTAATTTATAGTTGCATTCTCATATTATGAAGATGTAGAAATGGTAATAATAAAGAGGCAATTGAATTTCTATATATAGACATACATTTATTTTTCACAGTGAATGTTTGTCAAAGACAAATATAAGAGGGACATCATAATACATGATACACAAAACAGGGTGAAAACAACATGTAATTTCTAATGAAAGAGTCCACATTAAAAGTCTCAAACCCTAAAAGAAATAACATGGATTGCCAGGGTAAGAACTTTCAAGAGAATGTATGGGCTATGTAAAGTATATATGACTTAATTTGATATTGTCTGTGAACGATTTTTGATAAAAATCTGCGATAAGGACAAAAAAGGTACTTGCTGAAATGGTTAGCTGTCTGGGAGTCCGATCTAAACTGCCCAGGCACAAGATCTGGCGACATGACTCCGGCAGTGTGAAAATCAGCTTGAGCGCGAAACCTGAAATAAGCTTAATCCAGTCTCTACCCCCCTATACTTAATCTTTTCTGTCCTCGGTTAGTGAAGGAGAAATTCTTTTAGACTGAAGCAAATTTTATTTTTGGTCCCGATACAGAGTACCCCTTTTTTGGGAGCTGGATCTTCCCGATGTTAAAAACTGACCTTGTGTCTAACTCTGCCTTCGTGAGGAGGCAATTAAATAGGGATATGTAAATATAGGTGAGAATAATAAGCAACTTTGTAGCAGTCATAAACATCGACATTTCTTTCCTCTCTCGGAGAACAGCCTCTGTGAAGTCGTTTGGTCACACAATAACCAATCAGACTCCAGGGCGTATTAATTTCGACCGAACTATCGAAGGACTACTTCCAGACCATTTGGGATTTACATAGCAGTTACAGAGAGCTTCCAGGCACCAACGAATATAGACGTCTTCTCTCTCGTCCCAGTCGACTTGACTCTGAGCAAGGCTATTCTCAACTGGAGGATATACAGCTCCAAGACAACTGGCAGCCGACCCTTCTTACTTTATTACTTCCTTTACTGTGACACTGTTTTAACTTTCGACAACCTACACCCGACGGTGTAGGTCACTCAAATAAATATATTATTTCTTATTTATAGAAGAGCTTCGTTTTCCTTTCCTTTAGACAATTCTTTTGTTACGAGATATTATAAGCGTTTGTCTTACAGTCCATGCGAACATAAGCTCATATAATTTTATTAAATAATCTATTTTTCTTTTCCAGTTGAAAGTTTATTTCTTTCCGTTACAACGTGAAGATATCAAAGTGTCTGCACAGCATTTCATTAGCGACAGTAAATTTCCTCAGCTAAACAAATTGGGTGCACCCTTAACGACACTTGGTTTCTTGGTGATCCGTGAATGACATGAAGTTATTTCTGGAAAGAAAGTGATTAACAATTGCACCTTTTTAGCTGTGTACACGTATCTCTCCGACCGGCTTTTCAAATTGTTGTTGCTCTTTGTCACGCTCAGATTTTAAAAAAGAAATCTTAATATTTGAAGAAAAAAAAAAGTACACCGTCAAGTTTTATCTGTATGTGTGCGGCAGTTGTAACAATAGTGTAGCAATATTTGACTTAGGTGTGTAAAAAAAAAACAAAAACAAAAAAACAAAAAAACAAAAACGGTTACAACCGAGAAATGGGAAGCGGCGGTGGTGAAGTGGATAACGATGCAGACTGACGATCTGGGTGTGCTAAGTTCGAATCCGGTCTGTTCCATAGAACCATTTTTACTTATGGATGTTGGCAACCATCATGTAGTCACTCCTGTTATTACTTGACTCTAATTAGAATCATAGACACCAATGCCAACAACAGAATCAAATCGGTCAAAATAAGATATACCATGCCGATTCCTACAAATATTCTTTTCTACAGTCTACTAGTGATGCTTGATAATGAATAAGGGCTCGCCTGTGCACTCCTGCTTCCAGGACCCACACCTCCCTGCACACTCCTGCTTCCAGGACCCACACCTCCCTGCACACTCCTGCTTCCAGGACCCACACCTCCCTGCACACTCCTGCCCTCAGGACCCACACCTCCTCGCGCACTCTTGCTTCCAGGACCCACACCTCCATGCGAACTCCTGCTTCCGGGACCCACACCTCCCTGCAAACTCCTGTTTCCAGGACCCACACCTCCCTGCGAACTCCTGCTTCCAGGACCCACACCTCCCTGTGCACTCCTGCTTCCAGGACCCACACCTTCCTGCACACTCCTGCTTCCAGGACCCACACCTCCCTGTGCACTCTTGCTTCCAGGACCCACACCTTCCTGCACACTCCTGCTTCCAGGACCCACACCTTCCTGCACACTCCTGCTTCCAGGACCCACACCTCCATGCGAACTCCTGCTTCCGGGACCCACACCTCCCTGCAAACTCCTGTTTCCAGGACCCACACCTCCCTGCGAACTCCTGCTTCCAGGACCCACACCTCCCTGTGCACTCCTGCTTCCAGGACCCACACCTTCCTGCACACTCCTGCTTCCAGGACCCACACCTCCCTGTGCACTCTTGCTTCCAGGACCCACACCTTCCTGCACACTCCTGCTTCCAGGACCCACACCTTCCTGCACACTCCTGCTTCCAGGACCCACACCTCCATGCGAACTCCTGCTTCCGGGACCCACACCTCCCTGCAAACTCCTGTTTCCAGGACCCACACCTCCCTGCGAACTCCTGCTTCCAGGACCCACACCTCCCTGTGCACTCCTGCTTCCAGGACCCACACCTCCCTGCGAACTCCTGCTTCCAGAACCCACACCTCCCTGTGCACTCTTGCTTCCAGAACCCACACCTCCCTGTGCACTCTTGCTTCCAGGACCCACACCTCCCTCGCGTACTCCTGCTTCGGGTCATGAACTCTATATTACCATTTTTTAATTTTTTTATTTTCTTAAATTAAGTAAAACATTGTTATTTTTATTTAGTAACGTGCAGTACAAACGTAGACCCTACATTATTGTAAAAAAAAAAAACCCCAATGAAAACTGAATACCACCATCAGATTCCTTTGTTTTAATCGAGACTTTGTTTAATCTTGGTATAGGGCTTTGCTTTCAGTTGCATCTCCTGGACAGATAAACCGACACCGTTTATATTACAGAAGTTTTAAAAATTGTTTTCATGCAAATATTTTTACATGTGATTCGAATCTTAACTAATGAAGACACTATATGTTTTGAAACATTTACCATTTAAAAAGAAAAGAAAGGAAAAACATTTCACGTATTGTATCCCATGATTGCTTTGCAAGTTTTATACACTTTTATCTATCTATTTATCTATCCATTCTATTCGATAAAGGATTTTGAGAATGTGTTACGTATGTATTATAAACAGTTGGGTTTCTATAATACAGGTGTTTACCTGAAGTTAGTTTAAACTTACGACCTGCAATTACCTGTCGCTATTTGGTCTGTAGGCTTGGAAGCAGCATTCATATTTAAATCTTTGATTAGTCATCCATGGAGAATGTTTATTTATAGTCTTGTTTTGTGTGTTTAGGTCATACGAACTCACTCATTTGAACTTGCAAGCCTCAGAATTCTTAGCTGATTTCCTCTTGTCAATATGTTATGTGTCTGATGTAAAATTTGAATTGGCAAAGATAAACCCTAACCCTTTTTGATATCTGTTGAGTCGCCACATTCTTCAAAGGTTATATACTTTCTGTTTTGTATATTTGTGGGTTTGAAATGTATTTTATTGAGAAATAGAAGAATACCCGTTCCAGGACAGGTAAAAATGATCCCTAAAACAGTTTTGCACCACTTTTATGTACTTTTATGAAGATTAAAATCAAGATATAATGACACTAAACTTTATCTAAAGTCTTTATTACAAATTTGATCAAAATCCATTGCATGATTTTGATTCTAAGGCTTAAGCTTATGGGCTCTTAAGAAATTAAAATTCAGAGAATCTTGGTGTCTAATGACTATGAATCAAATTCGAAGCAAATCTGAAATATATGAATTTTCAAATGGAGGTTATTGATTATTATGCCCCTAAAAACCCTTTAAAATATTCCGAAGAAACTGAAATTTGGGAAACGTTTATAAATTGATGTCCAATACCTATTGTTAAAATTTCACAAAAATAGGGGTTATCTGAATTTTCCTAAAAGGCTTCTACATCCCCCTTTTCCCCTTTTTTACATAAAACTAAATATAACTCACATTACGACCTCTTACGCCGAGCAGCTGTGTTCCAAAATTCATAATGATCAGTTAGTTTAGGAGTGAATCCTGTACATACAAATATATAAACATATACACATAACTAACTTTATATAGATAGGTACCATCATATGCGTATCTTGAAGGGTTGTGGAATCTATAGCTATATTTTAGGGGTTATCAAATTGATTACAGGACTTTCAGAGTAACCCCCCCCCCCTTTATACTTGAGCGGGTCCTCTCGTTTGAGTTGAGGGTGGCGAATTAGATTAAAAATGAAATAGAGAGGGAGAGAATTTTGATCGGCGTCGCTGCATGAGCACTGGAGTGCCGCTATGACTGATGGCGTATATGGTGCGACGGCGGCAGTTGGTACTGGCTTTTGTCGAAGTGACCGTTTTCATGGCTGTACCCGACTTGCTAAACCTCCAGAGAGTGAGACAAGTAGGCGACATTTGCGATGTAAAAGGCAACAGCGGTGTGGTCACACCGAACAAACTCCTCCTCCACAGTGTTCTGCACATGGTCAAAGGGAGAGATTCTGCAGTTTACCAACAGGAGGCGAAACAATCCAATTGTAATGTGGTTCGTCGAGGAAGAACCAATCATAGGCTGCCTTACGAAACCAGCTTGGCCGAAAAGCCAGCATGGTTTTAAGCGTTTCCCGCTTCTTTTGTCTATTCGAAGAAGTAGGTTAGGTTCATCTTAGCTCCATCTATGACTATAAACAAGCGGCAACACCACAAGTGGGAGATTGGCAAGCAGAGGCAACAACTGAAAAAAACGGTATATTAAAAACAGTTGGTAGAACCTCAGCCTGAATATCTAAAGGTTTCGGTTTCGATTTCAGGTGATGGCATCCGCTTTATTTGTTGAGAATTTATTATTTACTATTAATCCAATATTCTTCATTTCTGAAAGTAAAGATCTCTGATATTTCGAAATGAGACAAATTCCGCAATATATTTATTACTTAAAAAAAAAAAATTGTGATGGACAGGCGGACAAACTCTTTATTTATATAAGAAGCCATTT
>OY744527.1:34168655-34171155 GCA_963556195.1 Sepiola atlantica | reverse complement strand
GGCAGTATGCTCCTTTGTTTGGGATGAGTAAAAAAACAAACAAAAACACAAAGAAAAAACAAACAAAAGCTATAGCAAGAGGAAGCAAAACACAAACATTTTCGGTACTTATAAGGAATGGGCAACCGGACGTTTTCAGTTCTTATGAAGTCAGTTCCGAGTATTGACGGAGTATCCCCAGTCAGTCCCGGGAATTGCCGATGTATCTTACGATATAAGTGTTTTGTTTTTTAAAAACTTTAAAAAAAATTCTAACCTAACCCATCGCTTGCTTTTTTGCATTCTTTTCAAATCGTAAAATACTTAGGTCAGACTCTACATTCTCCGTCAATACTCGGAACTGACTCCATAAGAATTGAAATCTTCTGGGTGCCCATTACTTACAAGTACCACCTTTTCAATTGGTTTAATCTATGCCACCCTTGTAATTGTTTGTCAGCCATTGGGGTGGTGTGTGTAGTGGAAGGGGGGGGGGGCGTCGGCGTAGGTGGTAGTATGGGAAAGGGGTGTTTTTGGAAGATCTTACTTGTCAAGTTGAAATTGTTTTTTTTTTCTTTCAAAGGGCCTACATTTATTTTACTCTAACTGGTATTGAATTACTTGCCTATATTTAGTTAATCTATAAAGTGTGTTCAGTGACCCATGAAAGCCAGCTTTCAACTGGTGATACAACATGGGGCAGTGTGTGACGGGTTGATAATCTCAGACTAGTACAACACACACACACGTTTTCACTTACGCCTGGTGATGCAATTTTACCATTTTGGATGCATTGTCTTGTGTGATCTTCCGACAACTTGTTATTGGCTACTTATGATTTGAAAAAGAAACGATTAAAGACGATATCTTTACGAACGTGTTGGAATTTTGATCGCTTTAATCATGTGAGTATATATATATCGATTTTTTTTTTATTCATTTGTTTTTAGAAATATTGAGCTGAATAAGTAGGTGAATTTTATGAAAGTGATACATTAGATCTTTTAAAAATTAAAGTGGTAATACTATATATATATATATATATATATATATATATGAGGATAAAATGCACAATATATCATAAAATGAAATGCCGTGAAAGACAGGATGTGTGGAAAAGACAAACGGAAAATACAAATTTAAATACAGAGATTTTACCGGTTTCATTCGGAGCAACTGAAGACATTCATTGATCCGAACGAAACCGGTAAAATATCTCGTTTTTTGATGATTTTTTTTCCTGTATTTAAATTTTTTTCCGTTTTTTTCACACATACACATATGTGTGTGTGTGTGTGTGTGTATTTATGTATGTATATATATGTATAAGATAGGTATGTTTATATGTTCATATATTTGTATATACAAGATTCACTCCTAAACTAATTAACCGATCATTATGAATTTTGACATACAGTTGCTAGGCGTAAGGGGTCATAATGTGGGCTATATTTGATTTAATTTAGGTTTAGGTAAAGGGGTAAAGAGAGGATGGCATCCCTTCATGAAAATTCAGATATCGCCGATTTTTGTGAAATTTATACAATAAGTATTAAACATCAATTAATATATATCCCTAAAATTTCAGTTTCTTTAAAGTATTTTAAATGATTTTTAGGAAGGGGGGGGGGAGGATAATATGGGCACAACCTCTCATTTGAAAATTCTAATATTTCAGATTTCCATTGAATTTGATCTATAGTCATTAGACACTGATTAAGAAAGAATCCTTGAATTTCAGTTTCTTCTGAAGACCCCTAAAGCTTAGGGCCTTAAATTTTAGGCATTTTCTAGAATCAAAATCTTGTAATGGATTTTGATCAAAATTAGAGTAAGGATTCTAGACGTAAGGTTTAGTATCATTATATGTTAATTTTAATATAATCTTTGTAAGTGGACATAAAAGTGGTGCAAAACTGTTCTGTCGGAATTTATTTTACCCATCCTTGGTCGGGTATTCTTCTGGTATATATATACATTAGTGTACACCCTCTGTCAAAAATGACGAAAAAAATGCTTTGCCAGTGTTTGCATGCGCTATTTATCTAGATATATTAATAAAATATACATATAAAAATAATAGAATTACGTCAGTAATTCTATTTTTCATATATAAAGTATCATTTCTGATGACATAAAGAAACAAAAACACCCACTGTTGTCTTTTTATTATAGAGTGTATTTCTTTCCGAATTCATTTCAGGCGGCAGGGTAAGTCTGGGGTGGTTGTCTGACTCAGGGACGGCGGGACAGTTATGAAAGTGGGGGAAGGGGCTTCTCCTAAAAAGTGGGGGGGGGGGGCGGTTAAACACATGCATATCAACTTAATTATTGATGACCGTAAAGTGGGGAGGGGGCCCAAGTCAAAAAGTGGGGAGGCTTCAGCCCCCTCTGTACCCCCCCCCCCCCGGTGCCGCCGTCCATGTGACTTACTTTTTAGCTTTTTAGCTTCCTTGAAATAGTTTTGTCCGAGGGCTAGAAAACAGCACGTGTTTTACTTGCTAACTTTTGCGTGACGGGA
>OY744527.1:34093655-34163655 GCA_963556195.1 Sepiola atlantica | reverse complement strand
GTGAAAATTTCTATCCATTTAACACGTAAAAAATTCCCAAACTTTGAATACAGGATGACCGCCCCCTCCCTCCTAAACAAAAAGGCCACCCATGGCATCATTAATAAAATGTACAATCCTTTCTACAATCCAACCATATTCGGTGCAAATAAACTTCAGTCTATGGCTGACTTGTCCACCAAGTTTCAGTCATAAATGTCCAACAGTCCATTCAATGATAAGCACACCTTGATAAAGAATGCACAATTGTCAGTAATTCTGACACACTTTTCTCTTGACACTCCCCTGATTTTTATCTGTGATGGCCGTCTTGAATTCAGAAACAGTCTGAGCATTGTTTTGGATGGACATTCTTTGAGATGACCCTACAAATAAAAATCTGAAACGTTAAGGTCGACTGAGTGTGAAGTTGATTCAGGATCACTTCTCCTACTGATGAGACAATCACCAATGTGTCCCTGCATATCATTGGAAAGCGATAAAATAAAGGCTGTTGGACATTCATGACTGAAACTTGGTGGACAAGTCACACATAGAGTGTAGTTTATTTATACCAAATATGGTTGGATTCTAGAAATGATTGCGAATTTTATTAACGCTTACATGAGTGGCATTTTTTTTTTGTCACCCTGTATTTGAATAAAATTCGTGCTAGTTGTATTTTCGGATTTTATCATCTGGTAGCGTTTCGATTGCCTTACAGTATTTTAAAGGTGTATATGTTCTGATGCTACACTTCATTTTTTTTTTGTCCTTGATCATTGAAATAAAAATCTTTTTATGGTAGTCTCGCAATCAGTTCAAGAGAAGAACAATGTTCGAATAGAGCGACCAAATAAAACCTTTTTTCAATAGTATTATTTACTCCTCTCCAGGAGTTAGGCACAAGGCCAGTTTTATCCTACTCCCACAAGTAAGATGTGACCCAAGGTCGGGTCGGAAAGTGGGGGTTGAAAAGCCAGCGCTCGAGAGGTGAGCACTCTGACCATCAAAAATTGCCTGGGCAGCCCCGTCGGCATTCCCCGGTAGGGGCGCCTCAAGCAGTAAGCAATTAACTTACTCCTCCCCAAAGAGGGGAGGCAAAGCCTGGGAGGGTGGACCTCCTAGAACTGCACAGGACAATCCCATAGACCGGCGGAAATCAAGCTCCGAAGGCCAAGACAATACCAGTCTATGGGGTGCAGTATCCATCGGAACAGATACTACACTTTGATCTTGACCTTTTTTCAATAGGCAAACACACACAACATTTATATGAAAATCACAAATAGATTTCAGGATGGTATCATGTAAGTATTTATCTACAGTATTTTAGATATCATGGAGATTCATAACATCTAATTCATTAATAAATACATTTTGTATCATGTAATCTCCTGAGAATATCTCATTTGTTTCGGTTCTTCAACTTTTCTGTGTGTGTATATATATATATATATATATATATATATATATATATATAGATAACTTCTTTTGTAATATAACAGGAAAAATCCCAGCAGAGTGCTTGATTAACTTAGAATTAAAATTAAGAGTGTAATATTTATTTATTTATTTATTTTTTTGGTACAGAAAAATTAGTACAACATTAGTACCGTCGGATTCAAGCTCAGAAGGACTAAACCATCCGGCTCTCTTCAGCTTATGTTGTCACCTGTTTCAGAAATGTGAAGTCACGTGTCACTCTCGTTTGGACGTGTTATTTGCTTAGAGTGTTATGTATACTTGTTTAAAATTAGTGTAAGGGAGGTTTAATAAGGTTTGAAAAAAAGGGAGGGGGTGAAAAGTTGAGATTTAAAAATGTAAAAGATTTAAAAATATAAAAAATAAAAACTATTTCTATATAAATCCCGTGAGTCAATGCTTATAAGTAGCGTATATTTGGCCGTTACTGTTTTGAGGGTTAATAATGTGTCTTCTAAAGAAAATAGGGAGAGAAAATGGGTTTAATGATTATACTGATGAAGAGATAAAAAGGTTAAAAACACATTGAATTCAAATTGTATATATATACTAGCAGGGTTACCCGGCGTTGTTCGGCTTAGTGTGGGATATGCAACATCATATTAAGGAGAGTTTACTTTAACAGCACCTTGATGTTAGGGGCAAATTTCATATTTGTCTGAACGGACGTTAAACCGATAATGATGATGATGATGAATCATTATTAAAAGTCAGAAAATCATGCTGATTTGAGAACATTTTGATCAGTTTTAGATCCCAAAATGAGAGTTTAACTGTAAAAAAAATGAGTCTTTTTCTAAGCTCATAACCACAGTCATATAAACTCTATCTTATCTATTACTAATGGAGATTTGGTATCTGTCTGTCTGAAGCCGAGCCTATACTATTGCTTCTATTACTAATGGAGATTTGGTATCTGTCTGTCTGAAGCCGAGCCTATACTATTGCTTCTATTACTAATGGAGATTTGGTATCTGTCTGTCTGAAGCCGAGCCTATACTATTGCTTCTATTACTAATGGAGATTTGGTATCTGTCTGTCTGAAGTCGAGCCTATACTATTGCTTCTATTACTAATGGAGATTTGGTATCTGTCTGTCTGAAGCCGAAACTATACTATTGCTTCTATTACTAATGAAGATTTGGTATCTGTCTGTCTGAAGCCGAAACTATACTATTACTTCTATTACTAATGGAGATTTGGTATCTGTCTGTCTGAAGCCGAGCCTATACTATTGCTTCTATTACTAATGGAGATTTGGTATCTGTCTGTCTGAAGCCGAGCCTATACTATTGCTTCTATTACTAATGGAGATTTGGTATCTGTCTGTCTGAAGCCGAGCCTATACTATTGCTTCTATTACTAATGGAGATTTGGTATCTGTCTGTCTGAAGCCGAAACTATACTATTGCTTCTATTACTAATGAAGATTTGGTATCTGTCTGTCTGAAGCCGAAACTATACTATTACTTCTATTACTAATGGAGATTTGGTATCTGTCTGTCTGAAGCCGAGCCTATACTATTGCTTCTATTACTAATGGAGATTTGGTATCTGTCTGTCTGAAGCCGAAACTATACTATTACTTCTATTACTAATGGAGATTTGGTATCTGTCTGTCTGAAGCCGAAACTATACTATTACTTCTATTACTAATGGAGATTTGGTATCTGTCTGTCTGAAGCCGAAACTATACTATTACTTCTATTACTAATGGAGATTTGGTATCTGTCTGTCTGAAGCCGAAACTATACTATTACTTCTATTACTAATGGAGATTTGGTATCTGTCTGTCTGAAGCCGAAACTATACTATTACTTCTATTAATGTACTATTGCATTATCTTTTAATGCTCAATTTAGTTTATTATACTAATTCAGATTAATATACTATCCTTCAATCAGTAGTGTAGTATCTGTTTTGTGGTCATGAGACCATCATCCCAGGTATTACTTCCTCCTTTTGGAGTGGGGGCAGGTAGTATAGTACATGTTCGTTCATTCTGATACTATCCTCCCAGGCATTCCCTCTTTTACTTGTAGTATCTGTTCTGTGATCATGATACTATCCTTCCAGGCATTATTACCTCCTCTTTTGGGGTAGGGGTAGCATATGTCAACAAGAAATTGTCACAATCGGATGTCCGTTAGCAAACTCAAAACTTAGATATACTAGCAAAAATATGTGACCGGCGGGGGGGGGGGGGGGCGAAGCATATTTTTGCTAGTGTAAATAAAGTAAAGTGAAATTTGCCCTATTTGATTGACCGAAATAGCTTAAACAAAATCTACATGAGAAAAAGAAAAAACCTTCGTCATTCACTTAACTGTAAAAAAATGAATCATTTTTTTCTAAGCTCATAACTTCAGTGACGTAAGCTCTATTCTTAATAAAGAGCTCAAGGTTGTCTTTATATTATTGACCTGTCCTGAGGTAGGTATTCCAGCTAAATCCGTATATCATTAAAAAAACAAACATTTACAAGGTTTTGCTCGGATAGCTTAATGGCTATTGTTGTGGACTATTGTATTAATTAACCGAGTTTAAATCCAGTTTAATCTATTGACTTCATGCATTAATACGATTGGAAAAAGTATGGAGTACTGTTGCCACATATGGGCTGGTGCACCAACCACTAGCCTTTTCCTCTTGGACAGGGTGCAAAAATGAATTGCTAACATAATAGATCTCACACTGTGTGCCAAACTCCAGCCCCTGTCGCATCACCACAGAGTTGTATTCCTGTGCTTATTTTATAAGTACTTCCATGAAATGTACTCTGATGAACTTATTGCACTTGTCCCCCCTAAATGAAAATAACCCTAACCCTTCGACCTACCCAACTAGCAGCAAAATCCCACCCCTTCACTATCGAGGTCCCTAGATGTCAGAAGATTTTCTACTCTGATAGCTTCTTTCCTCGGATCGTTTGCCTGTTTCCCCTACAGTACCAACATGTAGAAATTTAATACATTTTGTATTATGTAATCTCCTGGGAATATCTCATTTGTTTCGGTTCTTTTACTTTTCTGTGTGTATATATATATATATATATATATATATATATATATATATATATATATATATATATAACTTCTTTTGTAATATAGTAGGAAAAATCCCAGCAGAGTGCTCGATTAATTGAGAATTAAAATTAAGAGCGTAATATTTATTATTATTTTTTTTTGGTACAGAAAAAATTAGTACAACATTAGTACCGTTGGTTTCAAGCTCAGAAGGACTTAACCATCCGACTCTCTTCAGTTTATGTTGTCATCTGTTTCAGAAATGGGAAGTCACGTGTCACTCTCGTTTGGATGCGTTATTTGCTTAGAGTGTTATGTCAACAAATATCTTGCCCCCCCCCCCTCTATAAATTTTGCCCCTACCACAGTAGCCCCTTATACTTCAGCGGCAATATGCCTTGTTTTGTGTGAATATAAGTAAAACAAAAATTGTAGATTGTATTCAATCAACCTTCTACAAGAAGTACTGCTTCAGTATTAATAAACATAAAAAGGGTTGATATGCCATAAAACAGACCCTATTTACTTGCTACCCAATGCAGCAAGATATGTCACAAGGCCAGAAGGTAGGGAAAACCAGCTCCCCTGAGGAGGCATTCTAGTCGTGTACAAAAATAGCAGAGGGTGGACCTGTCGCCATTCTCCGGTAGGGGCACCTCGGATGATCAGCAATAAACCAACCCCACTCTCAAAGGAGGAGGTAATGCCTGGTCAGGTGCACCTCTTAAAACTGAGCCGGACTATACCTCATTCCGACAAAGAAGGGTCTGATGGATCAAGTCAACCCCTAGGTTGCCAGAATGATGCTAAGAACTAACCTCAGCTGCTATGACCATACTATTATTTATTAATTTTGTTTTGACCAGTGTCCATATTGGTATATTGGTATTTATAGTATGTTGCGCCTCATGTTTATAGTAACATCTGCCAAGGAGGTTATGTTTTCGGGCGAGTTTGTCACTGTTTGTGTACAGACTAGTGTCGACATTGCCTGACCAATCGTCACCAAACTATGGTCAGAATATCAGTCATTGTCTAAGAACTGATTTAATTTTGGAATATCTAGATCAAGGTCACATATAAGGTGAAAGTCACACTTTTGGTGAAAACGTTGGTTCTGCTTATTGTAGACTCGCGACTTAGTCCATATTGTAGCCAATGAAGTCTCACATCCTATATACTCTTGACCTTTCATGTTGACCTTGAAAAGTTTAGTCAAGATTAACATTTTGATGGAGGTTCCACTTCTGATTTTTCCAAATTTGATGTATGGATCTGATGCGCTTTGATAACAGTAATCACGATGCAAAATTTCAACCTGATCAGATAAATAGTTTTTTTTTTTAGTTAATGTTTCCATGACATAACTTAAGGAATACTTCATACAATATGGAAAAGTAAAGCGCACGTAAAGAGTTTGGTCAATCCTTACATTGTCAGACAGGGATATGCAGTTTCATGACGACTTATATTTTTGTTTATTCGTGTATGGTTGTTGATTTAAAATTTTAAAATATTTATTTTACTAATGAGAGATCACTTATCAAGGCCAAAAGCCACTTGAGGATAAGGGTTAATTAGATGTATGGATTGTCAGTTGAATGATGAATAATATTGACAAGATTGAAACTGATGAATGCAATGGACAAAATTTGAATACTTACGCTGCCAATCATAATTATCACTATCATCATATTCGGTTCAATGTCCGTTTTACATACTGGCATATGTTGGACAGCTTTCAGAAATTGACTTCCAAGCTAACCTGTCTGTGACCAGGTCTTTATTTATCCCTCTTTCCCTCAAGTCCATTTTTATCAATTGCTCCCATGTTTTCCTTGGCCTTCACCTATGCATTGAATCTGCTACTTCAACTGTTCTACATCTACTCACCCAGGAACTCTCATCCATTCTTTCAATGTGACCATACCATCAAAGTCTACTCTTCTGCGCACATCTCCTTATACTCTCCAGATATAATCTTCCTCCAACGTCATCAGAACTAAGCCTGTCTTTAAGACTCGCATTACACACCCATCGTATCATTCTCATATCATTTCTCTCCATGCAACGCATGTCCTCAACACTCACTGGCCAGGCTTCACTTCCATATATCATCATACTGCATACACATGCCTGATAGACGGTTCACTTGGTCGACAGTGGTGACGCTCTGCTGGTTAGTAATGGCAGAAGTTTCCTGAACTTACTCTATCCAATTCTCTAACTCTTGCAATCACACTAGCACCTGCTGCACCTCTACTGTGTTGCTACAGTAATAATAGTCTGACATGATGAGGAGGAGGAGGGGGGCAGTCTTGTGCCACATCTTGCTGTTGTGGAAAACAATCTGATAACCTCGGAGATTTAATGAGACGCAAATTTTCAATATGATTTGACCACAACTTGCAGTATTCTTAGTCTTACATACTTAAATCTAATAAAAAAAAAATAAAAAAAATTATAAAAAAAAAATAAATAAATAAATAAATTAAACAACACTCATGCATAGCATGACATTGGCATTAACTGGGTTCACAATTCTTGGTGTTCAGGCTGAGATCAAAATGTAGTATCTGTTCTGTCCACAGAGGAGAAATACTTCTTGACTGGGGCAATTTTTATTTTGAGGACGAGAGTTCTTGGGTTAGTAGATGTAGAATAGTTATGATAGCAAGGTAAGTTGACGGAGGAAGGCCAAGAAAAACATGGGAGAAAGTGGATAGACTTGAGATAAAAAGGGATAAATAAAGTCCTGGTGAGAGATTTTTTTTTTCACACTAAAACAAAGCAAGTTGCAACTGTAGATGTAAGGGGCTACTGAGAATAAGGGCGAAAGTTTAGGGGGTCATCCTAAATTGGGAGCGGTGTAGCGAGATGCTTGTTCACCCCAAACAAGGCAGGCCGCCACTGTAAACTTAAGGGGCTACTGAGAGAGAAGGTGTAAGTTTTGGGGGTCATTCTTAGTTGGGAGCTGTGCAGCGAGATGTCTGTTTACATTAGTTTTGAATTTCTGCATGTCGGTACAGTCGAGGAAACAGTGAGCAGGGAGGGAGTTCCAAAGGCCGGCAGCCTTAGGAAAGAATCTATTGGAGTAGAAGGCTCTCCGGCATCTGGAGACCTCCACAGTGAATAGATGGGATCTAGCTAATTGTCGGGTTGGTCGAGTGTATTTACATCGAGGGGGGGGGGTGGCACCAGAGCAGCAAGTTCATCAGAGCACATTCCATGAAGTACTTGTAAAACAAGCACAAGGATGCAACATTGCAGTGATGGGACAGGGGCTGAAGCTTAGTGGATAGTGATGCACCTATTAGATACTCCTTTTTGGACTTTGTCTAAGAGGGAGAGACTGGTGGATAGTGCACCAGCCCAGATGTGACAACAATACTCCATGCATGGGCGGATGGTGGCTTTGTAGAGATATAGGATACTGTCAGGTGTGAGAAGTTTTCTAGCATGGTAGAGGGAGCCCACCTTCTTTGCAGAAGCCTTGGCAATGTCTTCTAGGTTAGTTTGGGAGTCAATTTCTGAAAGCCATCCAACACATGCCAGCATGTAAAACAGACGCTAAACTGAATATGATGATGACATCCAGAGTTCCCCTTTTTGGGGAGCTGGATATACCCCCACATAAAAAACAACTTTATGTCTAACTTTGCCTCGTTGCAAGGCGAGTAACCAGCGCTTGCGTAGACCATTGTATTTAGACAAAAACTACATTTTTGATGTGACCGAGTACAAGATCGACTCCGCAATTTGGTGGTGCAAGGGGGGGGGGGATGATCTTGTCCCTACAGTCCCTTTCAAACAGAAGAGATGTTGCTAACCTCTCTACTATATCGTTATGTTAATGGTAGGTACTCGACTGAGCTCAAATCTCTGGTGACCCCCTCCCTGTAAAACATTCATAACAAGAACTCGTCTGGCTACAACCACAGCTTTTCCTTCTCTCTTTATGTACCAAAAACCAAACGGAACTGCCATGAACAAAGTTTATTTCCTAGAACATCCCGTCTGTGGAACAAGTACCAGCCGACTATAATATGGTCGTCTTCAAGTCTAATGTGAACAAATTACAATTCTTTGGATGTTTTTATTTGGGTTTCCTCAAGTCTTTTTTTGTCTTTTACTGAGCCGTTTTTATTGCATCATTTAGTGAAAAATTTTTTTTTTTTTTTTTAGAAATTTAAAAAAATTTATTTTACAATTTTTATCTTTTATGTGAACATCGGATCTCTCTTACTGGCAATATAAACCGGTTGATGCATTTAACCTTGCCCTCACATTTGTCTTGAACTTTGACCTTGAAAGTGAATAAGGAAGGGAGAATAGTATTGTTTTTGTCTTTCTCAATTATGAGTAAAACTCGATTTTAAAAAAGTTAGTCTTTCTATAAAAAATATGGTGATTTCAAAAATATTTATTTTCATAGAAACATTGCTTATAAATAAATATTAAAAAAACAAAATTCAAAATAACTAGCCATGTTGATATTTACTTATTTTCTAAATGATATAACTAGCTACGTGAGTTATTCTCACCTAGACGATGGGAAGTCGAATGAAGTGCGCATGCTCAACTTAATTACGTACGCACAGATTGACCAACCAAATGTGTGTGTGCCAAAAAGCAGTCAAATCTAGAACTTTCCACAAAGTTGTCTATGAAAGAGAGCAGTTCAATCCAAGATATCCATACCATCACACAGAGCGATGACATTCTTGACAGGTATTTTCGCATCACGAAAATGCTTAAATCATAACCTACTTTTTCTTCTATCAGCCAAAAGGATGTACTACCAACTTTAAACTATGAAAGCAACCAACTGTATTTTAATTGAGCTGCAAACATCCTTTGTTTTCAAGACATTTCTTGCATTATAATTTCAATAAATATATCATTTATCTCTGTCTTGTCTGCCTTCAATACGATTTCGTTTAGGTTATCTTTCCAATTTTTTGCTAATAACAACCAATTCACTTCTTTTTGTCAACAAATCACTTCATACCCCCCCCCCATGTCAATTTTGAAGTTCCCTAGCGTTAGGGTCACAAACTCTGAAAGAAAAATTGTGGGGAGGGTACCACCTTTCTACAAATTACCAATTTTTACATTTCACATTAAGATTAATCACCGACCAACCTTTTTTAAAAAAAATTTTATTTTTAATTTTTTTATTTTAAATTTTTTTTTTTTAAATACAAACATTCCTGCATAACACCTGAAAAAACATCCCGGCAATTTTCCTTAAAACAAAGAAATTCAGGAAATAAAAAAACGGTTGAGAGGCTTGGGATAGTAAATACCGACTTTATCATTATGGTTGATGATTGGCAATATGACTTCTGAAGAAAAAAAAATAAAACGTTGTTAAATTAACCTCCGTAGGGTCTTAACCTCGTCAGGTTTTCATGAGTAGTACACACTGCACAGCCCATTCAAATGCATGCTATATTATTTGTTGAGAACTGAAAATGTAACCTTAATTTAAAACTAAATAAAAGAAACGGGAGATAGCCGCAAAACAGTACTTGAAAGAATAGCAGAAACCACAATGGTGCCTCTGAAAACGCAGTCACCCCTCCCCGGAAATGCTGGCCGTTTATAGGAGTTAAAATAAGAAAAAGCTTGACATTTTTATTGGCAATCATGCAGTATAGTTAACAGCCAAAAAATCGAAAATAAACAAAATATACAATAAATAACTTTTACCAAACACATTCAAATTTAATTTTCTACCTACCTGTATAGTTTTAAAGTTTTGAAACTAAGTTTTGTTATTTCAAAATTTGTTTCATTACTTTCACTTAGCCGAACATGAGTCAATCAAAAATGGCGGTCGATTTTTTTTTTTTCAGGCTTAAAAGATAAGAAAAAAAAGAAAAACTTACCCTAATGTGACTGGCAACTATCCCCGGACTTAGGGTTAGTGCTACTGCCAGCCTTTTATTTTTCCTTAGTTTCAGAACTTTAAAACTATATAGGTCGGTAGAAAATTAAATTTTAATGCGTTTAGTAAAAGTTTATTCTCGATTTATCGGTTGTTAACTATACTGCATGATTGCCAATTTTTCATATTTGCAATATGAGACTTGGTAAAAACAATGATACTACAATCCACCCACACTTTTATATAAACATCAGGTTGTAAATGTAATAATTTTCATAATCTTTGTTTTTTATTTATCTCATTTGTTCTGTCCTTATTCATCATAGTAGATATTTCTATGCATATTAAATATTATCTTCATGTAAATATAACTGGATGAACTGGTTGTATTAGCTTATATATATATATATATATATATATATATATATACGTATCGATTTATTTATTTTACTCACGGTCTTTTGGGGGGGTCAAACTTTGAAAATATACATACTATGATTATTAGATGTGTTTTGGCAAGCACATTGGCCAAGGCTACACCTGCAACCGGCCCATTTGGCATAATGGTAAGAGTTTTTGCTAATGAGCTGGGAGATCAGGGTTCAATCCTTGGTTGAATCATAGCAAATTCTTAAAACAAAGATGGTACTTTTTCTTTTGTTTGCATCAGCATCCGTTGTCAAATCACCAGCTAACGTTTCGTCATCTAACGCAGCTATGCCGGCTTCGCCATTGGATGGTCAGTGTTTTAGACATGACTCAATGATGTAGTCGACTGTCTGTTCAGGGTGACCACAATCGCAGGTAGCTGAGTCCCTGAGTCGCCATCCTTTCATGGTCGCGCCGAAACGGCTGACTAGGGAAGACCTGGCTTGAGTGTGTAAGAAGTGATTTGACTGCATGCGCCATAACTGATATCAACCCTTTGGATCGGACTGCATGGAGAACAGCAGCACATTTAATATCAAAATTAGATTTTGATAATTGCATTTTTTTTTTGTTGTTTGAAAAAAAAAAAATGGAAATTTGAAAATCTACAAAATCTCAAATTTCTGATAATTTCTTTTAACAAAAAGTTAAAAGAAATTATCAGAAATTTGAGATTTTGTAGATTTTCAAATTTACATTTTTTTTATTTTTTTTTTTAAATTTTTTTTTTTTAATTCTGACTATGGGATAATTAACCAATACTTTTTTTTTCTGACTATGGGATAATTAACCAATACTTTTTTTTTCTGACTATGGGATAATTAACCAATACTTTTTTTCTGACTATGGGATAATTAACCAATACTTTTTTTTTCTGACTATGGGATAATTAACCAATACTTTTTTTTTCTGACTATGGGATAATTAACCAATACTTTTTTTTTTCTGACTATGGGATAATTAACCAATACTTTTTTTTCTGACTATGGGATAATTAACCAATACTTTTTTTTTCTGACTATGGGATAATTAACCAATACTTTTTTTTTCTGACTATGGGATAATTAACCAATACTTTTTTTTTTCTGACTATGGGATAATTAACCAATACTTTTTTTTCTGACTATGGGATAATTAACCAATACTTTTTTTTTCTGACTATGGGATAATTAACCAATACTTTTTTTTTCTGACTATGGGATAATTAACCAATACTTTTTTTTCTGACTATGGGATAATTAACCAATACTTTTTTTTCGACGGATAGTCTTTAAAAATTGTGTTAATTTCAGATTATAATTGTGATCTTACGTAACAGGTACTTTTGCTAGTATTTTTAATATATATTTACAATTCTATTGCTGAGCGAGTGCTTCCAACCAAGGTTGCGGAGTCTGACATTTTACCTTCCGACTCCACAACCTTATTTTAAAGTCTTTCAATATTCGAACTGTCTGATTTTTCAGAGATTAAAAAAATCAAACTCCAACTTTCTTAAAAGTCTGAATCCGATTCTGATTCCTTCCCAAACATCCCACTCTGCAACCCTGTTTCCAACTGTGATTTGAAACTACATCGCATTTTCAGCAGACGAGCTATCAGTCACCACCACATGTAAGGGAAATCTATAAGTGCCCATTTGACATAGTTGTTAGTGTTTGCAAATAGGCTGGGAGATCGGGTTTTAATCCTCTGTCGAGTCATACGAAAGACTTAAAAAATCGTACTTTCTGCCCCCTTGATAAACACTCAGTATTATAAAGTGAGGATCAAGGGTAAGTAGATCAATCCTGGGAAAGGAGTAGCACCCTCCCCTACATCTCGATGTAGTAGCTAATGAAAAGGAAGCCTTTGGGTCTCCCTCAACTACGGTCAATTCATTTATTTATATATAAGTGTTTATATATGTGTATTCGCAATTATTGGCTACCTAAATGATCTTTTTTTTTTAATGAAGAACCTTGAAGTTATGCTAAATGGGGCCAGTGGTTTCCTTTACCAGAGTGCTCAAGCCACGAGGAATGGGAACAATATATATATATATATATATATATTTATATATATATATATATATATAATATTTATGCAAACATTGTTAAAAATAACAGAATTCGTCTGTCTAATTATACCTTTTTTTATTTTTTCAATTTTTCTGATGGTCTTTTTTGTATTAAAATAAAAAAAAAAATGAATATATATTCCATAGGTTTCACAAACGTTTTCGATTCGACGTCGAATCAGCAGCTGTCAAAAGCAAATGAACAAAAAAGCTGGAGAAAGAGAATAAAAAAAAAAAAACGGCGGAGAAACGCGCAGAGAACGTTTTTCGCATTGCTCCAGGAAGTCGTTGACGATTAAAATTTAGCAACGCTTGATGGCATCACAGAACAAAATCGCATGACGTTAAGCATTTTAGAATGTTACTACTGGTTTCATATGTGATGTTCTTAATTTTAGATTGTGTTTTTATGTAGATAGCTTCCAGTTTAAAAATTCTCTTCTTTCTCCAGCTTTTTTGTTCATTTGCTTTTGACACCTGAGGATGATTTGACGAAGAAGGGGAAACGCTTGTGAAACCTATGGAACATTTATTAATTTTTTTGATTTTAATACAAAAAAGACCATCAGAAAAATTGAAAAAATAAACAAAAGGTATAATTAAACAGGCGAATTCTGTTATTGCATAAATGATAAAATGCTGCCTAAATACACAATATATACACTTATACTTATATATATATATATATATATATATATATATATATATATATATTATGAATATTTTATATTTTCAAATATATGCTACCAATAATACATTAGTTTACTGATTTTTCTCCTCTGATGAAAAGAAACTTTTGAAAATCCATAGATTAAGGAAAAAACTTTTTTATATTCCTTGCTCGCATATCTGATGAATTAATAAATATTGTAATTTATCCAATTTTTATTTTCATCATCTTTTTATTCTTATATTAATGTTCTCTCCATTATATCGAGTATACTTTTATCACAATAGGGTCTAAGATAAAGATATAATTTTCATCTTTATTGTTTCATTTATATTATTTTTTCCTTGAATTTTCTGTAAGACGTGGTGCTAAAGGCGCTGATGAAGTGACTTTTTGGAGTAGCTTTGTTAATTTTTAAAAATTAAAAAATAAAAAAAATAAAATAAAGTATTTCCAGAATGTTTTGGAAACGACCGTATGCCATACTAGATTTGATGTTCTAATTCTTGGAACAATTGTAATGTTCTAATTCATTAAATCCTCTTATATATATATATATATATATATATATATATATATATATATATATATATTTTATAATAAAGTATCAATGTATGCTTTACTATGTTTTTTGGATGTTACCCGGACAGACTACAAATCTATGGTAAAAAAGCAGTTACAACTTATAAAGGAGTTGTAAATAAATGAAGGTGTTTTAACAAATGCACACACTTGAGACTAACATGAATTTCTACTGCATCTTTCATTGCATCACTGACTGATGAAAGGTAAAGGTTCTCCGAAAATTTTCACTCCTAAACTAAATATACTAACACGTGCTTCTGAATGTCCGACCAAATGCCAAACAGAGACAAAGCAGTGAGCTGCAGATTTCTGTATCTTCATGTTTTCCTTTTTTTCTCATAGGCCAATATTCTACACAAATTATATATATATATATATATATATATTTATTACTAGAAGAATACCCGTCCCAGGACGGATAAAATAAATTCCTCAAACCGAACAGTTTCGCATCACTTTTATGTTCCCTTACGAAGATTAAAATAAAGATATAATCCTACTAAACCTCATTCCAATTTTGATCAAAATTCATTACATTATTTTGATTGTGAAAAATGTATGGAATTTAGGGCTTAAGGGGTCTTAAGAAAAAATTGAAATTCAGGGAATCTTGTTTAATTCGTGTCTAATGAGTATGAATCAAATTCCATGCAATTCTGATATATTTTAATTTTCAAATGAGAGGTTGTACCCATCCGTTTAAAGTACCCCAAAAGAAACTGAAATTTGGGGAATATTTATTAATTGATGTCTAATACCTATTGTTGAAATTTCACAAAAATCGGAATTATCTGAATTTTTATGAATGGCCTTCACCCCCTTTTTACCCCCTTTGCATAAAACTAAATTAAACTAAATATAGTCCACATTACGACCCCTTGCGCATAGCAGCTGTATCCCAAAATTTATAATGATCGGCTAATTAGTTACATACAAATATATAAACATATACACGTACCTAACTTTATACATATTGCACGATTGTTGATTTTCGAAATATTTCACTTAAAAACATTCTCATGCATGCTTCAAAGATGTTGCCAATTTCCTTACTTAAAAAGCGCCAATCTGCGCATAACATTGCCAGGACTATACTCATCCTAACGTCTTTTAGAACTTGACATCTTTTTCTGCTCATATCGTGATTCGACCCATCGGGGTTAATACCATCAAAATGAGGAGGAAGAAAAGAAAAAAACAAACTATAAGACAGTCTCGCCTGACAAAGTTGTTCTACAACGAAAAAAAAAAAATGAATTTTCATTTAAATTGCACGATTGTTGATTTTCAAAATATTTCACTTAAATACATTGCACGATGGGTGCTTCAAAGATGTTGTCAATTTCCTTACTTATTTCCTTATATATATATATATACATATATATATATATATGTGTATATATATATATATATATATATATAAGTATATATGTATATTTGTTTCCTATAATTGAACTAATCTTGTCTGATCTTATAGGTCAAAAGTGCTAGAACTTTTCAGCATGAATGATGCAGTGGTTTCTTGACATGTGTATTTGTGAATTACATATAATCGACTTTTCGAAGGCTAAGCACTTACTACAAATCCTTTCTGGCATTTTTCACAACTCAATATCATTGTGATTCATATATTTACATATAGAACTATTTTTATTGCTTCTAGATTGATTTTTTTTCACAATGACATTTTGATGAATTGAAAAAAGAAAAAAGAAAAAAGTATCGTAATTTATTATAAAATCTGCACTCGTGCATGTAGTATAATGATTGAGTGTTGACTCTGTGAGATGTAATGATTGACCTTTTAATATTATGACTATATATATGCTGATACAACTATAATTACATTGACCCTCCCCCCCCTCTTCATAAGATCAGAATAGTTAAGCAACATTGATCGTGGCCCCCAAAGTTTTGGTGTTTGTCGCTGGAACCATAAATGGCTGAAGTATGCCGAGGACTCAGCTGCCAATCGGCGGTAGTTGATGCGGGACAGTGAACTCATTTGGTGCTTGCTCAACCCACCCCGAATCAATGCCGTTACAGTCATTAGACACTAATGAAGCAAGATTCCCTGAATTTCAATTTCTTGATACCCCTTAAGCTTAAACCTTAAATGTGAAACATCCTTTAGAATCGAAATCATATAATGAATTTTGATCAAAATTAGAATAAGGATTCTAGACATAAGGTTTAGTATCATTATAGCTTGAATTTAATCTTCGTAAGAGGACATAAAAGTGGTGCAAATCTGTTCTTGGTAATAAATTTACCCGTCCTGTGACGGGTATTCTTCTAGTACATATATAACTAGTGCATAACACTGATGTCACTGTGGCTAAGTGGTTAACGACTGAAGACCTAGGTGTGCCGGGTTCAAATCCAGTTCGTTCCACAAAAACACTTTCATCAAAACTCACACCTGACCTTGTGTCTAACCACTGGGGAAGGTAGTGTAGTATATAACATCAGGAGCAGCTGATTCGAAGTATTATCTAAAAAGTTAGAATTGTTTGTGGTCGCTTGATGTAAAATAGCATTAACCGACTATTGTCATGAAACTAATTTTGATCAGTATCAGTTAAGGGTCTAAGAGGAAATAAATTTTATTCTGATACAAAAAGTTAACCTTTTTCCTTTATTTTCCAATGCTTTATCAATAAAATTGAGAAATAACAATTCTCTCCATCATTTTTGATGGAACGGGCACTTTAACTAATACGCATTTAGTAGCGTGGAGGATTGAGGGGGGGGGGAGATAATTCATTGCTTTTTATTTATATTTTTTTTACCAGTTTAGGCGTTTTTTTTGAGGAGGGGGGGGGTCGTTTTTTTTTTTTTTGTTTTTTTTTGCTAATATTAAAAAAAAAATAATTTGACATTTGAATAAATCAGCAATAAGTCAAGTATAACAATCCAAGGAATTCTTCTCCCACGCAGTTTCAGTTTTACGCCCCCCCCCCCCCCCGGACAGAATAAGCTTACCCCCTCCACTCCACCCAAAGCCATATTTTCTCCTTTCTATAAACAATGCTCTCAAAAACTGGTTGTATATGAAAAGAAAATGTTTTTAAACTTGTAATTTATCTTTTTAGTAATAAAACAACATTTTCTAAAGATCTCTTTCCTTTTTATTAAATTTATAGATTTTTAATAAACTCCGAGATATACCGATAAGCACATCAAAAGACAGATATATCAAAAGAGATATTGATCAATAGACAGTTAGATGCCGACTATCACTTGTTATTAAAATAGTCTCTATCTGCAAAAACATGAAAGAAGTAAATAGACACCCTTATTATTATTATTAATAATGAAGACTGTTTTCAGAGGGTCCTGATCGACCTAGGTTATTCCATCTAACATACACAGACATGACAGAAGTAAATAGACACCCTTATTATTATTATTAATGAAGACTGTTTTCAGAGGGTCCTGATCGACGTAGGTTATTCCATCTAACATACACAGACATGAAAGAAGTAAATAGACACCCTTATTATCATTAATAATAAAGACTGTTTTCAGAGGGTCCTGATCGACGTAGGTTATTCCATCTAACATACACAGACATGAAAGAAGTAAATAGACACCCTTATTATCATTCATAATGAAGACTGTTTTCAGAGGGTCTTGATCGACCTAGGTTATTTTATCTAACATACACAGACATGAAAGAAGTAAATAGACACCCTTATTATCATTAATAATGAAGACTGTTTTAAGAGGGTCCTGATCGACCTAGGTTATTTCATCTAACATACACGGACATGAAAGAAGTAAATAGACACCCTTATTATCATTCATAATGAAAACTACTATCAGAGTGTCCTGATGGACCTAAGCTAGATAATAGTGAACATTTTCCTTCGCTGATGATTTGGACAACAGTGGAAAGTGGAATCCCGAGGTTTCTCACGATTTGATACCGATTTTAAGCCAACCTTCATATTAATTAACCTTATAATATAACTTCTCTAAAACTCTGAGAATTCTCATTCTTCTTTGACCGGTGTCATACTTTAATGATGACGTATAATAAATTTAAAAAATGTCAATTGGTGTAAAATATCGATTTTTCAAACTTATATTCCTGCTTTGTATGGCTCCGGGTGCTTGTCGTCAACAAAGGAAGCAGACACTTTAAGCATGTATGAATTATTTTTGTGAGGTATCTTTTTACTTCTTTCATGTCTGTGTATAATATTCTTTATTTGATCTGTCATTGCGGGCCCAGAACCATCTGTCTTGAGCCAGAACCATCCACTTCCGTCCGAGATCTCGTCACTACGTACCATGCCATGTTTATGCCAGTCAGTCCAGTGTGCACTTGATATCGATCGGCAACCACTGTCCTCGCTCATCAGTTGTCCATTCTTCGGGCAAGGTAGCCAGCTCATCTCTTCAACTTGTTGGTCGAATCAACTGCATCTGTCAAACATATCACCACAGACAATGGACTTCGAATATATCTGATCATGTGTATGTGATCGACATCGTAAGATTAACTAATTTGCATATTGCTTTGCAAAAGGACGTCTCATTAATTAACTTTTCGTTCTCATTGTTTTCTAATTCAATGATTGTTTTCATTTTACTATAACACGTGGCCCAATTTATGGATATTTTTTATATTGTCGATAAAGGCTTAGCATTTTGGGCAAAAAGGGTCTTTTCAGTCCTTTCCGGTCGATTTACCTCTACGATTTACGATTCTTGGTTTCCTCAATTCTCCCGGGCAACGCGAACACATCGATCACGCTCGTATATCTCAATATATATAAATTAGTCTCTTCTATTTTTGACATGAGACTTTGTATATTTTGGGTTACAATGACAATTTCGTTAGGAAATGTTGATACCTTGTATATATATATATATATATATATATATATATATATATATATATGGATGGCGAAAGTTATTGCGGTTGTTCAGAAGTTTTGAGACCATTAGAGCACAGGGTGTGGTGAAGTGGATAACGATGTGGACTGACGACCTGGGTGTGCCAAGTTCGAATCCAGTCGGTCCCATAGCACCATTTTCACATATGGATGTTGGCAACCTTCATGTGGCCTCTTCTGATAGAATCAAACTTCTCAAAAAAAACAAAAAACAAAAAAAAAAAACTTACCGCTCCTACCATCAAAAGGAGAAGGTAATGCCTGGTAGGATGGTCTCATGACAACGGAACAGATACTACACTACCCCCCCCCCCTGAATTGAGCATTGAAAAATAGTAATAGTATAGTTACAATATGCAAATTAATTAATCTTACGATGTCTGTGTGTGAGCAAGAATTAGGAGTGGATGAAGTAAGTTCAGGGAACTTTTGCCATTACTAACCAGCAGAGCGTTACTGCTGTCGACCAAGGGAAAAATCTATCAGGCATGTGTACGCAGTGTGATGATGTATGGAAGTGAAACTTGGCCAGTGAATGTTGAGGACATGTGTTGCATGGATAGAAATGATATGAGAATGATACGTTAGATGTGTAATGCAAGTTTTAAAGACAGGCTTAGATCTGATGAGCTCAGAGGAAGATTAAATCTGGACAATATAGGGAGATGCGTGCAGAACAGGAGGCTTCGATGGTATGGTCACATTGAAAGAATGGGTGAGAGTTCTTGGGTCATTGGATGTAAAACGATTGAGGTAGCAGGGTCAGCTCACAGGGGATGGCCAAGGAAAACATGGGAGGACGTGATAAGGATGGACTTGAAAGAAAGAGGGATAAATAAAAACCTGGCCAGAGATTGGTTAGTTTGGAAGTCAATTTCTAAAAGCCGTCCAACACATGCCAGTTAAACCGAATATGATGATGATGATAATGATGATGATGATGATGATGAGCAGGAAGGAAAGTAGATGTCATAGAGGGTAAATTATATGCGGTTGTCGGTTTGCAAGTCTTTCTCAACTTTGTTAGTTCTTACAGCGAGAGCTTTGTGAACGTGTTGTCGTGCTCAGAACTTATACCTGCTCCGAAATCCCTCAAATCCGCGGTAATGTGATTCAACAGATATCTGGCATGAAGAGGTTGTCATACTAATCTGCTTGATAACCTGCGAAATGCACGACTGGGAACCCTAAAATCGGACAAGCAACTATCGAGCTGAGTAATCTGGCAAAAAACAAAAACAAAATGGCTACAATTAAAGAAATACTGAATGTAAATTACAACAGAACACGATGAAATCATGGATAGTCGTATAAATTGTTCTTGTATCTACTATAGCGTGTTAAACCACAACCCTAACCCACAAGCTTGACATAAAATACTGATTCTTTTCCTGACTCTATTTTTTCAATATTTACTCATTTCTTTATACATCTCAGTAGTTTATTAATTCAACTGAATTATGTTTCTAAATTTTTTAGATAAAGATTAATAATTTGTATTTTTGGATTATTCGGACTACTGTTCTCATCTTGCGTGTTATTCTCGCAACGTTTCGGCCGATGTAACCTTCGGCCTTCTTTAGGTGTATCTTGTCTAAGTGACCCTCTTCTGGAGGTTGAAGGTTCAATCCTTAGTGCGGGCGATACTAAGAATACGATTGAAAATTACTTAAGACTTCTACCCGACGATCATGGCTGGCAGAATGAGAGCATGATACCCCAGTGGATTAAATCAGGGGTTCCGTTCGAAATTCCGTACAGATTCCGGAGTTTGACAAGATACACCTGAAGAAGGTCGGAGGTTACATCGGCCGAAACGTTGTGAGAATAACAATTAAGATGAGAACAGTCGTGCGAATAACCCAAATTATACAAAGTGGATATGTCTACACAAATGTAAAATAATACAAATTCAACTGAATTTTATTGATTATTCAGTCATCAGATTAATTTTATTTGATTCTTAACTTTCGGATAAAGAAATCAATAATAGAAGAGAAAAGCCCCCCCCCCCCTCGAAATAAAAGCAAAAACAAATTTCCTAGTGACTTGGAATTTATCAAATCTACTAGACGTACCTGTGACCCACTGGGTCACAACCACTGCGACTATTTATTCTACTTTGATTTATATTCGAAAATACATAAACTCTCACATATGTTAAGACATTCTTTTAAAAAAATTTATTTTTATCATAGTTCACCCCAAACAAGACAGGCGGCCACTGTAGATGTAAGGGGCTACTGAGAAAAAAGGGTGAAGGTTTTTGGAGGGTTATCCTAAGTTGGGAGCTGTGCAGCGAGATGTCTGTTTACATTAGTTTTAAATTTCTGCATGTCAGTTCAGTCGGGGGAACAGGGAGGGAGTTCCAGAGGCCGGCAGCACAAGGACAGATGCTATTGAAGTAGAAGACTCTCTGGCATCTGGGGACCTCCACAGTGAATGGATGAGATTTGGCAGATTGTCGGGTTCGTCTAGTGAATTTACGTCGATCGGGGCACTAGTGCAGCAAGTTCATCGGAGCACAATCCATTGAAGTACTTGTAAAACAGACACAAGGATGCAGCATTGCGGCGATGGGACATGTGGCTGGAGCTTGGTGGATAATGAGGGACCTATTAAATTGGCGATTCTTCTTGCATAACTAAAAATAATAAGTCTCTTTACTTCGATATTATTATTATTATTGTTATTATTATTATTATGGTTATTATTATTGTTATTGTTATTATGGTTATTGTTATTGTTATTATTATTATTGTTATTATGGTTATTATTATTATTTAGAAGTGTTGTTATTATGTAGAAGTAAAGTGACTTATTTTTCCATCTAATTTACACGTGTGTTTGTACACACATGTAAATTAGATGGCGGTACTTAGTCACTTGTTCTCTAAATGCTCACAAACATTAAAAAACTAATTAATGGTTGAATCACTAAAGACAAAATCCAAAATTAGTCGCTTTATGCTCATATATATCTCCCGCTTTCTCTCTCTTTCCCTCTACAGTTGTTGGCTAAATAGTATTACTACTATTGCTGTTATTCTCTTTTGTTTATAATAGACTATTCTACTCTTTTTATTCTTTCCTTTTTTATTACCCTCGACTGTTAATAAAGAGTGATGGAAGCGAGAGTGATAGGTAATGTATAAAATAAAGGGGGGAGGTCAAACAGAATACAGTGGGAATGATCGAAGCTTAGTAAGAGATAGGTCACTTGGAAAGTTAATTGCAAATTGCAGCCATTTAGAACAATTAAAATAGAAGTTTTTTTGTTTTTTTTGCATAAATAACAATCACAAAACTGAGGAATATTTTAGCATGTATTTTGTGATGAAAATATATAAGAAAAAAGCCTTAGGGAAACAAACGTTGATTAAGTCAGCTTTTGTATAAAAATAGATTGTTCACTGAATTGCACTTAATCCTCTTCTAGAACTAATTTCAGAATTACAATTAGAAACTGTGTCACTGTCTGATCAGCATATTCTTTTTTTTTGAGGTTGGGAAAGTGGGTGCTACATTTTAATTTTTCATCTGATTAAATCTGTAATATAAATATTGTGTCTGTCCAGGGGATGAAATTGAAAACAAAGCCATATACCAAGATGAAAAACTTTTCTTGGGTAATATTTTATGAAGCATCCAATTAATTTTGTATCGGGAGATTTTACAATAAAATCATCAGATCTTCATTCACACCAGACATCTGTAAGTAACAAAAATTATATGAAAATTATGTGTAATGTGAGTCCTTAAAGACGGGCTTAGATCTGATGAGCTCAGAGGAAGATTAAATCTGGACAGTATAGGGAGATGTGTGTAGAACAGGAGACTTCGTTAGTGTAGTTACGTTGAAAGAATGGCTGAGAATTCTTGGGTTAGTAGGTGTAGAACAGTTGAGGTAGCAGGGTCAGTTGGCTGGGGAAGGAGGGGAAGGTGAAGAAAAACATGGAGGGACGTGACAAGGATGAATATGAGAGAAGAAGGGATAAATAAAGACCTGGCCAGAAATAGGTTAGTCTCAAAGTCAGTTTCTAAAAGCCGTCCAACACATGCCAGCATGTAAAATGGATGCTAACATGAATATGATGATGATGATTTTAAAACTTATAAAATAAGAATAAAAATGTGAATATGGTGTTTAAGGCTGTGAGCAGGAGTATACAGGAGGGGGGGGTCGTTATTCATTCCCGGACAACTCCGAGTATGGTTATTAGTCTTAAATGAACCTAAAGCAAATATTCTAAAGATACGTCCATTCAATCTGTATGTTTAGCAGTGAAAATGCTATTTTAAAATCTAGCGTGACGGACCCATGGAATGAACGGACAACAGACTGTCCAACGGACAAACAGATCCATTAAATATAACGCGTCTACAGATGAGAATGCGGTTTCAAACTTAAGCATGACAGACCGACAAAATCCTATTTGACAGACATATGGATGGACCAACCCTCTTAGGGATGCATATAGTAAATTCTTTATTTTCACTCCAGAAATTACCTGCCACCTGTCACAATGCTCTACCTGTATACGAGTCAGATAAGTCCTAAAGATGGAGTACTATTGCCATATCTGGGGGGGAGGTGCTGCTCAGAGCACTTTTTCTTGTCTTCACGGAGTACAAAATCGACTTCACAATCTAGTGGGAGATGATCTCTTTCCTTCCATACAGCCCCTCTCTCACAGAAGAGTCGTTTTTAGTCTTTCTCTACTCTATCATTATTTTCATGGTATGTGCTCGGCTGAGCTCCAATCTCCCGTCTCCTCCCTCGTTTAAAACATTCACAGACAAAAACTCGTCTAACTACAACCACTGTCAATAACTTTCCTTTCTTCCTCTGTGTACCTAAAACGAAACAAACTTCCATGAGCAAAGTTTTCTTCCAAGAACTTCCCGTCTGTGGAACACAATACCACAAGGCTGCTTCCCAGCTGTCTATAGCATGGTGTTTTTCAAGTCCAATGTAAAGAAATACTTGTTGAGCCGTCCTCTTAAATAATCAAATTCTGCCCAATTTCAACCATCGTTTCCAATTCTCTGATTGTCAGTTGGATGACGAACAATACTATCTCATTAATGACGAACAATACTATCTCATTAATCCTTATCCTTAAGTGGCTTTTGGGCCTTGATAAGTGATGATAATTAGTATAAAAAACCCTCCAAACAGCTTCTCATTGATTTAATTCAGTCTTTACGTTCAGTGATGAAAATACTAGTTCAAATTTAATGTTGACCGACTGACGTGAACTTATCTACAGAACATCATACATTATTTACTTATGTATACAGAAACACACTTTGTACAACTGCCTTTTCATGTAGCTTTAGGCAAATTGCTTCTTTATTGATAAGCTTTGCGATTGATACGTCGTCAACAATAAATGTTAGAGATTATCTTGCTGGATTTTAGTCGGTGTTGCAATCAAGTGAAATCTAGTTAAATGCCAACTCGGGTGGAAGTTGTGCATTGAACCTGACCAATAATTGGATGACACTCTCCTTGTCTTTTCATGGGTGTGGTTTCATCTCTCGTGAATCCAAGATTTTAATACACAAATCTGAAAATTATATATAAAATTCAGGATAGTAAGGCTTAAGTTTTATTTTTAATTGAAAATTAGCTGATTCTTCAAAACCTTGGGAAATGTAAACTTCTCATTAGTATGGAGAAATATATATATAAATATATATATTTCCATTGTACATATATCATAACGCTATTTTATTTTCTGTACTCTCTCTTTTCACCCCCTTTTTTAAATCTCATGTTTTTTTTTTTGAAATCCCTCGATACAGCTTTTGTTAAGAGAGGGTGAAACCGGTCGGCTGGCTTTTTTTTTTCTTTTCTTGATTAACTTTTAATTATGAAAATTCGTCCTCCCTTTATGCTTGCGATGATAAAATTTTGTACTCCCCAAAAATTCATGAAATATATATATATATATATATATATATATATATATATATATATATATAGACCGTGAATGTAAGCTTTTGAGAAATAAAAAAAAAACGCAATAAAGCAAGTCGATACATAATAGTGCAACTTACCTCCAATAGTCTTTATGGCTCATGGTTGGACATTTAAAAAGCTTTTTCATATATTTTTTTTATATTAATACTTTTTCCCCTTTGGGAATCATACATATACATACATAAATCTTTGACAGACACCTGTTTCACCATATCACAGCTTCTGTCACTATAAATGATGTTCCAAGCTGCGATTCAAAACCCAATTGCTAGTACAGTATTAGCATTCTTACCCTTGAGCCATCTCCACACACCACAAAATTAGGATATAAATATATAGATTTAATGTGTGGAAACTAGGCTGCCAATTTCTCGCCCCCCCCATGTGATCTTGTTCTATCAATATCTCCGACGCTCTCCCACTACACATGTCCCAACATTACACTAGATTTCATGCCGTAAAAGACAATCATCAGATGTTATTTCTTATCTGGTTTAGTTATTTGAATTATTTAAATGTAATTATTTCAATTGTCAAGGTGTGTAATATTCCTGTTTCCTACTCATGGAAAAAAATTCCCTTTTTTTAGGGGGGGGGGGGGGTTATTCTATCTTATTTATAGAAAGTGACGGTGGTGAAGTGGATAACGATGTGGACTAACGACCTGGGTGTGCCAGGTTCGAATCCAGTTGGTACCATAGCACCACTTTCACATATGGATGTTGGCAACCTTCATGTGGTCCCTCCTATAAGAACACGATTCTAGAACAAATCGGAGAAACCAATGCCAACAACAGAATCAAGTCTCTCTCTCTCTCTCAAAAAAAGAAGAAAAACATACTGCCCCTACCATCAAAAGGAGGAGGTAATGCCTGGGAGGATGGTATGACCACAAAACAGATACTACATTCAACCCCCCTGCATTGAGCATTGAAAGATAGTAATAGTATAGTTTCGGCTTTAAACAGACAGATACTGAATCGCCATTATTAATACTAGCAAATATATTATTAACAATTAAAAAAATACAGCGAATACGATTCTAAAAATAGTTATTTACTTGCCCAGTAAAAGGTGTGTGTCCCCCCCCCCCCCAAGTTATCGTCTGCTCGCTTTTCTTTACACTCAATCGTTTTGCGCCAAATCCACGTCAGAATATAATAAGTAATATTTTATGTCTTTCAAAGCGGAAAAAAGGTGTACGTTAATTAAAATCAACAATTAAAAAAAACAAAATACAGCGAACAATATTCTAAAATCAGTTATGGAGTTTTCCAGTACAATGTGTTGTTTTTTTGTTGACAAAAAAAAACTAAATTCATTATAATGTGTGTGTGTGTTTTTTTAAATAGTAATTTTAAAATCAATTATTATTTTAATTAAACAATTTCATTCAATAAATTTGTTAAAATCAACAATTTAAAAAACTAAATACAGCGAACAGTAATTTTCAAATCGGAAAAAAAGGTGTATCTGAAAATTATCAATAAAAAAAATCGGTACTCTTTTACTGCAGGACCCGCGATAACTTTCGAAAAAAAAAAAGTTTAGCTAAACTAAATTTTTTATAATGTGTGTGTGTTTATCAATTATTATTTTAATTAAACAATTTGATTCAATAAATTTGTGTTTTAAAACATAATGGCTAATAAGATTAAGAAAATAAACAAACTCAGAAGGTTTTAGTAAAATAAATCACTAAAGTATTAACGCGCCCGTTCAGAGGGGGGTACGCTGTTTAATCAGTTTGACGTAGAGGAAATAACTACGTAACTCATTTTATAAATAAATAATAAAAGAAGTAATTATAATTTATAAGATTATTAGCGAGCAAAATGGCGTAAATACAACTGGAAATCTGAAGAAAACAATCATGAGTGTATATTTGCGAATACTAATTTATTAGAAGTTCAAAAGCAATTGATTATGTAAATTGGGAAATGCGCATAGTGTTTATGGCGGTTGTTTTCATAGTATATATGACATGACACATGGCAGAC
This sequence comes from Sepiola atlantica, assembly GCA_963556195.1. Taxonomy (NCBI): domain Eukaryota; kingdom Metazoa; phylum Mollusca; class Cephalopoda; order Sepiida; family Sepiolidae; genus Sepiola; species Sepiola atlantica. The sequence goes on along the minus strand of OY744527.1, from coordinate 34,136,633 downwards.
TTAAAGATCAAAGTGTACTATCTGTTCCGATGGATACTGCACGCCTGTCCTGTGCAGTTCTAGGAGGTCCACCCTCCCAGGCTTTGCCTCCCCTCTTTGGGGAGGAGTAAGTTTATTGCTTACTGTCTGAGGTGCCCCTACCGGGGAATGCCGACGGGGCTGCCCAGGCAATTTTTAAATGGCCAGAGTGCTCACCTCTCGGGCGCGCTGGCTTTTCAAACCCCACTTTCTCGACCCGATCTTGGGTCACATCTTACTTGTGGGAGTAAGATAAAACTGGCCTTGTGCCTAACTCCTGGGGAGGAGTAAATAAAACTTAACACCTCTCGGGCGCTGGCTTTTCAACGCCCACTTTCCGACCCGACCTTGGGTCACATCTTACTTGTGGGAGTAGGATAAAACTGGCCTTGTGCCTAACTCCTGGAGAGGAGTAAATAATACTTAATAAATAGTCATAGTACTCTGATGGAGTTTTGGCTTCAGACAGACAGACAGATACATAAACTCCATTATTAATAGATAGTATAATTTCAGTTTGAGATAAACAGATACCAAATCTACATGTAGTAGTAGTAGATGTTATTTCCATAGAGAAGACAACACCTGAAAGTACAGAGAACCTCAAAGTACAAATATCGCTTTCTCATTTTTTGTAATTCTTTAAAATTTGTAATTAATTGACTTTTAAAGGATTTACACTCGGATTTTAAGTCTTCTACTCCTCCTCAATCCGTTAATCCATTGTACCCGAAGAATACATAACTTAATCTTTAAACAAGTGTTCGGCTAATGAAATATGAGGACCTCTAAGCTACTTTACTTGTTTGCAAAATATTACTTTTATATATTTACATTTGTGTAGACATATACACTTTGTATAATTTGGGTTATTCGCCCCTACTGTTCTCATCTTGAGTGTTATTCTCACAACGTTTCGGCCGTTGTAACCTCCGGCCTTCTATTCAAACTCGGGAATCTGGACGGAATTTCGAATGGAACCCTTTATTTAATCCACGAGGGTAGCATGCTCTCGTTCCATCTGCCATGACTGGGAGAAGTTACCAGTAATTTGCAATTCTTCGTATTGTCCGCACCGAAGATTGAACCTTCAACCTTCAGATGACTATTACTTAGAACTGAATTTAACTTATTACTATATCCACTGCGCCATGGGTCCTTGCGGACAATTCTAGTATGCATTTTGGGAGCCTTACACCTATTCTAGTTTTTAATGTGCAGTTGTACTACTTATCACTATATATCACTACTTGTATTACTACATATCACTGTGTGTGTGTGTGTATATATATATATATATATATATATATTATAACCTGATCTATTATTTATAATTAATGGTTCCCATATTGTATTGAATTCTATACTAGGTCTGCTTAGTAAGTCATTGTCGCCCAACATATGCACTGCTTCTTTGAGTCGTCTTACTCGCCACCGTTCTTCTCGATCTATAATTTTTACTTCTGTCCAATAAGTGTAAATGCTTTCCCTTTTCCCTCGATATGTGGTCAGCCATACCTGACTTTTCAATATCTCCACGTATCACGGCTTTCCGATGATCTTCTTGCCTTACTTTTAGTGGACGACATGTCTCACCTTTGTATATTTTCCCACACTTACATGGGATCGCATGCACACAGTTCTTAATTATACATTTTTCCGTCGGAGGTTTGACTCTCACAAGATACTTTCGGACTACTGTTCTTATCTTGAGAATAACACTCAAGATGAGAATGGTAGTCCGAATAATCCAAATGATCAATCCTCATCTCAAAAATTCGGAAACACAGATACACTTATTTCAAATCCTATTATATGTTGGATGCTGAACCAAGAGTTGTGTCCACGGAGATAAGATGTAAGATGCAACTCTTGGTATTTTATAGAATCATTCCATTCGCAAAGTTAGGCTCCAAACCGTGTTTTCCCGACGTATTTCCGGCCGTTAAAAATTAATGTTATTTAAATCCATTGAAAATTATTAGTTTAAAAATTTCTTTTGGAGTGTGTGAAGGGGGGGGGGGGGCAGTCTGTTGCTATTCGGATTTAGAGTTAGGGGTAGAGTTCAGGCAAGCATATAATAATTCTTTATCATGAATATGAAATGCACTTATTAAAAGTAATAAAGTTAGGTATTTTTTTATAGAATCACTCCCATCTCTAAACCGGTTTTCACCTACATATTTTGGGCCATAAAATAACGAATGTTATTTAAATCCATCACAAATTATTTGTTTGCAAAATATTTACATTTTAAATTACCTTTTTTGTGTCTGCTTAGGATTGTTAGGGGGCTTATGGGCACATGTTCGTCTTTAACCACTGTCCGTTTTTCACAACTTTTTACTGACCATTTTTCTTTTCTTTTTTCGGTGTACACTTATCTATCAGGCTGCTAGAGAATTCCGGCATTTTTGGAATTTTTTTTCAAATATTTTACATTTTAGGAGGGGGGATCAGTTTCCAATGTTAATTCAACGTAGACTGATCCCCCTCTTTTTGACCATCTCAATTAAACAAAAATTTTTTTTCGGTGTACGATTATCTATCATGTCAATAGAGGATTCCGGGGGTTTTGGAAATAAATTTTTAAAAATTGTGATTTTAAGACGGGGGATCAGTTTTCAATGTAAATTCAACGTGGACTGATCCCCCTCTTATTAACCATCTCAAATTTTAAAAATTATTCTTCTGCTTACAATTACCTATCATGTCGCGAGAGAATTCCGGGGGTTTTGGAAAGAAATTTAAAAAAAATGAGATTTTAAGACGTAAAAAGTTGTGAAAAACGAACTATGGTAAAAGACGAACAAGACTGATCCCCCGTCTATTTTCCAAAGCACGGGCAACAAAGTTAACCGAATGATAATGATAATAATTAGGACCGGCGGCACAGTTATAAAAGTGTGTGTGTGTGTGTGGGGGGGGGCTCTCCTAAAAAGTGGGGGGGGGCCTGGTTAAACACATGCATATATAACTTCATTATTGATGACCGTAAAGTGTGTGGAGGGGGGGTCTTGCCCCCCTCCCCGGTGCCGCCGTCCATGATAATGATAATAATAATAACAACAATAATAATAATAATAAAGGAATAAAAGGAGTCACAAAAAGGTGACTTAGCAAAAATATCGTTCGACACAACGATAACTAAAAAAGGGTTACTATTTTAACAAAGATACACTATTGTGCTCCAACTAAGAATAACCACAGGTTTTTCTAGTTTTTCTAAAAAACAAACAAAGGGGTTTAAATAGAAGACACAATTAAAAAATAAGAAATAGTTATATACAAAGTTTATGGCCGGCGAAGTTTCTTTCCAGGGACCTCCAAACCAAAGTCTTTTCTTCAAATTGTCCCGTTTTTCGCTCTCAAAACTTATCTTGGCCTTTTAAACCCTTTCCTTTTACATAAAAAGGGGTTCCTCTTTGAGAGTCTCTCTCTCTCGAAAACTTGTTCGGTTTAACCTCTTCTGGTTGCACCAACTTAAATATTTTTAGGGTCTTCTTCCCTTAATATCCTTTTTTTCTTGAAAATATCTGTTTTCCTTTTAGAAAAAGTCACTCCGCAAACGGCGGTATACGACTAAAAAGTTATGTTTTAAGGGCATTTAAAAAAAAAAAATTTAATTAGAATTTTTCCCCTTTTAGAGATTGTGTTCTCTTTACTTAAAAGAGGGGTATTCAAAATTACGTTGGATTTCTCAACGAAGTACAAAACACAGGTCCTCACTCTAAGGACCTGCTTCTGGAACTGAGTTAAAATTGGCGCCAGCAACCAGGGTTGCCAGACTATAATAAATGTTTAAGGCCAAATTTTTCGGAAAAAAAGGCCAAAAAAGGCCAAATTGAAAACTGAAGCTACACTTTTAGGAGAAAAAAGGCCAAAAAAAGGCCAAATTGAAAATGATATATATTATAAAGAAAAAATGACCATATTGAAGTTGTTAACTTCCAAATGTTTGCATGTTTTTGTCTCTTAGTTTCGTATTGTTTTCTTAGTTGTGATGAAGCAAAGAGGTAATTGAAACCAAGAAATATGCCGGGGGGGGGGGGGGGGGAATAATATTTAGATGAATAAACTCAATACATACTATAGTTTATATATCTTTAAAAATCGTACCAGAGGACCGTAAAGAATAATTTGAATATTTTAGTATTAAATAATTTAAGGTAAAGTTGGTAAATTTGTAGATTCTAATGTTTTTAGGCGATTACGTGTGAATACATTGAAAAACTTTGGGAAAACAATTTATTTAAAAATTAGGGTGGGAGTCAGTTTCGCATATAAATTTAATGTAAAATGATCACCCATTTCTGAGCCATTGTCTAATTAGATAGCATTTTAAGGGCATATAACCAGACTTTTTTTCCAAAAGAGATAAATTGTGAGTTTTTTACAAGATTATTAACTTAAATTATTTAAATATAACACTTTAAAATATTATTCTTTTTTTTAATACCCTCCAGTATGATTTAAAAATAGTATGTAAATTGTAGATTATTTATGTTTCTTAGCAAGAACTTATTTATCTAAATATATTTTTTTAATTCCTAAAACAAAAAGGATATCAAAAAGCCTACGGTTTCAATTTCATAGGGAAAGACTTTGAATCCTCACCGCTAAGAAAACAAGACGAAACCAATAGAGAAAACGTGCAAACATGTAGGAGTTAACATCTTTAATATAGCTAAACAATGTGTTCAAAATATTTTCCATTGATTACTGTTAAAGATTGGAGTTATCCACAAACACACAAAATATAAGAGAACGAAGTTGAGGTTTTACATGAATCAAATTTAATTTATTCAGTTTATTTTTGGAAGATATGAAAAACATCAAAAGAATATTGAATTGAAATGCCGCTATGCACAAATGTTCATGATTGTCCACGATAATAAGGGTATCAGAATAGAGGTAAATGTGGTAGAACAGTAACAGAAATATAACTTGTTTGCGAAGGTGTATAATTGAATGTATGTATAATAATTAATTGAATATTTACAAATGGAGTAAAATATCTTTGTGTAAAAGTTACATATGGACATATATATTATTTACAATGGTGAAAAAGACAGTATTCCAAATTTGGTCATGGAAATGAAATACAAGGTAATAAGTTGAAAGTTCTTTGAAATGAATGGTGGAGCCATTACATTACTCATAGCGGATAGTGGAGGACATCTTCTAAATACATATTTTCATCATTATTTATGCTGCTGCTTTCTTCTTTACCATAAAGATTGTCACTGTTGTGCAGCTTTATCATGTTAATTGTGCATATAAAGTCTTTGCAACAAATCCCGTTATATAAAAGGTAAGAACGAATTCTTACAATAGAATCCAGCAATTTAATCTGTGTCTTATTACGAGGTTTTGTTTTTATCGCAGTGACTAAAGAAAACATTCTTTCAACAGTTGCATTGCTTGCAGGGGTTATTAAAGCTGTTAAGGCATATGCTGCAAGTTCTTTGAAATTATCGTGTTTTGCCACACCATGCCAGAATTTCAGAGAATCTAAAGGAATGCCACTCTCTGCAAAACATGTTTCAGACAAACCTTTCTGTATTGTGCCTCAATTATATTTTTATGTTCCATGAGATGTGGAAATGGCAAATCTTCAAATTTTCTTAAAGTTTGACTCAGTACTTTATCAGGGTTGAGAAGTGAGAGCCCTTTAAACATGTTGCCAGCTTCGGGAAGTCTTTTCTCAATTTGATGCAAGGCTTCTTGCAACATAGTTTGGCACCTTAATTTCATCTCTTTTATTTTGCAGGTTTCTTCTGTTTGTCCAGCAGCAGTAAACCTATAGATTTCTTGATTGAAATTGCTATCAAAATCAATATTTTCATTTTTACATGTCCCGTCTTTGTTGTAAAGTCTCTCGTACAAACTCTGATGGTGCATTATCAATTGTTTTGACAGTTCATGTGGGTCAATATTTTCTTTTTGAAATAATGAATTTATCATTTCAAATTCCTGAACAACAGGAGTTGCAAACAAAAAATAAAAATAATTAATCCTATCTGCCAGCATTTCTTTTAGCAAACGACATTTATATTTGGCATTAATACTTAAATTTGCTTCAAACATCAATTATTTCAGAGAAAATATACTTAGTGACCGGGTGACCTGACTGGACAGAGCCAAGTTGTCACTGGATCATAAAGTCTCTAAGAGGTGCCATATAACCACTTAACAAATAGGTGTCAAAAAGGTCTGATAAGTGAACTCTAGAATAATTACATTTTTTTAAATCATAGTTTACCAAAAGAAAAAGCCAATCTGGGAATGGGATCCCTTCAGAGTGACCCTTCCTTAGAAGAAGATAAATATTTGCTTTTTTCTCCTTAAATGACAAATGTTAGCAGATATTTATGTCAATTCTGGGTACTGGAGCTATTTTTTCATGCAGATCCATGATTTGAAAAAAAAAGGCCAAAGTTTTAAAATACAAACTGCTTTTAAGTTACTTAATTTTAACGTTTTCTTTAATAATTACCATCAAGTAAATATTTATATGAAATAATCGGAAAAAGGCCAAAATTAAGGCCAAATCTGAAAAAAGGCCAAACAGAATTTTCTAAGGCCAAACTACTTTAAAAAAGGCCAAATTCGTGAAATTTGGCCTTAAAAAGGCCAAACTGGCAACCCTGCCAGCAACAGTTTGGCTGGAAAGGGGGAGAGGGACAACTTACGTTACACCGGAGGTCCCTAGGTACATCATCGCTAAGGCCGACTGCTAAAAAAGTAAAACCCCATCCATCCCAGCATAGAGAAGAAAAAAGGACAGAGACGATAAATGTCATAGGGTTAAAATACAGGCCGACCCATGAGTTAGACATGTCGACCCCACCACCACCAGCACTACTTTTTTGGGAAAGAAATAAAATTTCCAAAGTTTGCAACAGTTTTAAATGCAAAAATAGTTCTCGAGACACTCAAAAACCCATAAAACCACACACAAAAAAATACCTTATTGTAGACGGGAGTGCTTCTATAAAATTATAAAAATTGCTGTTCAGTGGGATTTCGTGATGAATGAAATAAAATAAGCTTGAATCGACAAAATAAAAATGAAGAAATGGAAGATCGTTTTTTTGTTTTTTTGAAGCATTGTTGATCTTTAAAATTTGAATATTAAAAACAAAGTTGTTAGAAACCAGAAAATGCGAATATTTAAAAAATGATTTGCATCGTAATTATTTAATATATCTAATTATTTGCATTGTATAGCTTCTAATTATTTAATATATCTAATTATTTGCATTGTAATTATTTAATATATCTAATTATTTGCATTGTATAGCTTTTAATTATTTAATATATCTAATTATTTGCATTGTATAGCTTTTAATTATTTAATATATCTAATTATTTGCATTGTATAGCTTCTAATTATTTAATATATCTAATTATTTGCATTGTATAGCTTCTAATTATTTAATATATCTAATTATTTGCATTGTATAGCTTCTAATTATTTAATATATCTAATTATTTGCATTGTATAGCTTCTAATTATTTAATATATCTAATTATTTGCATTGTATAGCTTCTAATTATTTAATATATCTAATTATTTGCATTGTATAGCTTCTAATTATTTAATATATCTAATTATTTGCATTGTATAGCTTCTAATTATTTAATATATCTAATTATTTGCATTGTATAGCTTCTAATTATTTAATATATCTAATTATTTGCATTGTATAGCTTCTAATTATTTAATATATCTAATTATTTGCATTGTATAGCTTCTAATTATTTAATATATCTAATTATTTGCATTGTATAGCTTCTAATTATTTAATATATCTAATTATTTGTATTGTATAGCTTCTAATTATTTAATATATCTAATTATTTGCATTGTATAGCTTCTAATTATTTAATATATCTAATTATTTGCATTGTATAGCTTCTAATTATTTAATATATCTAATTATTTGCATTGTATAGCTTCTAATTATTTAATATATCTAATTATTTGCATTGTATAGCTTCTAATTGTTTAATATATCTAATTATTTTCATTGTATAGCTTCTAATTGTTTAATATATCTAATTATTTTCATTGTATAGCTTCTAATTGTTTAATATATCTAATTATTTTCATTGTATAGCTTCTAATTGTTTAATATATCTAATTATTTTCATTGTATAGCTTCTAATTGTTTAATATATCTAATTATTTGCATTGTATAGCTTCTAATTATTTAATATATCTAATTATTTGCATTGTATAGCTTCTAATTGTTTAATATATCTAATTATTTGCATTGTATAGCTTCTAATTGTTTAATATATCTAATTATTTGCATTGTATAGCTTCTAATTATTTAATATATCTAATTATTTGCATTGTATAGCTTCTAATTATTTAATATATCTAATTATTAGCTTCTAACGGCTTTGTTTTTAATATTCTAATTTAAAATAAAAATCGTATTTTTATAGAATTACTCTCATCTCCACATCAGTTTTTCCTGCATATTTCGGGCCGTTATCAGGGGTGTCATGACGTAGCAACCAAAATACTTATTTGCGACAGTTTTCAATGCCCAAATCTCTGGTTCCTGCCTGAAAACATTCACAGCAAGAACTCGTCTTCCTACCACCACTGCAAAGAACTTCCCTTCCTCTTTGTACTAAACGGAATTTCTATGAGCAGAGTTTCTTTCAAAAAACTTGCTGTCTGTGGAACACATTGCCACGAGACTGCTTCCCTGCAGACTACCACATGGTCGTCTTCAAGTCCAATGTCAACAAATACTTGTCAAGCCGTCCTCTTAAGTAATCAAAATTTGTCCATTTCGTTCATAGCTTTCAATCCTCTCATAATATTGTTCATCATTCAACAGACAATCCCATTAGCTATTATCCTCGGGTGGCGTTTGGCCTTGCTCAGTGGTGATCCATTAGTATAAATACAAGATTAATGATAAACAATAAATTCAGCAGTTGTTTCTCGTAACGACTAAACCATCAGCCACCGACACATGTAATTGAAATATATAATTGTTTATATATATTTTCAATTATAAGGCTACCGGAGTGCTCTATTCTTTTACGAAAGAGCTATGCATTTTAAGCTAAATGGGAGTTAGTGATTTGTCTTACCAGAGAGCTCAACTGACGAGGGCGGGAAGCAGATATATTTAGTTCATCCACAGACAGCTGTTTCGCTGTATCACATCTCTTAAAAGTGGCTTGAGAGAGAGGTGGGTTGTTTCATCTGTGATTCAAAACTCGAATTTTTTTTTAAGCAGGTGAGCGTCATACCGACTGAACCATCAGTCACCATCATGTGTCCGCAAATGTATAACTGCTTATATATTTTCGCAATTACGATCTGCCTAAGTTCTTTTTCTTTTTATGAAAATCTATGTATTTAAGCTAAGTGTGTACCAGTTCAGTATGGCTAGAAACAATCGGGTGCTTCGAAACCTGAATGCATTTTCAGCAGTCGAGCTTCTTACTGACTGAACTATCAGTCACAGCCGCATGTAAGATAAGTGTATAAGTGCTTATATATTTTTGCAATCACATAACTACCTGAGTGCTCTGTTCTTTTACGAAGATCTATTTATTTAGGCCAGGTGAGAAGAGCAGTGAATATGCTAGACAACATCCGCACCATGTTTTTGCTAGACATTTGCGCCTAATTTCCGTGACTGCTCGGCCGCATCGATCCGACAGGTCGCGGAAGCGTCCGAGACCTGCCGAGTCAAAAACGACGCTGTATAAACAACACCAAAAAATGCGTGCAAAAAAATGGAAGGTTAGCAGACGACAATATAAGACGATGAATATACGGAAAGAAAAAGAAATGCATATATTTTTATAAAAAAAAAAAAATGAAATAAATGAACAAACCATAGCTGAAGAACTATAAATAAACTTTTTTTTTTTTATTGTTGTCGTGGGCAAAATGTTACGTAAAGCAAAGAAGGCAAGTTCTTTTTTTTTATATATATACATTTTTTTTTTGGGGGGGGGGGAATTACGTATATTTTCTCGTAGATGTTCAGGGTTTACTGCTATTTTTGCTGCCGCTTGTTTTGTTAGGCTGGGCAAAATACTGTTATATGCCCTCCAGCAATCGGATACTACCGTCGTCCCAGGTACTGGCTTGATTATTGGAAGAGTTAGGGTTTCGGCATTCCTGTTAGGCACTGTCACCAGGAAACCCTTCCTTCTCTGCGGGGTCGTATCCCCCCCGAAGACCCAGAGCGGCTGGAGAAAACACGGCCAGCATTGTTTTTTTTTCTTCCGGCGTATGCCCTGGGCCTCCACGTCACCGAGGGTTGCGTGACAAACATTTTTTTTTGTCCAGTTTTGTTTACAGCCTCGTTTTCGACTCGGCAGGTCTCGGACGCTTCCGCGACCTGTTGGATCGCTGCTGCCGAGCAGTCACGGAAATTAGGCGCAAACCCTGGAGTAGTACCCATATTAGATACAGATCACATACATTTTAAGCTGAGTAAACTTATTTTTCACCGCAGAAAAGAGTTTTTAGTTAAAACAAGAAAGAGGAATGGGCTGGAAGGGGGCAGAAAAAAGAGGTGGAGAGAGAGAGAGAGAGAGGTTTTAATATAAAGATGTTACACACACTTTTTAACCGCTTTTATTTTATTTTTTATGGTCCGAGCAACACCGTGTAACCCTGCTAGTCTATTATATAAAGGTCAGTTGTCTTTTTGTCTGTGTGTCCACCCAAAAGTCAGAAACTGAAAAAAAAATGTATCGTTACGCAAGATCGTAGTGGACTAACTTCTATAACCTCAATTGACTTTGTAACATGAGCTGTATACAAAAATGTCCTCTCAAACTACTTTCTTTATTGTTTGATTTAAAATATTTCAGCAATGGTCGTGAAGTACGTCAAGTGGTAAATCAAGTCCTTATCAAAATTTGCAATCGAATACCTCAGGTGATATAGAGAATGTATTTTGACTGCATTGACTCTACTAATCAGAAACGTCAAGTGAACAGGTTTATGGAATGAGGAAGTAACATTTTTCTTATTAAAAATGTCTTTATTTAGGTTTGAAAATTCAAGACAATTCAATTGCTAATTTAAAAGGCTTTCACTTGTCCATTTTTAACATTACTGTTGTGGTGGCAACCACTCATTTGCATATACGAATAACGTTACACTATAAATGGCAAGCCTAAGTTGCCCTTAGAGTGTGTTACCTAAATGCCACCGGAAGTGACGCCGAAGAGCGTACATGTCCTCCCACCAAGACTCTCTGACTCGACACCTTCATTTGTACATACTGTAAATATACCTTTTCTTTAATACACTTATTATTGCATTCTCCTTGTTGTTTGCGTCTTCATTGTATTCCTCACTAATTATGGTTCAACCTTGCAACCACAACAATTACACAGTGCTATTTAGAAGAGTTTAAAATTAGCCCCTAACTTTCTTAGGGTTTTTAAAATCTAAATGAGTCTCTGTATCTTTTGATTCGTTATTGTTTTAATTCAAACAAGACACTAAAAAGAAAACACATACAATTAACTATTTTGGATTTAAAAGGCTTTCTTTTCTTTTACACAGTAACAGAATTTGATTTCTTCAGGAGACTTTTTGCATTCACGTGCATTGTGTCGTCTGCCTTTTTACATTATGTTTTCGTGGCTTTCATATCGCAAACTGCTTCGGCCATTTTCGGTTTGTTCCATAAATTGCAATCGAAAACATTCATATCAATATTGGCCCTGTTCTGTAAAAGTACTCTTATTTTAACACCTATGTATTACTGATAACGTGACACAAAACAAAGGATGGTACAAGTGTATTAATATATAGATTTTTTTATATTAATTCACACCAAGAAATCGTAAATAAGTATTAACTCACGACCATTTCAAGAAATTATAAATAAGAGTTGGACAGAATTTTATTGTCGTTCATCGTTGTTTCAAGAGACTGCTACTTGGATCTCTGTGTATATGTAGACATGCGTGTGTGCCTACAAGCGAACTGCAGTGGACGTGAAAGTGTATTATCGCACATTGTTCCGTTTTTTTTTTTGTTTTTTTGAATGCATTTGGGACCGATTATTTGCTTGTTGGCTTGGTGGCAGAAATAATGCACGAGCTACTTTTCTAAGACATTTTCTAGGCCTTTCTTTTTTTATCTTTGTTCTTTCTTGTTTTTTAATTTTAACTTTTATTTTTATTTTTTATTTTTTTCCCCTCTTCTCTTCTTAAGTGACCTCAACTATTGCAACGCCACATTGTGTATTGTCGGCAGTTGAAACCCTTATTCCAGACATTTAATTTCCCTGATGATCTGCCAAGCAAGTACCTGCTTGGTAGTGAAACACGTGTAGGAAAAAACATTTGATTTGAATAAATAATATTTGTAAGAAAAAATCTTTAATGGTGATCATTGGTGTCCTGAAAGGAATGCTTTGGTAAGCTTTCATAAAATCGCATATAAATGCTCTGTACTCTGTAATCGAGTATCATCGAGCTTGTTTTTATTGGCACAACCCCAGTCTTCACTGAATGATCTATTTTATAAGTGAAAAATCTAAATCTAAATCTATATATATATATATATATATATATATATATATATATATATATATATATACATATTGTATATATAGTACACGTATTGTATTAGTTTCTGTAGATTTAAATCCGTTGAAACTCCAGTGTTTATAAAAAGTGCTCAATAACAAGTAGAGCTGTTCTTTTAGTATAAATTGTTATTTATACAAACATTATTGGTTACATATGTGCATACATGTTTCGATTGTACTCTGTGAAGAGAGTCAACCTCTTCAGACCAAAGAAGACAGAAGTGAGATGAATTTGGAAAACTTTCCCTTTAAATAAATCTTTTTGGGGATGAAATATTTTTATAATCTAGTATCGTGTTACATTCTTTACTTGTTAACTCTTTTAATTAGTTTCTATCTTTTTTATCATTTTTATTACCTGCCTTTTATTTCTTTCCTTTAATATTTTTTATTACCCACTTAGCCTGGATTCCTTTCTTCTCTATTTTACACTTCAAAGTTTTAATCTATTTACAAACATATTCAAGCATACATATCTGATCTTTATATAAAATACACATGTGCGCACAAATTAATAGATACACAAGTACACATATAAACAAACATACATATATATATACATATATAAAAAATAAAAAATAACAAACACAAATATATACGCAAATATCTATACACGGATATACACATATATAGATTTTCAAGCATAAATATCTGGTCTTAATATAAAATACACACGTGCACACAAATTAATAGATACACAAGTACACACATAAACATACATACATATATATACATATATAAAATAACAAACACAAATATATACGCATATATCTATACACGTATATACACATATACATATATACATATAAAACACCTACCCACACATAGACATGGACATGTTCATACAGTACATATATAACTAGACACAGAGGCATATAAATATGCCCATTAACCTACGCATACGTACACACGAAATAAATATAAAAATAAAATAAAAATATACAACTTTTACACCTGTATAAACATACCCATACATATAAGATATTAGTTCAAGTATCTATATACATATGCACGCATACATCTAGATCCATTTGAGCCTTATTTGCTTACATTTATTCACCATAATACACATACATGCATGTATACATATATACACATACATATAAACACACACACATACCCACATATACATACATATACACTACTACATATGTATATATATATAGATACCGTTATATATACATATATAACATACATAACCCATACATACATGTATATACATATACACCATTACAGATACATGCACATATACATACACATATAACATAAATATACATAAAATCATTATATATGCACGCAGACAACATACACACACATACACATGTGTATACAGACAGTTGTATGCATGCACACAAACACATACATATGTACACAAGCATCGATATTTCTATAATCAATACTAAAGTGTTTATATCATTCATTATTGCTCCTATCTATCTCAGTTCAATTTGCTTACATTTATACCTGCTCTAGTATTAATACAAGGAACTTACAAGATAAGTACCATAAAGGCAAGATATATATATATATATATATATATATATATATATATATATATATATATATAGTGTGTAGATTTCAATTTTGTGTTGAGAATCTGAATAACAGAGCTCAATGTAATTTAAACAGAGCAAAACAGAATTATAAAAAGAAAAAACTATACACACATTAAGGTTGTACACATTATAACTTATTTCGACCCCTTAATTAGGTCTCCTCAGATGTATAAACAACCACGTCAAAAAACCAAAAAATTGTTTATACATCTGAGGAGACCTAATTAAGGGGTCGAAATAAGTTATAATGTGTACAACCTTAATGTGTGTATAGTTTTTTCTTTTTATAATTCTCTCTCTCTATATATATATATATATATATATACATATATATATGTGTGTGTGTCTGTATATCTTTTTTTAATTTAAATTTTATAAAATTTAAGGGTTGCCTCTTAGCAGTCTTGTATGAATTGAGGGACCTAAGATGATACTGCACTCGTCTGTCATGCACACATATGCACGTACACCCCCCCCTGCTAAACGGCTGCTCTTTTCGGAGTAATCTTAAGATGTAAGGAGCCATTCATGCACATTTATGCATATAAAGATACATAGGTTTGTTGTTGGACGGACAAACCAACAGCCTCTTATAGAGTTGTGTGGCTGCATCTAACTAAATAAAACTCGTTTAGTAATAAAAATTCCATTTCAAACTGCGTCCATCTGTCACATTTGACACAATGGCATTTCAAACTTAAGTCTGACAGTCCGACCAATGGACGGGCAAAGACTCTTATCAACATGTGTGGACATATTAAATAAATTTATTTACTTTCACCTCCTGTTCACGCATTTCATTCAATGTGCATGTTTATCAATTAAAATGTTATTTGAAACTTAAGCATGACAGATTGACCTATTGACCGAGTCTCTACTAAGGCTGTATCTGAAATGATTTATTGTATTGACCTTTTAACATATCAGAAATGTCTGACAACTATATTGAATGGAGCAGTAATTAGAGTGACCTCCCCCTCCCCAAATTAGAGTGACCTCCCCCTCCCCAAATTAGAGTGACCTCCCCCTCCCCAAATTAGAGTGACCTCCATCCCCAAATTAGAGTGACCTCCATCCCCAAATTAGAGTGACCTCCCCCCTCCCCAAATTAGAGTGACCTCCCCCTCCCCAAATTAGAGTGACCTCCATCCCCCTCCCCAAATTAGAGTGACCTCCATCCCCCTCCCCAAATTAGAGTGACCTCCATCCCCCTCCCCAAATTAGAATGACCTCCACCCCCCCTCCCCAAATTAGAGTGACCTCCATCCCCCTCCTCAAATCAAGAGTGACCTCCATCCCCCTCCCCAAATTAGAGTGACCTCCATCCCCCTCCCCAAATTAGAGTGACCTCCATCCCCCTCCCCAAATTAGAGTGACCTCCACCCCCCTCCCCAAATTAGAGTGACCTCCCCCCTCTCCAAATTAGAGTGACCTCCCCCCTCTCCAAATTAGAGTGACCTCCCCCTCCCCAAATTAGAGTGACCTGCCCCCTCCCCAAATTAAGAGTGACTTCCATCCCCCTCCCCAAATTAGAGTGACCTCCATCCCCCTCCCCAAATTAGAATGACACCCCCCTCCCCAAATTAGAGTGACCTCCATCCCCCTCCTCAAATTAAGAGTGACCTCCATCCCCCTCCCCAAATTAGAGTGACCTTCACCCCCCCTCCCCAAATTAGAGTGACCTCCACCCCCCTCCTCAAATTAAGAGTGACCTCCATCCCCCTCCTCAAATTAAGAGTGACCTCCATCCCCCTCCTCAAATTAAGAGTGACCTCCATCCCCCTCCTCAAATTAAGAGTGACCTCCATCCCCCTCCTCAAATTAAGAGTGACCTCCATCCCCTCCTCAAATTAAGAGTGACCTCCATCCCCCTCCCCAAATTAGAGTGACCTCCACCCCCCTCCCCAAATTAGAGTGACCTCCACACCCCCCTCCCCAAATTAGAATGACCTCCACCCCCCCTCCCCAAATTAGAGTGACCTCCATCCCCCTCCCCAAATTAGAGTGACCTCCATCCCCCTCCCCAAATTAGAGTGACCTCCACCCTCATCCCCAAATTAGAGTGATCTTCACCCCCCTCCCCAAATTAGAGTGACCTCCATCCCCCTCCCCAAATTAGAGTGACCTCCATCCCCCTCCCCAAATTAGAGTGACCTCCATCCCCCTCCCCAAATTAGAGTGACCTCCACCCTCCTCCCCATATTAGAGTGACCTCCATCCTTCTCCCCATATTAGAGTGACCTCCATCCCCCTCCCCAAATTAGAGTGACCTCCATCCTCCTCCCCAAATTAGAGTGACCTCCATCCCCCTCCCCAAATTAGAGTGACCTCCATCCCCCTCCCCAAATTAGAGTGCCCTCCACCCCCCTCCCCAAATGCGACCCATGGAATCATTGATAAAATACACAATCCTTTTTGCAGTCTAACCATATTTGGTACAACTAAGCTTCAGCGTCTTATCAGTAGGAGGTGTGATCCTGAATGGGCTTCATAGTCACCGGACCTTAGCGCCCTCCACCAGATTTTTATAAGCGAGGTTCTCTACAATTATATTCATTACAATTTGATGATCTTCTCATCATTAGGTGTCATCTTAAATAGGCTTCACACTTACCGGACCTTAACCTCTATCTAAAAGATAATGTCTATCAAAACAATCACCAGACGATTCCCGAACTGAAGAAAATGACCATCTCTGACCAAATCAGGACATTGCCAAAGTTATTGACAATTTTGCATATTGTATCAAGGTGTACTTGCAACACAGAGGTGCACATTTGGCGCATATCCTTGAATGACGATAAAAAAATGTGCCCTCACCCCAGAATACCACCTGTGGAAGCATTAATAAAATCCGCAACCCAACCATATTTGGTAGAAATAAACTTCAGTCTGTGTCTGACTTGTCCACCAGGTTTTAGTCATGAATGTCCAACAGTCTTTATTTTATTACCATCCAATGATATGCTCCAAATGTACATCTCTGCATTACATGCACACCTGGATACAATGTGTAAAATTGTCAATGATTTTGGCCCATCCTGTTGAAATTATTGTTCATCTTTCACAACACCTCTTAGTTTGTCGAAGGCTGTCCAAACCATAGCAACCATTCAGTATTGATCATGACTGATCCGTGATTCGAATCTACAAACCCTTAAGGAACAATGATCTCATGTTTTGAGATTGCAAGCCCATGCAGGCCACTTGATAGAGTGCACTGACCTTCACAGACAATCTCCTGGTGGGGTTGCAACTCCCCACATTTCCAATGACTTTTATTTTATGGAAATCGCTCCAGACAAGGCATGAAACCACTTGATGTAAGGAGCTAACAAGAATGAAAGATGATTATTGCAAAGACAAGAGATGCCTATTGGACTTAGTCTTGAAAACACCAAGACTATAGGTAGGAGGAAAACAGTCAGCAGGAAGAGAGTTCCACAAGCCTGAAGTTCTTGGAAAGAAGCTACTCGAAATAGGAAGCTGTATTATAACGAGGTATCAAAACGGTGAATTGTTGAAGACCACTAGACCAACGAGTTAAACGAGCTGGAACAAAAGAAGCAGAGAATAAATCACACAATTCAAAAAAACACATGCCATAATAGTATTTATAGAAAAGACTGAGACTAGCAATATCACATCTGTGAGAGAGAAAGTGCAGAGAAGAAAGGGTGGGGTCAATTAAATTACAAATATGTTTCTGCACCTGATCAAGAATCCTCAAATGGGACAGAGATTCACCAGCCCAAATATGACAACAGAACTTGTTGGAATGGTTGAAAGAGTTGTGATCTTGAATAGGATTTACACTCACCGAACCGTAACCCCCTCAAATTTTTATCTGTAGGGTTATCTCAAAGGTAATGTCTATCACACCAATCTTCAGACTATTCTTGACGACCCAAACAAAGGACGTGCCAATAGATGCGTGTCAGAGTTATTGATAATTTTGCATGTTATATCGCGGTGTGTTTGCAACACAGGTGCGCATATTTGGTGCATATCTTTGAATGGCGATAAAACAAAGTCTGTTGGACATTCATGACAGAAACTTGGTGGATAAGTCAAGCATAGGCTGAGGTTTATTTGTACCAAATATGATTAGATTGTAGAAAGAATTGTGAACTTTATTAACAATTCGATGGGTGGCATTTTTGGGAAGGGGGCACTTTGTTTTATCACCATTGTATGATGCGCACCTCTGCGTTGCCAGCACACCTGAATATGATATGCAAAATTGTCAATGCACTTTGGCACACTCGTCTCTTGGCACTGCCCGGATTTTGGATGTAATGGTCCTCTTCAGTTCAGGAATTGTCTGGGAATTGTCTCGATAGATATTATCTTTGAGATAACTTGACAGATAAGAATCAGGAGGGGGGGGGGAGGTGTTATGGTCCAATGAGTGTGAACCCCATTCAGGATCACTTCTTGTACTGATGAGACCCTCACTAAAGTGTCCCTGCAGCTATTTCAACGAATCATTTGAAGTGTGGGGGGTTTTCCAATCCTTTGTAAACCACTGTTCATCCCTCACAACTCTTTGTTTGCCCAAAACTTAACGACCGCTAAATAGTGCTCAGTATTAATCAACGCAGAGGTTGCACATTTGGAGCACATAATTGAATGGCGATAAAACAAAGACTGTTGGAGATTCACGATTGAAACTCGGTGGACAAGTCAGGCATAGAATGAAGTTTATTTGTGCCAAATATGGTTCATCTACGAAGCAATTTCTCTAGTTCCCTTACAGGGTTGAAAAAAGTGACGTGGTGGACAACGGAAAACCTCACTGATGACAGTTGTAGAGGAAAAGCTGTATCAAAATAAATTGACAAAGACATTTCGTACAAATATAAGAAAAATCGACCAAGAATATAGATTTCACACATTTGAAAATGAATTGTTCCAAGCTAGAATCAGATGTCATAAATAAAATTCAGTCATTGCCGACTTAAGTGGCATTCGTTTTATTCATCCAAAGTATATTTAGTTGATAAATATTTTTACGGTCAAAAGAAAAGACTGTAGGTAAGCAACCGTGGAATTTCCACGGATCATGTCAGTAGAAACTAGTAAACAAATAAGATTCTTTTGGATATTGGATAAACCTCCGTGTTATAACTTGGAAGATTCTCGAATATCCTTTTTTGTTTCGTTTATTTTAATATCTCTAGCAACTGTTAACTTATTTTACATAGAGAAATGAAAATATATACATGGTGTTCGAAACAAATTTGACACTTTTTGGAAAGAAAAAAACAAAAACATATCTTGGCCAATAATTGATGTATTCTCAAAGTTCAAAGTGCATCTCTTAGAGGAACTTTTGCTGAATGTATTCCTTTCCACAGCCACCCTCTCCACCCAGTGTTTGACAGTAGTGGACGGAAACCTAATATACACATCTGAATTGAGTCCGAGTTCTTTTTCGAAGAGATGGAGCGACATGATGTGACCATCGCTGGAAACACACCTAAAGATAATCACAGTTTGAGGAAACTTGGTCTTCATGACACTGTTGTATTGTTGCTTGCATTCGAGAATATATTTTCGTTGTACGCCAAGTTGACAACACACGCGGCTGGTCTGCCTTGTGATGGTGGTCATTGCTTTCACCATCATCATCATCGCTGTAAGCCCGGCTGCTGACAAAGCCAAGCATATACCCGTTTGTTTTTTAGCAGTTTTATTCAAACAAAAAAAAGAGACAGAAATTAACTGTATTGTACGGGAGAGAGAGAGAGAATGAAGGACTTTACTTGGAGAAATACCTTTTCACTTTTTGCCATTGTCCACCGTCAACGCCCCCAACCCTTCCCGACGAGGACTTTGAGTTTTTCACATCTGCTCCTCTCTTCATTTTCATTCCTGTAGCGAAGAGAAGATATCGGTTGATTCTTGTCCTTCAACAAAACCTGGAAACAAAACTATTACTCATGTATTGTTAGACCCTTGCTAATAACTCGGTGTTAGGGTGTTCAATACATGTCTATATATATATATATATATATATATATATATTGTGTGTATTTAGGCAGCATTTTCTGCCTTGTTTGGGGTGAATTATGTTAAAAATCTATATATATATGTTCAACACATTTGTCTTTGTTCAAAATGCAAGTAGAAATCTTATAAGATCACAAACACACACAAACTTAAAGTCTCGTACAAAAAGTTTCTATCTGAAGAACACAAAGAAAATTTATGATGTAAATTAAAGTTACCAAATACTATTTTATTATTCTGCGTGGGATTATTTGAGTATCCTGGGAAAAATAAAAGCCTAGTTTTTCTTGGCGGTCAGACGGATGTTCGATATGGACTACAAGTTTCCTACTTTACCTGTGTGTTTTATCTATATACACTATACAATATAGATTCCATCGACTAGTACCCGGGTTTCGCAAAACCGACTCTCTACTAATCCAAAGACCGAGTGGAACAATGGGTTAGAATGCTACTTCACCTCACCCTCATTCACACTTAGGTGCTCCGTTCAGTTAATCTCATACTTGTCTTTTTCAAAATTTTTATTTTTTACTAATGATTTATCAATTATCAAGGCCAAAAGCCACTCGAGGATAAGGGTAACGCGATTGATTGTCAATTTAATGATGAAGAATTCTATGAGAGGATTCAAAATAATGAGTGGAGCCTACATATAACAATTTGACAAAAATACTCGATGGACCATCCGAAAAATCGAAAAAAACTTTTAGCAGAAACACTCAGTGTTGTTGAATAATGTTTACCTTAATATATATATATATATATATATATATATAGATATGAAAAAGGAAAAACCAAAATTATTTATATTTACCGTTTGATCTTCATTTCAAGACTTTCTCACGATGATTGATTTGAAGAAATAACATACAAGTGCAATATTCGAAAATATTTGCGTTTGTGATGTGAAAAGAATTTTTTTTTTTTTGTTATGAAATAGAATAAGTGCTGAATCAAGTCTTTGCCGACATTTATTTAAAATGAATTTAATGAGTCTAGCTTGTTTAAAGTTAAAAGTATGATCATGTTGTAATGCATGAGAGAATAGTGCATTTAGGGAATTGTTATTTTTTATATCTCTTTTATGTTCATCAAGCCTTTTCTTTAGTTTCCGTTAAGTTTCACCAACATATATCTGATGACAATTGTTGCATGGGACAGTATATATATCTGCATTAGATGTGGGTGGGGGGGGGGGTCGAAAATGTTTTGTTACTTTTAATATTTATTTTCTAGTTTGTGATGTACTTTGCATTGTTGGAATTCCTAGTTTATTTAGTGTTGTAAATTATTGTATTATTGACGTGGGTAGGTAAAAGAAGATTTTTGTTTATAATGGAAGTGTCCGGTGTATATGAGTTTTGCTTATTGTTTCTGGAAAATATTTGTAGGGCTTTTTTCTTTGCATTTAATATGAAATATGTAGGGTATTGCAATGTTTTGAGTGAATTTCTGATGTATTTGAATTCTTCATCTAGATATTGTGGACTACAAATTCTGAATGCTTGTAGGAAGAAATCATTTTGATTTTATTATGGTGTGAGTAAAAAAACAAAAAAAACATTCTTTTCACGTCATATATATATATATATATGTATATATATATATGTATATATATATATATATAGAGAGAGAGAGAGTGAAAGATCGATGAACACTCATGCATAGAGTGTAACATAAGCAATTGTTTGGAGTGTGACGTGACGGTTCTTATAAAGTGTTGCCCTTCGATTAAAAAAATACTTTGGTGTTATTTTTTCATCCACAGTTCCCATATGGAGTTTGTATTTATACTTAAATCATCATAAATGAATGATACACCTTAAGAAGGCCAGAGAGCATACTGGCCGAAACATAAATAGTAATGTTGATAACGACCGTTATTTGAGGAAAAGCAATATAAATATCTAAAAGATATTTTTAATTATACAGGTCGTTGTTGACTTACAACCTACTCAACTTAAAACTTACTGACCATATATATATATATATATATATATATATATATATATATATATATATATATATATATTCAATATTTTTTATGTAATTTTCATTCGGTTAGCTAAAACAATTGTATGTGAATAAAAAATAAGTTTTATGAAATGATGTGAATCCGTCTTATAAAATTGCATAAAAAATATTGAATATAGCATAGCTCTGGTCTTACACTATTGAGCTTTTATAATTACTTTTATAAAATTTATATTTGAATACATATAAAAAATTCTAAATATAAAAAAAATACATCTCTTTCTCTCTCTCTCTCTCTCTCTCTCTCTCTCTCTATATATATATATATATATATATATATATACAGGGTGGGCCAAAATAAGGGTCCTATCTTTAAATTTGAATAACTTGAATTTGAATAACTTCCACAAAATAAAAGTTAAACTCACCAAACTTTATGTGTGTGTAGACTGACCCTTCCGAGATTTTTTGAAATAAACAAAACAAATTTTAGCCGAAAAACACTTCTTAAAACTTACAAAAACTAAAGTATTGTTTTTTACACTGTTTTGAGTTTTTTAAGCAAAAATAATGTTTTCTAAATGAGGGTACGTTCCTTAGGGCTAATACGGCTCATGCTTGCTTCGGAAGGGGTCCTTTACTTATTCTAAAAAAAAATTTTTTTTAAATCAATAAATAAAAAAGTTATGAATTTTAAAAAATAGGACCCTTATTTTTGCCCACCCTGTATATATATATATATATGTATATCTATATATATATATATCTCTATATATATCTATGGCAGTTTTGATAAAGTTTTTATCTCAGAAAGTGAGGAGAAGAAAATAAGAGAGACTACATTATTATATGCTTGTAAAATATCAGGCTGGCGTTCTAATTTTGGTATTGTGTTACATAAGAGAGTGGAGTACTAAGGTTTTCAAGATTACTAATAGAAAATAGTAATAAAATGTTACTGAAATCTGATTATCAAAATAATGAGTTAAGGAAATGTTAATAAATTATGACTTTAAGATGATTACAATATTATCACACAGTCTAATATTCTTATGGTAATTTACATTCAAATCACTTTACGACTTTTAACCAATTGCGGTTGTAAGTCGTCGTCGACAACAACAACGACGACGGCTTGTAGTTTTTTTTGGGTATTTTTTATTAATAATGAGTGCTCACCTATCAAAGCTAGAAAACCACTCAAGGATAAGAATCAATGAGATGGATAGATTGACATTTCAATGATGATGAATACTATAAGAGGATTGAAAAAAAATCTCCAAACATTACCCACTCATAACAGCCGACACAGAAAGCAGCAAATCTTCACCGTTTGTGAGAAACCTCGCTAATGGGATGTGAAAACTAAAACACAACATATGAAAGGGGAGCGAGAGTTACGAGGCTGCCGAAAGTTAACCCAAGATCCATTTTTTATTCTCCATAAAGAATGATGTTGATACCAATTGTCATTTGGTAACAGTAACGCAAGTTTGAAAGGGGACTTGCTGCCTTGCGTTCTGTTTCTGTGATATAAGAGAAAGATTGTTGCCGCGACAAGTGACAACCTGTTTATTGCTCTCGGCCACGGAGAAATGGTAAATAATTCTGATTATGGTTTACGTTTTTGGCACCTGTCCAGGTGACAAGTCCCGACTTGTCTGCCCATCTATTCGATTCTGCTGACTAGGCATTATTTAAAGTCTCTGTCCTCTCTCTTTTACTGATGTACTGTGATGCCTTCTGTTGACCGACAAGCGACACAAATAAACAGTTTTCACCTTGGCGCGTAAGAGGACAAGGAGAGGAGAGAAAGAGGAATTATTACTCCCACTCTTTCTATTGGGTTAAGCTTTTCATTACATGACTAGTTATTCTGAGGGACAACTATTCTGGAACTGAAGATGGTCATCGCAGCCAATATCAGGGCATTGTCAAGAGAGGAGCGTGTCAGTTTTTGTTTTTCTTTTTTTCTAATGAAAATCGCCTCAGACAAGGCATGAAGCCACTTGACGTAAGGAACTAACAAGAACGAAAGATGATTATCGCAAAGACAGGAGATACCTATTGACCTTAGTCTTGAAAATATCAAGACTATAGATAGGAAGAAAACAGTCAGCAGGAAAAGAGTTTCACAAGCCTGCAGTTCTTGAACAGGAAGCCGTATTACAATGAGGTATGAAAACAGCATATTGATGGAGACCCCTAGATCAGTGAGTCAAATGAGCTGGAACAGAGGAAGTAGGGAATAGATCAGACAATTCTGAAGAACACATGCTATAATAATATTTATAGAAAAGACTGAGACTAGCAACATCCCGTCTGTGTGAGAGAGAGGGTGCAGAGAAGTAGAAAGGGTGGGGCCAATCAAATTACAGATACGTTTCTGCAACATCATTATTGACAATTTGGGGCATCGTATCCAGGTCTGATTATCATTGATCGACGATAAAATAAAGACTGTTGGATATTCATGACTGAAACTTTGTGGACAAGTCAGGCATAGACTGAAGTTTAATTGTACCAAATATGGTTGGATTGCAAAAAGAAATTGTGAATTTTATTGACGGTTCCATGGGTGGCATTTTTTGGTGGTCAACCTTTACTCCAGGTTAGAGTGAACCTGAAGGTAATGGCACTTAAGGAGTGACTCTACATTTCTTAAATCTCCCAACGTGGGGTTTCATCATTGGATTTAGTTTAAGATTATTCCAAGGGTAATTGTTAAGAAGAGCGAGGTTACTGGTGGTATTCACCCGGCGTTGCCGTTTAGAGATATAATACTGGTTAGAAGGTTTTTGAGGAAAAATAATCTCAAATTTCGTCATCTTTACAATTTTTGTCTGAAAAGAAAAGTTAAAAATAACATTTCCAATATGAGGTATATGAGTAATAAAAAAAAAAAAAACTGTTAGCGTGGTGGTGTTTTTTGAAAGAAACTATTTGTTGCCGCTGTATTTCTGAACGTTTCTGCAAAACAGTAAAATGGCTTTAACGAATTGAAACAAATTCCTTTTCCCTTTAATTATTTTTAATCTTAAAGAGTACCAATAAAAAATAATTCTTTAAACCTTGTTTTAAATATATATATTTTTTATATATACTAGAAGAATACCCGTCCCACGACGGGTAAACTTAATTCTCCAAGCAGAACTGTTTTGTACCACTTTTATGTCCCCTTGTGAAGATTAAAATCAACATACGATGCTATTAAACCTTATGTCTAGAATCGTTATTCCAATTCGATCAAAATCTATTACATGATTTTTATTTTAGAAAATGTCTAATATTTAAGGCTTAAGTTTAAGGGGTCTTAGCAGGAAATTGAAATTCAGGGAATCTTGCTTAATCGGTGTTTAATGACTATGGATAAAATTCAATGCCAATCTGAAATATTTGAATTTTCAAATATGAGGTTGTGCCCATATAGTGTCCCCTAAAAACCCTTTAAAATACCCCAAAGAAACTGAAATCTGGGGAACATTTATGAATTAATGTCTAATACCTATTGTTACAATTTCACAAAAATCGGAGGTATTCGAATTTTCACGAAGGGCTTCCACCCCATTTGTATTCCTATTGAATAAAACTAAATTAAGCTAAATATAGCCCACATTTGGACCCCTTATACCTAGCAGCTGTGTTAAAAAATCATAATGATCGGTTAATTAGGAGTGAATCCTGTACATACAAAAATATATACAGCTACCTAACTCTATAAAGAAAGAGATTAGGGCCTTCCATAGCTTAAAAAAACAATTTTTTTCATAAATTAAGTTAGCTTTACACCTACTCGGCGTCCACCTGTAAATTGCATTTTTAAAATATTTACTTCTGATTTGGTCTCTTTTTATTCACTGAAGCGTAACTCAGCCGTATAGCAATGCATCATTTATCAGGCATTAAACTTAACCCAATTCCACCTTTTTTTTATTGCAATAAAGCCTCATAAAGCAATGTTTAAACAAACAAAACCACCTTACCACATATCATAGTTTTGAGTAATCTGCATTTGGCCTCCTATGACCCTTGTCTAGCGCATGACCTTCAAGTCATATTCCTTTGACTTCATAATTGTCGTTTCTTAAAATAAAATGTTCTATTATCCATCCGTCTCTTTTTTTCCTTTTTTTTTTTGGATATATTCTTTGTAATAAAAGTTTGTGTTGGGATTTCTCTCTTAGATTGCAGCTATTTAAAGGTGAGTCTAGACAGATCAACAATGAGTAAACATTACTGTTACAAAATATGTTTAATAATAAAAACTTTATAGATGGAGTTTATAATATGGTAGGGTATTTTTCAAAATAATTCAGATTTATTTATAATTAATACCCCACCCCACTTTAAATCATTGGAGTAATAAAAAATGTCTAACTGGCTGGTAAATGGCTGCTGGCCCAGAAGAGGTAAAATACCTCTGCGGCCCAGAAGAGGTAAAACACCTCCGCGGCCCAGAAGAGGTAAAACACCTCTGCGGCCTAGACTAAGTATGACTAAGTATGACAGACTGATGAAAACGTTATTTCAGACGAAGTATGACAGACCATTAAAATGCTATTTCGAACTCATGGATGATAGATTGACTTGAGTGTAGCAGACCGAGGAAAATGCTATTTCAAACGTCAGCGTAACAGATCGATAAATAAGCTTGCGGTGTTATCTCTTTTTGGGATTGGACTTATTTAAAGGTGGGTCTAGACAGATCAACAATGCGTGAAAATTACTGTTACAAAATATGTTTAATAATAATAATATAGGTGGAGTTTATTATAGGGTAGTTGTTTTTTCAAAAGAATTCAGATTTGTTTTGAATTAATTTTTCTCCCTTTGAATCAACGGAGTAATGAGGATTGTCTAACTGGCTGATAAATTGCGATGTCAAAGAAAAGGTAAGAAAACGAAAGAATGCGACTATTCAATCTGTGTGTTCAGTGATGCAAATAGCCTTTTTAATTTAAGTTTGACTCTCATCATCATCATCATATTCAGTTTAACATCCGTCTTAAATGCTG
Organism: Sepiola atlantica; assembly: GCA_963556195.1. Classification (NCBI taxonomy): domain Eukaryota; kingdom Metazoa; phylum Mollusca; class Cephalopoda; order Sepiida; family Sepiolidae; genus Sepiola; species Sepiola atlantica. The sequence continues at coordinate 34,109,444 of OY744527.1, read as the reverse complement.
GCATGTGTTTAATGGCTTTTATAAATTGACTTCCAAACTAACCTATCTCTGGCCAGGTCATTATTTATCCCTCTTTCTCAAGTACATCTTTATCACTTTCTCGCATGTTTTCCTTGGTCTTCTCCTGACCCAACTGAACCTGCTACCTCAACTGTTCTACATCTACTAAGCCAAAAACTCTCATCCATTCTTTTAACGTGACCAAACCATCAAAGTCTCCTGTTCTGCACACATCTCTCTATACTATCCAGATTTAATCTTACTCTGAGGTCAGCTTGTCTTTAAGATTCTAACTACAAATTTATTGTATCATTTTCATATCATTTCTCTCCATGCAACGCATGTCCTCAACCCTTACAGGCCAAGTTTCATTTCCATACATCATCCCACTGCAAACACATGCCTGATAGATTCTTCCCTTGGTTGAGAGTGGTAACGCTCTGCTGGTTAGTAATAGCAGAAGTTCGCAGAACTTACTCTATCCGCTCATAATTCTTGCAATCACACTAACACCTGCTCCTTCCTGTGCTTTAAAGGTAAGAAAACTTCTGAACAACGTAAATAGCTTCGCTATGCAAATGAAATAACGGAAATGTCATATCAAACTTAAGCGTGACAGCCTAAGGAAAATTTTATTTCAAACCTAAGTGTAACAGACCGATAAAAATGTGATTTGAAACGTGAACGTGACAGACTGACGAAAATGCGATTTGAAATGTGAACGTGACAGACTGACAAAAATGCGATTTAAACTTGAACGTGACAGACTGACAAAAATGCGATTTAAACTTGAACGTGACAGACTGACAAAAATGCGATTTAAACTTGAACGTGACAGACTGACAAAAATGCGATTTAAACTTGAACGTGACAGACTGACAAAAATGCGATTTAAACGTGAACGTGACAGACTGACGAAAATGTGATTTGAAACGTGAACGTGACAGACTGACGAAAATGCGATTTGAAATGTGAACGTGACAGACGGACAAAAATGCGATTTAAACTTGAACGTGACAGACGGACAAAAATGCGATTTAAACTTGAACGTGACAGACTGACAAAAATGCGATTTAAACTTGAACGTGACAGACTGACAAAAATGCGATTTAAACGTGAACGTGACAGACTGACGAAAATGTGATTTGAAACGTGAACGTGACAGACTGACGAAAATGTGATTTGAAACTTGAACGTGACAGACTGACGAAAATGTGATTTGAAACGTGAACATGACAGACTGACGAAAATATTATTTGAAACTTGAACGTGATGGATAAATAAAGTAAAATGTCTTTACTGTTTATGGATGTTCGGTATGAAGCAGACTAACAATTTTATTTGGGAAAAGTTGTTTTGATTTTGGTATAGGGCTTTGTTTTCAATTGCATCTCTGGACAGACAGATAGATAGACAGACAGACAGACAGACAGATAGATAGATACTCTAGGATATATAATATAAAAGTGGTGTTTCAGTTCAGTCATAAATGACGGAGAAAAAAGTTAGATTTTTCAAACAAGGCAATCAAGCATTTAAAAAAAAAAATGTCAACATTTTTATATCACAATGAAAAATTTTTTAAAAATTTAAACCAATGAACTATTTACATTATATTCATCAAAATTAGCTTCATGCCAATTGTCGTTTATTGGTATTTTATATCGAGCGACCACACACCTTGACCTTTCAGTTGAGCAAGGTGTAGTATCTGTTCCGGTGCTACACTTCATCTTTTCTGTTCTGGGTCACTGAGGGAGGGGTCCTTCTAGACTTAGGCAATTTTTATTTGTGTCCCAATCCAGAGTACCGCTTTTTAGGGACCTAGATTTTTCTTCACATTTAAAACCGACCTTGCGGCTAACTCTGCCCTCGTGGGGAGGCAAGTAAATAGGGATCACAAATAAGTCTCACATTTATGATAGGAATTTCTCTATTGTTTAGTGAAATATATTTTAGGTTTGATTGAAAAGAATATGATAGTGTACTGCCCTGTACAGGGATTGAACTCGCACTCTCAGATTATGAGACTTATGTGTTTAATACATACTGCAAAACACGTCTCATGGTTGAGTACTCTAGTCGTTTTGTCTTAAATCTTTCAAAATCACGTGCGTCTGTTTAAACTTGTATCATTTTTTTTTTAAGAAATGCACATTGTTTTTAACAAATTTATGTGTTTTAAACTAATGGATGAATTTTTACTGGTTTTTGCATTTTATAACTAACTGAAGGACAACGGTTCTCTGAAAATAATTACTCCCAAGGGGAAAAAAACAAAAACACATATTAATATTTGCTTCTGGATGTCCAACCAAGTTCTGCACAGAGACTAATAAACAAATCAGTGGGTTGCAGTTTTATGTATTTAATTGTTTTTGATTTGATTTTCTCAAAAGGCGATATCACACAGATATATACTCATCCACACACTGTTTCACTGTATCACAACTCTTCAGTGTGGCTAGACATGCGAGTGCTTCGGGCTGATATTAAAACCCAGTCATTTTTTTTGTGCACAAGGAAGAAATTGAGATCGTAATGTTTATATAAACAATATAAGAAGTCAGAGAGGGAGTGCTCTATTCGTTTTTGCAGAGAGCCTTTTATCTATATAATGACACGTCCTATTAAAGGCGACCTAATGCAATATTCTTTACCGCTTAGGAAGTGGAAAAATACTAAAAACAGTGCTGCTTCTATCGCCAGTAAAAACAATAACAAAAAAGTATGTAACTTAACATTATGGCAATAAAAAAAATCGTACATATTTCGGCAAGGTGTTATGGTATGGTGGTAAGATGTCAGACTACAGACAATAATATCGAGGGTTCGATCCTTATCCAGGTGAGCCATGCTGATGACGGCTTTATGTATGTAAAAATTCATTAATAATATATATATATATATATATATATATATATACACTGTCTCGAGCCTGGCATGCCTGAGAGTATTTATAAACTGATACATATCTGTGAAGACATTATTCTTGCAAAACTAAAAATAAGAAATCTCTTTACTTAGAGCAGAGCGACTTCTTTTGCTATCTAATTTACATGTGTGTTCACGGTGTTTATGAACGCACTGTATAAATTAGATGACAAAATAAAGCAATTAAGAAACAACACTGAAAAATAGTCCCCTATTTACTTGTCTCCCCACAAGGGTAAAGTTAGACGTAAGATCAGTGGGGAATATCCAGCTACACCAAAAGGGGCACTCTGGATGGAACAACATTTTTAAAAATTGCCAAAGTCAACGAGTTTTCCGTCTCTGACAGAACAGATGCTACATCATGATCCCAGCCGAAAGACCAGGAATCACTAAAAAAATGTCACCCTTTCTCAAAATGCTCTAAAAAAAAAAAAAATCTAATATATAAAACTATCTTGTCGGATTTTCAAAGTCAGACTCAAATAGCATTTAAGCTGACAAATCAAACATTGCTTTTGACTAGCCAATTTTCATTTGTTATTGTTGTACCATGTTATTGGTAATATAATAAAGTACTTAGCTATAATTTATGTAAAAAAAATTACTTTAGTCCGGTTCATACGACTGCTAATATGAAAGATTTTAATCTAAAAATAAAAATCAGCAAGGGTGATAACTCATTTTAAATTGAATACTATAATAGGAGTTGTCTACATTTTAGTTTACAACTTTGCAAAAAAGTAAAATTTAAAACTAAAATGACTTCACTGCATCCTGCGGAATTCTGGCTGGGGTTAGGGTTAGTTAAGAATATTAGAGAGTTGTTGAATAAACAGACAATGAGAGCAGGCGAGAGAAATACATGGATAACTAAGTGAGATATGGTTAACTTGTTTAGTTAATTACAAATTACGGCTAATTAAAATGACATTTTTTCAAACATAACTCCATCCCAGAACTAAGGAATATTTTAAAATGCATTTGCAATTATGAAACTATATAAGAAAAAAAGCCTTTGAGAAACAAACGTTGATTCACTCAACTTCAGTATAATACTAGATTTCCCTACCTGGCGTTGCCTGGGTGTACAAAATTGAGAAATGGTTAGGGTTTGAAAAAAAAAATAATAATAATAAAAAAAAATCTTCTTTTTTTTCACAAATTTCACATCACTGTTAACATAGGCTGAATTCATTTTCTCTCTTTCTATTTCTCTCTCTCTTTCTATTTCTCTCTCTCTCTTTCTCTCTCTCTCTTTCTATTTATCTCTCTTTCTATTTCTCCCTCTCTCTCTCTCCCTCTCTCTTTCTCTCTCTCTCTCAATTTGGAAGTTTGTTCGATTTCGAAGTAATTGTAGAAACTGTATTTAAAAAAAAAATCTGTTAAAAATATTAATTTGTTTGACAGCAAAGGGAGGCGACTGTCAAAGTTTACTCCCTCCTTTTTAAACATGTCTGGCCACAGAAAAAAAAACAACCGGATAAATTACTTTATGGAAGGATTTTTTTTTGTTCTGAACAACATGCTCCACCGATCAGCAAGACAAACTGACGATTCATCAGATTAATTGCTATCTATGACAAAATCTAACAAGATCATTTTAAATATGCCTATCTATATAAAGTTAGGTATGTGTATATGTTTGTATACTTGTATGTACAGTATTCACTGCTAAACTAATTAACCGATCATTATGAATGTTGGAACACAGCTGCTAGGTGTAAGCAATCGTAATGTGGGCTATATTTAGTTTGAGTTTTATGCAGAGTTGGAAGCTCTTTGTAAAAATTCAGATACCTCCGATTTTTGTGAAATCATAACAATAGGTATTAGACGTCAGTTTATAAATATTCCCCAAATTTCAGTTTCTTTGGAGTATTTTAAACGTTTTTAGGGGGCATAATATAGGCGCAACCTCTTATTTGAAAATTCAAATATATCAAATTTCCATTGAATTTGATCCATAGGCATTCGACAGTAATTATTAAGCAGATTCTCTGAATTTCTTCTTAAGTTACATTTTAGACATTTTCTTGAATCAAAATCATTTAATGGATTTTGATCTAGATTTCAATAAGGATTCTAGACATCAAGTTTAGTAGCATTATATCTTAATTTTAATCTTAATAAAGGGACATAAAAGTGGTGCAAAACTGTTCTGTTCAAGAAATTAATTTTACCCGTCCTGGGACGGGTATTCTTCTAGTTAAATTATAATTATCATTGTTAAATTATAATTATCATTGTTAAATTATAATTAGAAGATTAAAAAGTCTCTTGTTTTTAACAATAAATGTTTTGTATATAAATCAAAATCAACATTGTTGAATGTTTTAGATGCGTCCTTGTATTTTGAGAGGTATCGTTCATCAGTCGGTCTGTCACACATAAGTTAGTAAAAGCATTTTCATTGCTAAACGCATTATTTGAATGGACTTTACAATACTCGTTGTCGTCTTTCCTCTGGTCTTCGTTCTCCAAATATGTTCCATGCCATTAAGCATTACCAATGAACCCCCAGCTGTGTTTAGGATTTGACATGTTTTGTTTTTGCGACCTCGCTACAAGTTTCCAACACTAATAAAAGTTTTTGGTTTCTTGAACATAATTATTCTTGGTCGACAATTTGTCGTGTGATTTCAATAAACCTGTGCTCCCCAAACTGCTATGGCCTACTGCCTTCTAGGCATTTACTCTACATCCACGGAACCCGCAAAAAACATTTCTATTAATTAATTTAGAAATATATCTTGAAGAGGCTTCGAGGGGAGTCCCCGGTGATGTGCTGGTTACGTCACTCGTTTCAGGCTTTTTGGCATCAGACTAACTTCACCAGTAACCCCGGCTTTGCTTTGATCAGAAATAAGCCCTAACCTCTAAAATTAAAGTACTACATATTACATTGATTTCTTTTCAAATTACTACATATTACATTGATTTCTTTTCAAATTACTACATATTACATTGATTTCTTTTCAAATTACTACATATTACATTGATTTCTTTTCAAATTACTACATATTACATTGATTTCTTTTCAAATTACTACATATTACATTGATTTCTTTCCAAATTACTACACATTACATTGATTTCTTTTCAAATTACTACATATTACATTGATTTCTTTTCAAATTACTACATATTACATTGATTTCTTTTCAAATTACTACACATTACATTGATTTCTTTTCAAATTACTACACATTACATTGATTTCTTTTCAAATTACTACACATTACATTGATTTCTTTTCAAATTACTACACATTACATTGATTTCTTTTCAAATTACTACACATTACATTGATTTCTTTTCAAATTACTACACATTACATTGATTTCTTTTCAAATTACTACATATTACATTGATTTCTTTTCAAATTACTACACATTACATTGATTTCTTTTCAAATTACTACATATTACATTGATTTCTTTTCAAATTACTACATATTACATTGATTTCTTTTCAAATTACTACACATTACATTGATTTCTTTTCAAATTACTACATATTACATTGATTTCTTTTCAAATTACTACATATTACATTGATTTCTTTTCAAATTACTACACATTACATTGATTTCTTTTCAAATTACTACACATTACATTGATTTCTTTTCAAATTACTACATATTACATTGATTTCTTTTCAAATTACTACATATTACATTGATTTCTTTTCAAATTACTACATATTACATTGATTTCTTTTCAAATTACTACATATTACATTGATTTCTTTTCAAATTACTACATATTACATTGATTTCTTTTCAAATTACTACACATTACATTGATTTCTTTTCAAATTTCTACATATTACATTGATTTCTTTTCAAATTACTACATATTACATTGATTTATTTTCAAATTACTACATATTACATTGATTTCTTTTCAAATTACTACATATTACATTGATTTCTTTTCAAATTACTACATATTACATTGATTTCTTTTCAAATTACTACACATTACATTGATTTCTTTTCAAATTACTACATATTACATTGATTTCTTTTCAAATTACTACATATTACATTGATTTCTTTTCAAATTACTACACATTACATTGATTTCTTTTCAAATTACTACATATTACATTGATTTCTTTTCAAATTACTACATATTACATTGATTTCTTTTCAAATTACTACATATTACATTGATTTCTTTTCAAATTACTACATATTACATTGATTTCTTTTCAAATTACTACACATTACATTGATTTCTTTTCAAATTACTACATATTACATTGATTTCTTTTCAAATTACTACATATTACATTGATTTCTTTTCAAATTACTACACATTACATTGATTTCTTTTCAAATTACTACATATTACATTGATTTCTTTTCAAATTACTACATATTACATTGATTTCTTTTCAAATTACTACACATTACATTGATTTCTTTTCAAATTTCTACATATTACATTGATTTCTTTTCAAATTACTACATATTACATTGATTTCTTTTCAAATTACTACATATTACATTGATTTCTTTTCAAATTACTACATATTACATTGATTTCTTTTCAAATTACTACATATTACATTGATTTCTTTTCAAATTACTACATATTACATTGATTTCTTTTCAAATTACTACATATTACATTGATTTCTTTTCAAATTACTACATATTACATTGATTTCTTTTCAAATTACTACACATTACATTGATTTCTTTTCAAATTACTACATATTACATTGATTTCTTTTCAAATTACTACATATTACATTGATTTCTTTTCAAATTACTACATATTACATTGATTTCTTTTCAAATTACTACATATTACATTGATTTCTTTTCAAATTACTACATATTACATTGATTTCTTTTCAAATTACTACACATTACATTGATTTCTTTTCAAATTACTACATATTACATTGATTTCTTTTCAAATTACTACACATTACATTGATTTCTTTTCAAATTTCTACATATTACATTGATTTCTTTTCAAATTACTACATATTACATTGATTTCTTTTCAAATTACTACATATTACATTGATTTCTTTCCAAATTACTACACATTACATTGATTTCTTTTCAAATTACTACACATTACATTGATTTCTTTTCAAATTACTACATATTACATTGATTTCTTTTCAAATTACTACACATTACATTGATTTCTTTTCAAATTACTACATATTACATTGATTTCTTTTCAAATTACTACATATTACATTGATTTCTTTTCAAATTACTACATATTACATTGATTTCTTTTCAAATTACTACATATTACATTGATTTCTTTCCAAATTACTACACATTACATTGATTTCTTTTCAAATTACTACATATTACATTGATTTCTTTTCAAATTACTACATATTACATTGATTTCTTTTCAAATTACTACACATTACATTGATTTCTTTTCAAATTACTACACATTACATTGATTTCTTTTCAAATTACTACACATTACATTGATTTCTTTTCAAATTACTACACATTACATTGATTTCTTTTCAAATTACTACATATTACATTGATTTCTTTTCAAATTACTACACATTACATTGATTTCTTTTCAAATTACTACATATTACATTGATTTCTTTTCAAATTACTACATATTACATTGATTTCTTTTCAAATTACTACATATTACATTGATTTCTTTTCAAATTACTACATATTACATTGATTTCTTTTCAAATTACTACATATTACATTGATTTCTTTTCAAATTACTACATATTACATTGATTTCTTTTCAAATTACTACATATTACATTGATTTCTTTTCAAATTACTACATATTACATTGATTTCTTTTCAAATTACTACATATTACATTGATTTCTTTTCAAATTACTACATATTACATTGATTTCTTTCCAAATTACTACACATTACATTGATTTCTTTTCAAATTACTACATATTACATTGATTTCTTTTCAAATTACTACATATTACATTGATTTCTTTTCAAATTACTACACATTACATTGATTTCTTTTCAAATTACTACACATTACATTGATTTCTTTTCAAATTACTACACATTACATTGATTTCTTTTCAAATTACTACACATTACATTGATTTCTTTTCAAATTACTACATATTACATTGATTTCTTTTCAAATTACTACACATTACATTGATTTCTTTTCAAATTACTACATATTACATTGATTTCTTTTCAAATTACTACATATTACATTGATTTCTTTTCAAATTACTACATATTACATTGATTTCTTTTCAAATTACTACATATTACATTGATTTCTTTTCAAATTACTACATATTACATTGATTTCTTTCCAAATTACTACACATTACATTGATTTCTTTTCAAATTACTACATATTACATTGATTTCTTTTCAAATTACTACATATTACATTGATTTCTTTTCAAATTACTACACATTACATTGATTTCTTTTCAAATTACTACACATTACATTGATTTCTTTTCAAATTACTACACATTACATTGATTTCTTTTCAAATTACTACACATTACATTGATTTCTTTTCAAATTACTACATATTACATTGATTTCTTTTCAAATTACTACACATTACATTGATTTCTTTTCAAATTACTACATATTACATTGATTTCTTTTCAAATTACTACATATTACATTGATTTCTTTTCAAATTACTACATATTACATTGATTTCTTTTCAAATTACTACATATTACATTGATTTCTTTTCAAATTACTACATATTACATTGATTTCTTTTCAAATTACTACATATTACATTGATTTCTTTTCAAATTACTACATATTACATTGATTTCTTTTCAAATTACTACATATTACATTGATTTCTTTTCAAATTACTACATATTACATTGATTTCTTTTCAAATTACTACATATTACATTGATTTCTTTCCAAATTACTACACATTACATTGATTTCTTTTCAAATTACTACATATTACATTGATTTCTTTTCAAATTACTACATATTACATTGATTTCTTTTCAAATTACTACACATTACATTGATTTCTTTTCAAATTACTACACATTACATTGATTTCTTTTCAAATTACTACACATTACATTGATTTCTTTTCAAATTACTACACATTACATTGATTTCTTTTCAAATTACTACATATTACATTGATTTCTTTTCAAATTACTACACATTACATTGATTTCTTTTCAAATTACTACATATTACATTGATTTCTTTTCAAATTACTACATATTACATTGATTTCTTTTCAAATTACTACATATTACATTGATTTCTTTTCAAATTACTACATATTACATTGATTTCTTTTCAAATTACTACATATTACATTGATTTCTTTTCAAATTACTACATATTACATTGATTTCTTTTCAAATTACTACACATTACATTGATTTCTTTTCAAATTTCTACATATTACATTGATTTCTTTTCAAATTACTACATATTACATTGATTTCTTTTCAAATTACTACATATTACATTGATTTCTTTTCAAATTACTACATATTACATTGATTTCTTTTCAAATTACTACATATTACATTGATTTCTTTTCAAATTACTACATATTACATTGATTTCTTTTCAAATTACTACATATTACATTGATTTCTTTTCAAATTACTACATATTACATTGATTTCTTTTCAAATTACTACATATTACATTGATTTCTTTTCAAATTACTACATATTACATTGATTTCTTTTCAAATTACTACATATTACATTGATTTCTTTTCAAATTACTACACATTACATTGATTTCTTTTCAAATTACTACACATTACATTGATTTCTTTTCAAATTACTACACATTACATTGATTTCTTTTCAAATTACTACACATTACATTGATTTCTTTTCAAATTACTACACATTACATTGATTTCTTTTCAAATTACTACACATTACATTGATTTCTTTTCAAATTACTACATATTACATTGATTTCTTTTCAAATTACTACATATTACATTGATTTCTTTTCAAATTACTACATATTACATTGATTTCTTTCCAAATTACTACACATTACATTGATTTCTTTTCAAATTACTACATATTACATTGATTTCTTTTCAAATTACTACACATTACATTGATTTCTTTTCAAATTACTACACATTACATTGATTTCTTTTCAAATTACTACACATTACATTGATTTCTTTTCAAATTACTACACATTACATTGATTTCTTTTCAAATTACTACATATTACATTGATTTCTTTTCAAATTACTACATATTACATTGATTTCTTTTCAAATTACTACATATTACATTGATTTCTTTTCAAATTACTACATATTACATTGATTTCTTTCCAAATTACTACACATTACATTGATTTCTTTTCAAATTACTACATATTACATTGATTTCTTTTCAAATTACTACACATTACATTGATTTCTTTTCAAATTACTACACATTACATTGATTTCTTTTCAAATTACTACACATTACATTGATTTCTTTTCAAATTACTACACATTACATTGATTTCTTTTCAAATTACTACATATTACATTGATTTCTTTTCAAATTACTACACATTACATTGATTTCTTTTCAAATTACTACATATTACATTGATTTCTTTTCAAATTACTACATATTACATTGATTTCTTTTCAAATTACTACATATTACATTGATTTCTTTCCAAATTACTACACATTACATTGATTTCTTTTCAAATTACTACATATTACATTGATTTCTTTTCAAATTACTACATATTACATTGATTTCTTTTCAAATTACTACACATTACATTGATTTCTTTTCAAATTACTACACATTACATTGATTTCTTTTCAAATTACTACACATTACATTGATTTCTTTTCAAATTACTACACATTACATTGATTTCTTTTCAAATTACTACATATTACATTGATTTCTTTTCAAATTACTACACATTACATTGATTTCTTTTCAAATTACTACACATTACATTGATTTCTTTTCAAATTACTACATATTACATTGATTTCTTTTCAAATTACTACATATTACATTGATTTCTTTTCAAATTACTACATATTACATTGATTTCTTTTCAAATTACTACATATTACATTGATTTCTTTTCAAATTACTACACATTACATTGATTTCTTTTCAAATTACTACACATTACATTGATTTCTTTTCAAATTACTACATATTACATTGATTTCTTTTCAAATTACTACATATTACATTGATTTCTTTTCAAATTACTACATATTACATTGATTTCTTTTCAAATTACTACATATTACATTGATTTCTTTTCAAATTACTACACATTACATTGATTTCTTTTCAAATTACTACATATTACATTGATTTCTTTTCAAATTACTACATATTACATTGATTTCTTTTCAAATTACTACACATTACATTGATTTCTTTTCAAATTACTACATATTACATTGATTTCTTTTCAAATTACTACACATTACATTGATTTCTTTTCAAATTACTACATATTACATTGATTTCTTTTCAAATTACTACACATTACATTGATTTCTTTTCAAATTTCTACATATTACATTGATTTCTTTTCAAATTACTACATATTACATTGATTTCTTTTCAAATTACTACATATTACATTGATTTCTTTTCAAATTACTACATATTACATTGATTTCTTTTCAAATTACTACATATTACATTGATTTCTTTTCAAATTACTACATATTACATTGATTTCTTTTCAAATTACTACATATTACATTGATTTCTTTTCAAATTACTACATATTACATTGATTTCTTTTCAAATTACTACACATTACATTGATTTCTTTTCAAATTACTACATATTACATTGATTTCTTTTCAAATTACTACATATTACATTGATTTCTTTTCAAATTACTACATATTACATTGATTTCTTTTCAAATTACTACATATTACATTGATTTCTTTTCAAATTACTACATATTACATTGATTTCTTTTCAAATTACTACATATTACATTGATTTCTTTTCAAATTACTACATATTACATTGATTTCTTTTCAAATTACTACATATTACATTGATTTCTTTTCAAATTACTACATATTACATTGATTTCTTTTCAAATTACTACACATTACATTGATTTCTTTTCAAATTTCTACATATTACATTGATTTCTTTTCAAATTACTACATATTACATTGATTTATTTTCAAATTACTACATATTACATTGATTTCTTTTCAAATTACTACATATTACATTGATTTCTTTTCAAATTACTACATATTACATTGATTTCTTTTCAAATTACTACATATTACATTGATTTCTTTTCAAATTACTACATATTACATTGATTTCTTTTCAAATTACTACATATTACATTGATTTCTTTTCAAATTACTACATATTACATTGATTTCTTTTCAAATTACTACATATTACATTGATTTCTTTTCAAATTACTACATATTACATTGATTTCTTTTCAAATTACTACATATTACATTGATTTCTTTTCAAATTACTACATATTACATTGATTTCTTTTCAAATTACTACATATTACATTGATTTCTTTTCAAATTACTACATATTACATTGATTTCTTTTCAAATTACTACACATTACATTGATTTCTTTTCAAATTACTACATATTACATTGATTTCTTTTCAAATTACTACATATTACATTGATTTCTTTTCAAATTACTACACATTATATTGATTTCTTTTCAAATTACTACATATTACATTGATTTCTTTTCAAATTACTACATATTACATTGATTTCTTTTCAAATTACTACATATTACATTGATTTCTTTTCAAATTACTACATATTACATTGATTTCTTTTCAAATTACTACATATTACATTGATTTCTTTTCAAATTACTACATATTACATTGATTTCTTTTCAAATTACTACATATTACATTGATTTCTTTTCAAATTACTACATATTACATTGATTTCTTTTCAAATTACTACACATTACATTGATTTCTTTTCAAATTACTACATATTACATTGATTTCTTTTCAAATTACTACATATTACATTGATTTCTTTTCAAATTACTACATATTACATTGATTTCTTTTCAAATTACTACATATTACATTGATTTCTTTTCAAATTACTACACATTACATTGATTTCTTTTCAAATTACTACATATTACATTGATTTCTTTTCAAATTACTACATATTACATTGATTTCTTTTCAAATTACTACATATTACATTGATTTCTTTTCAAATTACTACATATTACATTGATTTCTTTTCAAATTACTACACATTACATTGATTTCTTTTCAAATTACTACATATTACATTGATTTCTTTTCAAATTACTACATATTACATTGATTTCTTTTCAAATTACTACACATTACATTGATTTCTTTTCAAATTACTACATATTACATTGATTTCTTTTCAAATTACTACATATTACATTGATTTCTTTTCAAATTACTACATATTACATTGATTTCTTTTCAAATTACTACACATTACATTGATTTCTTTTCAAATTACTACATATTACATTGATTTCTTTTCAAATTACTACATATTACATTGATTTCTTTTCAAATTACTACATATTACATTGATTTCTTTTCAAATTACTACACATTACATTGATTTCTTTTCAAATTACTACATATTACATTGATTTCTTTTCAAATTACTACACATTACATTGATTTCTTTTCAAATTACTACATATTACATTGATTTCTTTTCAAATTACTACACATTACATTGATTTCTTTTCAAATTACTACATATTACATTGATTTCTTTTCAAATTACTACATATTACATTGATTTCTTTTCAAATTACTACATAATACATTGATTTCTTTTCAAATTACTACATAAAAAAGTTGAATTTAAAAAAACCCGGCCCATAGTCCTCTGTTCCCTACTCCCTCTTAGGCAAAAGTTTAACAATGTAAAAAAAAAAAAAAATTGTGGGAGTCGACTAGGATCGAACGCTGAACCTCTGTCTTGGATGTACGTCGGTAACCTTTTGACCGCGAAAAGAAAATCTCTTTAACGATTCACCAGAAGGCGACTAAATGTAGGGTCCACCCATCAAACGTTTTGGGTCATTTCTATACAAAGAAATCGATGTTTTTTTTGGGTTTTTTTCCAATTTTTGGATATTATGCGTGTGAAAGATGTAAGATTCAGAAAATTTCAACAGTTCGGTGTCTTTTGAGTATCTTGACGTATATTGACTTAATTCGGAAGTCGAGTCGCTAAAGAAATTATAGCCACCATGTTGAATAATAAAACGCTGTAAGGAACTATGTTCGTTAATTGCATTCTCTAAAAAACGGAATGAGTATAACTGTATACGTAATAGGTAGAAATAACGTAATCCAATATTTGTGAAAATCAGTGGAATTAGAGGAAGCGTCCATAAAATGTGTGCGTAATGTATTGTATTAAGTAAATTAATAGCAGAGGAATAGTGAATAATAATGGTCACGTTTTGAAAAAGTAGACGTTTATTAGTTCTCGGTGTCGATGGGAACTAAAGTGTTAGCCTGAAAAGTTTTTGCTACCACCTATATGGAGTATGTTTTGGGGAGAAAATAATCACAAATTTACTAAAACACGCTCGAGTGAATAAGCATAATATAGCGGTGAGTTTAGTAGCCTATGATGCATGTGGTTATTTTCCTATTCGTGACAAAGGTACAGGAAAAATCGTCTTAACTTTATATAGAAGAAGAGGTAATTTATTTACACCATAAACAAGGGGAGAAAATCTATTTTAGGATAAAAAGGAAGCAACGATCAATATACTGCTATTTTTATTTTTAAATATAAAATA
>OY744527.1:34008655-34088655 GCA_963556195.1 Sepiola atlantica | reverse complement strand
TTTCTGTCTCTCCACCAGGGAGTGGAAGTAGGTAGTACCGACTTTGTATCATATATACTCACATGTAGATCGGATTTCTATGCAATCTTAGTTATGGCTGACGTCACAAAGTTTTGAGAGAGACATAAGTGCTGAATAAGCGTTGTCACAGATACTGTCTCGCAAGCAAGAAGGGCGCTTCATTAGCTGATTATACATTTTTATGAGAACAAGAATGAACTGGATATGAATCTGATATTAAACTACATCCGATTGTGAACCCTTAATTTGGTTGGTTGTTTTGTTTTTTAATGCCATATCAACCCTTTTCAGCTTATTTAATGCTAAATTTAGTCATTTTGGTAAAAGTTTTTATTTATAGATTTTTTTTTTTAGGAGGCATCTTCCTCATTCGGTTTTGGTATTTAAGGTGCTGCAAGTGTCTTGGACCCTAGAGTGGGGTTGGGTTAGGGTTGGGCAACAGCAGGCAATGTTTCACTCCTGCTCTCCTTGCAGCTTCGTCCAAACATACTCTCTCTCTCGTGTCCACACATTTGACGCAATAGATGGTACGCTGTACATGGCCAAACCATCTGAGACCCTGCGCGTGTAAGGCCTCCATAATCTCACCAATATCAAGTTTCTTACAAAGCACGATTGATGGGATCTTTTCTTCTAGTTTGAAGCCACACATCTATCTGATCATAGGATTATCATTATGCCAAAGTAGTCCACAAACGAGAGATTATATTTAATCCGTAGATGGATCCCAGACAGATGCTACTACTCCGGGTCAGAATGGACCTAGGAATGATAATAAATAAAGGGTGCCCCCCCCCCCCCCCCCCCCCACACTCTACAAAGTTCGCAAATTGGGGTCTCACAACCAGATGCAATTTTGTCTCTAACCACGGACAATTGGCGGTAAGTGAGAGCTTGAGAAGTCAATAGGATTTCAAAAATAAAATAGGCAGGAAAAAAAGGTAGAAAAAGCTGGGGAACGTGGATTTTGGAGGCTGAGTAAGGGGGTTAATACCTTGTCCAAGACTGTTTAATGTTGTACTCGGGACATCTATTTAATCCATAGATGGGATTTTATGAGGTACAACCACTCCGGAATAGTGGATCTCTGAGTAACTAAGGGGTGACTACCCCTTCCCCCCCCCCCCAGCTTCAAAATTAGGGCCCCACCACCAGATGCACTTTTATGGTTATACGCGAGAGCAGCTGCAATTTAGGAGTTTTACAGAGTATAAAATCACCCTTTGATTATCATTACTCTCAGATACAGACATGGAGTGATGATACCGGTCAAGTCTCATTTGTTGGTTGAATAGATGTCGTAAGCATGACATGCGATAGCTTCTCAAGATCAAGGCGTGATGACCAATGCTTGTAAGATGAGTGGTGTCAGCAATGACAATAAGTGCGGCTTCTGCCCCTGACATCCACTTGTAAGGTTCTGTTGGGGAACGGCTACTATACAATGCGACACAATGGAGTGTGTAAATATCTCCACTGGACCATCTGCAAAAAATTGAACATCTAGTGTAACAGCAAGTCTTGGGAACATATACCAGAAAGAACTGTTGGAAATAAGTCGTGCACTATCCACTATGACTATGGGACAAGAGGGAGAGAGTAGCAACCCTAGTTGAAGTCAGTGCTTCTAATGATCCTGGTTGAAACAGGGCCGAGACGGAGAAGATAACTAAATACAAAGGTCTTATGTACGACATGAAAAGAAACTTAGAAAGATTTTAATCATTCCAGTAATTATAGGAACCACTGGGTCCATGAAACATAACTTTTAAAAACTACCTGACGAATATACTCAGTGAACAAAGTGCAAGAGAGATCCAAGCAGTTGCACTTAAAGGGACAGTTCGAATCATAAAAAAGATCTCTCGGTTGGAGTTTTTGAAATAGTGGGTGAATGTCTGCTCCATTCCTAGCAAAAAGAAAAGAAAATTGAAAAAAGAGAATTTACATAATGAGTAACTAGTTAAAGTGAAAACACCATAAAAAAAAAATCTGAAGACATTAAAAACTTGTAGCTTAAGAACTTTTAAGAAAATGACTGGATTCAGCCTCAAATCAAATTTATTGGCAAAAAATAGCGAAGTGCAACAAGCCATGTAAAAATACAGTTAAAAGATGTGTACGTCTATATAGCGTCTGAATGTGTGTTCAAGGTGACTTTAAACCTGGATATAATCGACATTTTTACTGCCTCATGGAGCAGAAACACGCACAGAAAATGCTGCCTTTTTTTCTAATGAGACAAAAGCGCCTATGGTGCATCTTTTGCTGGGATCCCTGGAGATTGCAACTTGACACTGGGGTGAAAAAATCCGCAAAAATTACACTTAAATTCTGATTGCAGAATCGCGTCCTCTCATAAATAACCCCAAAAAGTTGATATGATAAAAAAACAAAAACAAAAAAACAAACAAACAAAAAACAATCAAATAAATAACACAAAAGTATACCAAGATGCGTCCTTTTTTTCTTTGTGTTTTTTATAGAATCACTCCTGTTTCCAAACTGGGTTACAAACCGGTTACCTGGACTTCGTTTTAGTGGTATGGTTAAAGGAGTTTTAAAATTTTTTATGGCCAATTTTTTAAGGGTGTTCATATATAATCGCCTCCAAAAAGTAACGTTTCAGAGGGTGTATCCCCATCCCCACCAAAAAAAAAACCCCAAAAACACTTAATTGGAGATGGGAGTGATTCTATAAAATTACCTTTTTCTTTTGCAATACTGTTCAATGACGGTTTTTACATTTAATAAACCATATTTTTTATTTGTAAAAGAAAATTCCTTGGCCTTTTGGTAAGGATCAAAGTGTAGTATGAAATCCGTGTATATAAATATATTTATGAAAAAATAAAATGTTCAACTAATTTGGGGATATCTTAAGTAAGATGGCCCCTAGAGTAAATGTGGTATTGTGGCGACTGAGATGATTCTAGTTAAGAGTAGGATAGACATTTTTATCATTTTTGACCAACGATCCCCAATTCCCTACACTTTTTGATAGTCTTGTGCCTAAGTTTGTGTTAAATGTAAATTTTTATATTTCGTGCAAATTAATAATTCAAAATGTAGTATACGTTCTGATACAACAATTCGTCTTTTCTGTTCTCGGTCAGTAAAGGAGAAATCGTTCTAGACCGAGGCAATATTAATTTTTGTCCCAATCTAGAGTTCCGCTTTATGGGGGAGCTGGATTTTCCAACATTTAAAACCGACGTTATGTCTAACTCTGCCCTCGTCGGGAGGCAAGTAAATAGAGAGTTGCATTTGTTTGTTCGCTAACCTCAAAAGGAATTGAACGTGTGAACTAGATTTGTACGAATCGGCATGATGCCATTTTGTTTTTTTGGGGGGGGGGGGGCTTTATTGTTGGAATTGGGTTCTCCAATTCTTTCTAGAATCAGGTACTTACAAAAGGGACCACGTGAAGGTTGCCAACATCCATAAATAAAAGTGGTGCTAGGAAGCCACCTCCTATAATACCAGATGACATTAAACCGATCCTGTATGAAACTTGTTCCCATGATGAGGTGATCGAATACTCCGCTTTTCCCAATAAAATACAAATAAACACATCTTATTTTTCTAGTCTGAGAATATTTTCAAGGTATGTCAGTAAAGATGTTAACATTGTAGACATAATTCTTTATTCTCATTTTTTATTTTTTATTTGATAAGTGAAACGTGAGAAACTCCGAAGCTGTTTGACCAGTTTTCAATGAAGCGTTCATATTTCTTTCCTATAGCAATATTAAAATAGTTTATTTGATTTCATTGGAAATAAGCTTATTAAAAATTATATGAATCCTGTTTGATTTTATATAAATAGATTTGATTTTATATAAATAGATTAAAAAAAAACAACTAATAATTTTTTTTTCTAGTTTCATATTCAGATTCTTAATTTTCTAACTTTCATATTTATTGAATAATTTCATATGACTTATTGACTTGTATATAATACACTCCTGTGTTTTAGACTAGTATAAAATTAGAATATTTTATATTGATTTTATATAAATAGATTTAAAAAAACAACTAATAATTTTTTTTTCTAGTTTCATATTCAGATTCTTAATTTTCTCACTTTCCATATTTATTGAATAATTTCATATGCCTTATTGACTTGTATATAATATACTCCTGTGTTTTAGACTAGTATAAAATTAGAATATTTTATATTGATTTCATATAAATAGATTTAAAAAAAACAACTCATAATTTTTTTTTCTAGTTTCATATTCAGATTCTTAATTTTCTCACTTTCCATATTTATTGAATAATTTCATATGCCTTATTGACTTGTATATAATACACTCCTGTGTTTTAGACTAGTATAAAATTAGAATATTTTATATTGTATTTTATCAAGGTTAGCAACTCGTGGGTAGAGAATTTAAATTCTCTCACCCAACTGCAGCACAATGACAGATCCGTGATTAGATGGATCTGCAATATGTGAAAACTGACCAAACCCAACACATCAGGTCAGAGGATTTGCTGAAAGCGCTAAATTTTCTCAGCATGGAGGTTGTCCTAAAGACAAATCGTTTATGCTGATATGGTTATGTGGAGTGGTCATCTTCCTGGATAAACCGTTGCAGAAGCATGATGTCTTGATCCGAAGGAAGGTTTTGTTGGCCAAGAAAAACCTGGAAACAAGTGATTAGAAAAGATCGTACAGAGTGGAATTTGGAAACGGTTGACCCGCTGAAGCATGACAACTGGAGAGTGGACTTGTGAAATATCCGAAAACGTCAGACTCCTGAACACGGGAAAAGTAACATTAAATAGATGAACTTATAATAAGAAGAAAGAACATGTGAAGTGTTGCTAAACTTCACTGTGTAGTACGTTGACAATGTTGCATATGTCATAAAGTAAAAACGGTTAAAAATTAATGGGGAACCGCATTTCATGTATTAATAGTTTGTCTATGACAATCTATAAAGACAGTAACGGAGACAAGTAAGACATAATATTACATACAGAAATACATTGTTCCTATACAATAAAAATGCACATGTTATTTCTGTAAAAACGTTAATGTGATGAATTAATTTTTCTCGTGGAGAGGGGGCCCTAGAGCTGATGTTGCTTGTAGCGCATTTTCCCAGCGAAAGAAATGGGTCTTCATTCTCGACTACACGTTGGTACAAAACTTTGCACAAGATCTCTTGTTCGCAACAATATTTGAGATCGCCTATTTTTTTTTTTTACCACAGGCATAACTTGAGCCTAGAAAACCAAATCCTTTCATAGGAAAATAACTCTGATCCCTACACTCTAAAAAAAATAAACAATGGAATAAATTACATTGTTGTATATAATTATCTAAATAGGAAATTTTGAAATTAAAGTCAGTTGCTGCAAGGATTTTAGTGATGCTTGATGTTATTTAAGGTTCTAAGTAAAAACAAAGGTGATAAGATCTCCCCCACCCACTCTGTGAGGATGGTCTAGACAGAAAAAACTCTTAGTTAAGGAATTGGAGATTCATTAAGATGAATCAAGTATAGTTTAACATTAAAGTGGTTGTTGCCATGATCTTCAAGAATATATCTGCCTTTCTGGAAGAGGACCAAGGGAACATGTTCAGCCTTGCTTTCCTAAGACGGACAATATAATGGAGCACTCGTTACAGAATATGTAACTTTCTGAATTCTTGCTTCAAGTAAGCCTCCCCAACCCAATAAAAGTTCAAAACCATTTTGGGTTTACTTTCGACAGCCTTGCTACGCTAGCTTCCACCCTATTTTGTCCTTTGATCCTCACATTAATCCATGAGTGATGTTTCTGACAAAAGGGGAAGAATTGCTGTTTATTTGGTCAACTTGTTTGAGTTGGTGGTATGTAAAGATATTCAGTCCTCTCACAGTATTCATCATCATTAAACTGTCAATCTATCCATCTCGTTAACTTTTATCCTCAAGTGGTTTTTTAGTCTTGATAAGTGATGATTCGTTAGTAAAAAATAAAAAAATAAAAAATAAAAATAAAAGTCTCAAACATAATAGTGGTAGACTTTTTTGTCGTCCAGCCTTGTAACCTCTTCCTTCCCTATTGAATTCTTGAAAGGCTTAAGTTTTGGCTAGCCTGTTTGGAGTCCAGGAGATTGAACGCTGGTGGTGGTGTCTCTTTCAGGCTTGATTTGTCTGATAACTGACAGATAATGAAGGTAGTTACGTATCCTTGGTAGAGGGCGATGCCATTGTGCTTTTCTGGTTGTTTCACGGCATATCAACCCTTTTAGAGTTATATAATATCGAAACACAATACCTATTGTAAATAACTGATTGTTTTCAAATGATTTCATGCCTTGTCAAACAAACAAACGAACTCAAATATAAATACCAGTCTATTGGGTTCAGTGTGTAGATAGGAGGACAGTTTCTTAGCTGTGTTTAAGTGCACATTATCAGACAGCAAATGCAGTTAGTATTGCTGCAATTTACCACATCTGAACGACATTGATAATAATATTTACCTCATTCTTTCTTGATAGTCATTGTTTACGTCCTGTTTTCTTAATTGAGCACATGATCACACACACACACACACACCCACACACACACACACACGTAATCCTACCAAATGGCATGTTTATGTAAACAGCTCGATGATTCGATGAAATTTAAAACCATATTTAATTTGAACCAATCAGAATTCTAGAGTTGCCAGGTATGATTTACTCATTTCGGCTGTCATTCTCACTTGAAAGCCAGCTACTCTTTTGTCAGTGTTCCTAGACTGAACCTTGTTAACATTCCTTATGTAAATTATCTCAATTACTTTACATTCCGCTTACTGAGGCCAAACTTTAAATGAGTTGGGTATAAATATTACACTTCTATTTTTCTTCAGTACTTTCATAAATCAAATACAAATTGAGCTTTTAAATCGATGAGAGGTTTTGCCCCTATTTACTTGCCTCCCCACAAGTGCAAAGTTAGACACAAGGTACGTTTTTAATGTGAAGAATATCCAGTATCCCCCAAACAAGATACTTTGGATGGGACAAAAATAACAATTGCATCAGTTAAGGGTTTCTCCACCTTACTGGGAACAGAACAGGTACTATACTTTGATCTGTCAGTATATTATGCTTAATTTTGAAATAGCATTTTGACCAGTCTGTTACACTTAATTTTGGAATAGCATTTTTGCCAGTCTGTTACACTTAATTTTGGAATGGCATTTTCACCAGTCTGTTACACTTAATTTTGAAATAGCATTTTCACCAGTCTGTTACACTTAATTTTCAAATAGCATTTTTGCCAGTCTGTTACACTTAATTTTGAAATAGCATTTTTGCCAGTCTGTTACACTTAATTTTGAAATAGCATTTTCACTAGTCTGTTACATTTAATTTTGAAATAGCATTTTCACCAGTCTGTTACACTTAATTTCGTAATAGCATTTTGACCAGTCTGTTACACTTAATTTTGGAATAGCATTTTTGCCAGTCTGTTACACTTAATTTTGGAATGGCATTTTCACCAGTCTGTTACACTTAATTTTGAAATAGCATTTTCACCAGTCTGTTACACTTAATTTTCAAATAGCATTTTCACTAGTCTGTTACATTTAATTTTGAAATAGCATTTTTGCCAGTCTGTTACACTTAATTTTGAAATAGCATTTTTGCCAGTCTGTTACACTTAATTTTGGAATAGCATTTTTGCCAGTCTGTTACACTTAATTTTGGAATAGCATTTTCACCAGTCTGTTACACTTAATTTTCAAATAGCATTTTTGCCAGTCTGTTACACTTTATTTTGAAATAGCATTTTTGCCAGTCTGTTACACTTAATTTTGAAATAGCATTTTCACTAGTCTGTTACATTTAATTTTGAAATAGCATTTTCACCAGTCTGTTACACTTAATTTCGTAATAGCATTTTGACCAGTCTGTTACACTTAATTTTGGAATAGCATTTTTGCCAGTCTGTTACACTTAATTTTGGAATGGCATTTTCACCAGTCTGTTACACTTAATTTTGAAATAGCATTTTCACCAGTCTGTTACACTTAATTTTCAAATAGCATTTTCACTAGTCTGTTACATTTAATTTTGAAATAGCATTTTTGCCAGTCTGTTACACTTAATTTTGAAAGAGCATTTTTGCCAGTCTGTTACACTTAATTTTGAAATAGCATTTTCACTAGTCTGTTACATTTAATTTTGAAATAGCATTTTTGCCAGTCTGTTACACTTAATTTTGGAATAGCATTTTCACCAGTCTGTTACACTTAATTTTAAAATAGCATTTTCACTAGTCTGTTACATTTAATTTTGAAATAGCATTTTGACCAGTCTGTTACACTTAATTTTGAAATAGCATTTTCACTAGTCTGTTACATTTAATTTTGAAATAGCATTTTCACCAGTCTGTTACACTTAATTTCGAAATAGCATTTTCACCAGTTTGTTACACTTAATTTTGGAATAGCATTTTTGCCAGTCTGTTACACTTAATTTTCAAATAGCATTTTTATCAGTCTGTTACACTTAATTTTGAAATAGCATTTTGACCAGTCTGTTACACTTAATTTTGGAATAGCATTTTTGCCAGTCTGTTGCACTTAATTTTGGAATAGCATTTTGACCAGTCTGTTACACTTAATTTTGAAATAGACTTTTCACTAGTCTGTTACATTTAATTTTGAAATAGCATTTTCACCAGTCTGTTACACTTAATTTTGGAATAGCATTTTCACCAGTCTGTTACACTTAATTTTGGAATAGCATTTTTGCCAGTCTGTTACACTTAATTTTGGAATAGCATTTTCACCAGTCTGTTACACTTAATTTTGAAATAGCATTTTCACCAGTCTGTTACACTTAATTTTTAAATAGCATTTTTGCCAGTCTGTTACACTTAATATTCAAATAGCATTTTTGCCAGTCTGATACACTTAATTTTTAAATAGCATTTTGACCAGTCTGTTACACTTAATTTTCAAATAGCATTTTAACCAGTCTGTTACACTTAATTTTGGAATAGCATTTTTGCCAGTCTGTTACACTTAATTTTTGAATAGCATTTTCACCAGTCTGTTACACTTAATTTTGAAATAGCATTTTCACCAGTCTGTTACACTTAATTTTGAAATAGCATTTTTGCCAGTCTGTTACACTTAATTTTGAAATAGCATTTTCGCCAGTCTGTTACACTTAATTTTGGAATAGCATTTTTGCCAGTTTGTTACACTTAATTTTGAAATAGCATTTTTGCCAGTCTGTTACACTTAATTTTGAAATAGCATTTTTGCCAGTCTGTTACACTTAATTTTGAAATAGCATTTTGACCAGTCTGTTACATTTAATTTTGAAATAGCATTTTGACTAGTTAGTTACATTTAATTTTGGAATAGCATTTTTGCCAGTCTGTTACACTTAATTTTGGAATAGCATTTTCACCAGTCTGTTACACTTAATTTTGAAATAGCATTTTGACCAGTCTGTTACACTTAATTTTCAAATAGCATTTTTGCCAGTCTGTTACATTTAATTTTGAAATAGCATTTTTGCCAGTCTGTTACACTTAATTTCGAAATAGCATTTTCACCAGTCTGTTACACTTAATTTTGGAATAGCATTTTTGCCAGTCTGTTACACTTAATTTTGGAATGGCATTTTCACCAGTCTGTTACACTTAATTTCGAAATAGCATTTTCACCAGTCTGTTACACTTAATTTTCAAATAGCATTTTCACTAGTCTGTTACATTTAATTTTGAAATAGCATTTTGGCCAGTCTGTTACACTTAATTTTGAAATAGCATTTTCACTAGTCTGTTACATTTAATTTTGAAATAGCATTTTGACCAGTCTGTTACACTTAAGTTTGAAATAGCATTTTCACTAGTCTGTTACATTTAATTTTGAAATAGCATTTTTGCCAGTCTGTTACACTTAATTTTGGAATAGCATTTTTGCCAATCTGTTACACTTTATTTTGAAATAGCCTTTTCACTAGTCTGTTACATTTAATTTTGAAATAGCATTTTGACCAGTCTGTTACACTTAATTTTGAAATAGCATTTTCACTAGTCTGTTACATTTAATTTTGAAATAGCATTTTCACCAGTCTGTTACACTTAATTTCGAAATAGCATTTTCACCAGTCTGTTACACTTAATTTTGGAATAGCATTTTTGCCAGTCTGTTGCACTTAATTTTGGAATAGCATTTTGACCAGTCTGTTACACTTAATTTTGAAATAGCATTTTCACTAGTCTGTTACATTTAATTTTGAAATAGCATTTTCACCAGTCTGTTACACTTAATTTCGAAATAGCATTTTCACCAGTCTGTTACACTTAATTTTGGAATAGCATTTGTGCCAGTCTGTTACACTTAATTTTGGAATAGCATTTTCACCAGTCTGTTACACTTAATTTTGAAATAGCATTTTCACCAGTCTGTTACACTTAATTTTGGAATAGCATTTTCACCAGTCTGTTACACTTAATTTTGGAATAGCATTTTTGCCAGTCTGTTACACTTAATTTTCAAATAGCATTTTAACCAGTCTGTTACACTTAATTTTGGAATAGCATTTTTGCCAGTCTGTTACACTTAATTTTTGAATAGCATTTTCAGCAGTCTGTTACACTTAATTTTGAAATAGCATTTTCACCAGTCTGTTACACTTAATTTTGAAATAGCATTTTTGCCAGTCTGTTACACTTAATTTTGAAATAGCATTTTCGCCAGTCTGTTACACTTAATTTTGGAATAGCATTTTTGCCAGTTTGTTACACTTAATTTTGAAATAGCATTTTTGCCAGTCTGTTACACTTAATTTTGAAATAGCATTTTTGCCAGTCTGTTACACTTAATTTTGAAATAGCATTTTGACCAGTCTGTTACATTTAATTTTGAAATAGCATTTTGACTAGTTAGTTACATTTAATTTTGGAATAGCATTTTTGCCAGTCTGTTACACTTAATTTTGGAATAGCATTTTCACCAGTCTGTTACACTTAATTTTGAAATAGCATTTTGACCAGTCTGTTACACTTAATTTTCAAATAGCATTTTTGCCAGTCTGTTACATTTAATTTTGAAATAGCATTTTTGCCAGTCTGTTACACTTAATTTCGAAATAGCATTTTCACCAGTCTGTTACACTTAATTTTGGAATAGCATTTTTGCCAGTCTGTTACACTTAATTTTGGAATGGCATTTTCACCAGTCTGTTACACTTAATTTCGAAATAGCATTTTCACCAGTCTGTTACACTTAATTTTCAAATAGCATTTTCACTAGTCTGTTACATTTAATTTTGAAATAGCATTTTGGCCAGTCTGTTACACTTAATTTTGAAATAGCATTTTCACTAGTCTGTTACATTTAATTTTGAAATAGCATTTTGACCAGTCTGTTACACTTAAGTTTGAAATAGCATTTTCACTAGTCTGTTACATTTAATTTTGAAATAGCATTTTTGCCAGTCTGTTACACTTAATTTTGGAATAGCATTTTTGCCAATCTGTTACACTTTATTTTGAAATAGCCTTTTCACTAGTCTGTTACATTTAATTTTGAAATAGCATTTTGACCAGTCTGTTACACTTAATTTTGAAATAGCATTTTCACTAGTCTGTTACATTTAATTTTGAAATAGCATTTTCACCAGTCTGTTACACTTAATTTCGAAATAGCATTTTCACCAGTCTGTTACACTTAATTTTGGAATAGCATTTTCACCAGTCTGTTACACTTAATTTTGAAATAGCATTTTCACCAGTCTGTTACACTTAATTTTTAAATAGCATTTTTGCCAGTCTGTTACACTTAATATTCAAATAGCATTTTTGCCAGTCTGTTACACTTAATTTTCAAATAGCATTTTGACCAGTCTGTTACACTTAATTTTGAAATAGCATTTTTGCCAGTCTGTTACACTTAATTTTGGAATAGCATTTTCACCAGTCTGTTACACTTAATTTTTTAATAGCATTTTCACCATTCTGTTACACTTAATTTTGAAATAGCATTTTCACCAGTCTGTTACACTTAATTTTCAAATAGCATTTTTGCCAGTCTGTTACACTTAATTTTGAAATAGCATTTTATCCAGTCTGTTTCACTTAATTTTGAAATAGCATTTTAACCAGTCTGTTACACTTAATTTTTGGCTAAACACGCAATGGACACATGTTAAGACTATCCATTCCTTTTTATTATTATTTAATTCCTCTGCCACTTTTCATAACAATAGTTGGTATCGATTGCATTCTTCCCAATGTTCGATTTTCGTGACAAAACTGAATATCTAAGTCTTATTATTTAATTAATTAAGTGTGACAGACCAACGAAAATCCTATTTCAAAATTAAGCGTGGCAGACTAACTCTTGGAAGATATTTCATTAATCAAGGCAAAACTTTTATAGCCCAGATGCCCTTCCTGATGCCAGCTCAGTGGGGTGATGGGGACCAGTATTTTTATTGAGACTATCCAACTCTAGATGATTGCCCACCGAGGGCTATAGAGCTCTTCACCTGCGTTCAAGAAAAAAAAAAAGAATGATGTTTTTTGTAAAAATAAATAGTTTATCAGATATGTGTATGCAGTGTAATAATGTATGGAAGTGAAACTTGGTCAATGAGGGTTGAGGATATGTGTTGCATGGAGCAAGTGATATGAGAATGATACGATAGATGTATAATGGGTGTCTTAAAGACACTTAAATGTGATGATAAGGATTGTAGAGTTGGCAGGTAATTTTAGAAATAGAGATTAAAACAATATTACCTTAATAAAATTATAGTTTTATAACAATTTGATTTGATGAATAATTTAATGATCAAACAATGCGTGATAATTAAATTTAACTTTCAAAATCCTCCCGATCTTCTTCATCATCATCATCATCATCATCATCATTAATTTTTTTGACGTGATTATAATACTTCCACTGATGATGTGTGGATTACCTATAAGTGAACTGAATTACCCTCTCAGGATTCTCTTGTCGAGTAGTGAAGATGCTTTGTCGAATGTGAAGTTGTTGAAATCCCCTCAGAAATTGTGAAGAGACGTAATCATCTGTTTACGCTACTTCGTCTGCGTAATATTTGACGGAAACAAATTTAAACCGGTTTTGTTGTTGTATTAATGGCTTTTATTGATGACTTGGTAAACATCGACCAGGTTTAGCCTTTTGGCTCGGCGCAGGGTGTAGTGTCTGTTCTGAGGCTGCATTTCATCTTTTCTGTCGTCGGTCGGTGAAGGAGGGGGTCCTTCTATACTGAGGCAATTTTTAATTTTTTGTTTCAATCCGGAGTGCCCCTTTTTGGGGAGCTGGATTTTCCCCACATTAAAAACCGACCTTTGTGTCTAACTCTGCTCCTGTAGGATAGCAAGTAAATAGGAACAAGGTTTTGTTAAAAATCGTTTTGTTTTTCACTAATTTACTTGTTTTTGTATATACTGAATGTCCTCATGCCAGACTAGAATGGTCCAGATGTTTTTTGGGGGAGGAGGAGTAAAACGTTTATTCCCCCCCCCCCTTCTGCATGAATTTATTTCCATAGGAGAGGTGAGTTGTGATGAGAAGATGAGTTTTTTTCTTCACTTTCCATGAAGAATGTATCTGTATATAAAACAAACTGTCCCAACCCGGCGTTACCCGGGAGTATTTTTACTTTCATTGTTGAATGACTTTTCTTAAGTTATGCTGTGTTTTTTATTATTTTTTTTGCTAAAATATTATTCTTATATAATCCTTTGGACGTCCTACGAAATATTGTGTGTGTTTTGACCAAACTATTATAATGTTTGAAAGTTTTAACATTTAACTACTTGCAAATGTCTCACTCTATTTCTGTATATAGAGAAATGTAGCATTGCTTTTTCCCCAACGGAAGTAACTATTTCTGAAAGAATACAGAGTTTACGCCCTTGTTTTTAAAGATGCTTGTCTATCCAAAAGGAAATCCGAGCTGGATAAAGTATTTCTTCTTAAGGAAGTAAAGCGAATAACAATTTTCTGTTCTTAACAACATGGTGCATCGATCAGCAAGACAAACTGGCGAATCATAATAACAGTTTTTATTTGGAGGGGGGGGGGGGTTAAGCTATCAATGATTAAAGGCGAGAATCTGACAAGATAATTTTATGAGGTAACAATAACACGATGCTTATTTAAAATGAAAATATTATTTTAATCAACCGACGTAAACAGCAAAGATATGTTGAATAAAGAAAGTACCAGAGAGAAACAATCA
Source organism: Sepiola atlantica (assembly GCA_963556195.1). NCBI lineage: Eukaryota > Metazoa > Mollusca > Cephalopoda > Sepiida > Sepiolidae > Sepiola > Sepiola atlantica. Next base: position 34,074,392 of record OY744527.1, on the reverse strand, counting down.
AAGGTCCGGAAAAATGGAATAAAAAACCCAACAGAGAAAACGCATTAGCACCCCCCCCCCCCCCTCCTCCCGGATTTTTAATTCCAGTATGTACATTAAAATTATTTTTATGTACAGGGTACCCCCCACCCCCCTGGAATCATTAAAAAAATTCACAATACTTTCTGCCATCTGACCATATTGGGTACAAATACACTTCAATCTATACCTGAATTGCCCATCAAGTTTGAGTCATGAATATCCAACAATCTTTGTTTTATTACCATTCAATGATAAGCTCACCAGGAAATAGTGTGCAAAATTCTCAATAGCTCTGACGTCATACTCCTCTCTTGGCACTGCCCTGATTTGGGTTGTGATGACTTTCTTCAGTTAAGGAATAGTCTTGGGATTGTTTTGGTAGATAGCAATATGGGGACGGGGGTTTAAGTCCGGTGAATGTGAACCACCTTCAGGATCACACCTGGAACTGATAAGACGATCACCAAAATGTCCCACATATCGTTAACGCTGATAAAACGGACTGTTGGACATTCATGTCTGAGACTTGGTGGACAAGTTAGGCATAGACTGAAGTTTATTTGTACTAAATATGGATACATTGCAGAAAAGATTGTGAATTTTATGAACGATTTTATGTGTGGCATTTAATGGTGGGGGGGGGGGTGAAGGGTCATCCTGTACTTCATAATTTCAACCAACATTAATCATTTTCAAGAATCTAGGAATTATTTTTTTTATAAATTATTTTTATTAAAAAAAGATATTCCAAGCAACTTTAGTGCATTTAACTTTTTTATTTTACTGAAGTTATTTAAGACCAACGAGACCCCCTGGAAATTCCAGTGCTTTCTACATCAATCTGTATAATTTACTGTTAATAAATCATATTCCTTTTTGAAATAATGTCTGTCAGGGTCAATACGATAGAGATAAAAAAAATGACTCTTCTCCCCTAAAAATAATTGTCATTGTCAGCTAAATATTATTTAAATAAATAAAACAAATGTCACTTTTCAGAATGTATTTATTTTAAATTCTACTGCTTTAATTGACAGGACCAATTGGAACAATTTATTTTAAAATGGGTAAAGTAGGAAGGTTTTACCTTAGCAACATCAGATTAATCACTACTTTGCTGATCGGACGATCTCATTTTTTTTAAAATGTGTGTGAAAAGTGATAACGTACGTATGAAGCTAAAATGTCTTAGCCTATTATATAGATCATAATCCTTTGTGAAAGATAAGAATTTTTCTTATGTGTTTTTATCTTTTATTTTTCAGATCAAAGAATTTGATCCTGACGGAATTTGCTTCAAGTCCAAACTCTTGAACAAGGGTGATTTCCTCGTGTCCTGCAATGGGAACTCTCTCTATAAGATCCCTCTTAATCAGTGCCTCAATATTTTGAAGTCTGAAGGCCCGTCCTTGACTTTTGAAGTATTTCGCAAGGATGACACCCAGACTGTGTTGCAATCTCAAGAAACCCGGCCAATTTATGGTGATACCAGTGAAGTAAGCGATAACGTTAATAATAACAATGACGACGACAATGAAATCGATGCTGCGAGAAGTGAAAATTGTTTAACGAGTGAGTTATTAGTAGCGACTGAAATAAGACCTCGTGAAAGTGTGAAACCTTTTTTGAAGACAAACACTGAAGACATATTGTTAGAACAGACGATCTTTGATAGCAGTGATCCTCTGCTATTCAGCGACTCTAAGGACATTTCTAAGTTGAGCAACAGTGATTCTAAAGCATCTTCAGAGTTTAGTTATCCTTCTCAATTTTTGGAGTTGGAAATTGGCAATCCGAACACATCTTGTCTTATCGGCGACTCTTGGGCTCTTTCGAAATCGAGCGTTAGTCATTCTGAACCATCGCTAGATATTAACGATTCGCCTGATCTTCTGGAGTTGAGTACCACTGATCCTAAGACATTTCCAGATATCGGTGACTTCACTGACATTTCAAAATTGAATGGCGCTGATTCGAACCCTAACCCTAAGCCATTACTAGATCTTGGTTACTCTCCACACCTTTTAGATTTTAACAACAGTGATTCTAAACCATCTTCAGACATCAGTGACTCTACGGAAATCTTAAAGTTAAGCATCAGTGATTTTAAGCCATTACCAGATTTCAGTGACTCTTCCAATCTTTCAAAGTTGAGTGACGGTGATCTCAAGACGTCCACCGATTTTAGTGACTCTGCTGAAACATTGGAGTTTATCAACAGTGACTCTAAGCAATCCCACCTGATCAGCAGCTCTCCTGACCTATTGAAATCGAGCAACTGTGATTCTCCTACGTCCCAAACTGTAGGTGACCTCCCTGAACTTTCCCAGTTGAACGTCAGTGATTCTGAGCCACTCTCAAATTTTGCTGACTCTCACGACCTTTCAAGGTTTGACGACGGAGATTCGCAGCCACCCCCAGACATCATCGATTCTAAAATTCCCAACTCTCACGCGTCTTCATTTGAGTTTGAGCTCAAAGAAAATTTGAGTAAACCTCTGCTTGACTTTCTAACAGGTTCTCCGTTTGTTGAGTCTTCAAACGCGCTCCAAGAACCAATAAATGCGTGTCCAGCTGAGCCATCCCCACCCCCTGTAGTTAATGATACCTGTGTTCAATTGATAGCCGAGGCTGTGCAAAGTAGCCCTACCGTTGACTGGTCAAGCCAATTAAATATGTCTGAGCAGTCGCCGGCTGAAGAGCATTTCTCTTTAGACGGCCTGGAAGAATTTTCGAACCATTTCAATAATGTCAATGAGCTAAATAATAACTTTAGTACCGGCTATCCATGTTCTTCGAATGAAGACCTTATCTCAATCGATGCGGACGTGCTGAGCCCTGTTTTTTCAAATCCTACTTTGACCGTTTCCAACCATGCCCGCCCTTGGGAAGCTGCAGGAGAAGCTAAATCGGAAACCTTACTGCCAGAATTGCAGAGGCCTCAATCCGCTAACCAGAAGAATGTGCTGAATGAGTTCATTGATACGGTAGAATCCCCAGATTATGGATCGGATCCACTGGATGGTCTTCATGACAACATAATGCAAGTGGCTCGAGATGACAAAAGCTTACGCTCTCAGCCGACTAATTGCCACCCTGATGTCTCCAAGGGATTTAATGCGAGATTCTCTAGTAATACTAGCCTTTGCAGTGATTTGGTTGAGGAAGAGCGAACGTCACCCATGTCTTACGATGACAGTCTTTATGGATCTACTGGAATCCACACGACGGATGAAAGCGATATTCCACTGTCTTCCAGGAACTCGGATAATGACTTAATTGAAGAAATGTCAGCTTTGTCGCCTGATTCTGGAATGGCAGATTCCTCTGGAGAAAATTTCTATGATAGGGAAAACTTTAGCCAGAAAGGAATTCCCTTGAATTTGGAATGTTCGAACGCATCTGATGACCCTGACAAGCTGACTGACGAAGAAACCACCCTTTATCACACTATTTCTGATGTTTCTAAAACTACCAAAGTGTCTGGCAAACATGGAAGCTTTGATTCTTCAAGTGATTCTTGTGGCACTTCAGTCGGTTCCTTTGAATCTTGTGCAGAGACTGGTGAGCAGGATCACTTTGGCACCAACAATTCAAAACCTTTTAATAGCAGAAACGAGGAAGCAACTCAAACGAGAGAAGCCAAATCCTTGCCGAGGAACGCATTTTCTAACTTCAAGGAGTTCCAGAACAGCATGAAGAAATCTTCGAAACCGGATGCCAAACTTTTTTCTTTCAATGAAATCACCGCTTCCACTTTAAAAATCAATCCGAGCAAAAGCGACTTGAACACCTTTTCGACAAACCTTTTCTCGCGTAAGTACAGGCAGGAGCGCAAGTCTGACCAAGTGAGAACCGAAGATAAGCCCTTTCAGGTTGAGGTCTTGAAAGGTATTATTGGCTTGGGAATGACTTTAAAAGCCGATGACCAGGGATTTGTGAAGGTGACGCATATCCAAAACAACAGTCCAATTGGCCGAAATGGAATCATCAAGTAAGTCATTTTTTTTAGCCTTTCTTGACCATATCAAGCATGAGTGACCATTTATTTTAGGATTTAAATGCTCGTTAGCTGATTTTAGGACTGTCACGTTTATGTAAAAATAGAATAAAATGCGTCCCCAGAATGGGTAAAACTAATTACCTGAACAGAACAGTTTTGCACCACTTTTATGTCTATTTACAAAGTTTTAAATCAAGATATAATTCTACTCAACCTTATGTCTAGAATTCTTATTCTAAATTTGATAAAGATCCATTACATAATTTTAATTCTAGAAAATGTCTAAAATTTAAGGCTTTAGCTTAAGGGGTCTTAAGAAGTAATTGAAATTCAGGGAATTTTGCTTAATTGGTGTCTAATGACTATGGATGAAATTCAATGCAAATTTGAATTCTCAAATGGGGGCGGGGGTTGTGCCCATATGCCCCTGAAAACTCTTTAAAATATGCCAAAGAAGCTTAAATTTGAGGAATATTTATTAATTGATGTCGGATATTGTTAAAATTTCACAAAAAATCTGAGGTATCACAAAGGGATTCCCTTCCTTTTTACCCTATTTGTATAAAACTAAATAAATCTAAATATAGTCCACATTACCACCACTTACGACTAGCAACTGTGTTAAAAAATTCATTATGATCGGTTCATTAGTTTAGGAGTGAATCCTGTACATATGAAAATATACACAGACCTAACTTTATATGAATAGCGATGAGGACCCCTGTATACTCCTGCTTCCACAGATCCCCACAATATTATTGTAATGAACCGTCGTAAAAATTTAATACCACCATTGAATTCCTCATCAAATTTTACATGAAAAGGTGCTTGATTTTGGTATAGGTGTAGCAATATTTAGATACGGGTTAGTGAAAATAAAGTTAAGAACGGTAATTTTCACATAAGGCTAGAATAAAGAGAAAGTGTGAAATTCCATTAGAAGTTAAAAGAAACTAGAGTTAGGTCTACGTTTCAGGATATTGCATCATAGAAAGTCATCGGAGACACCTAGCAGATAAGCTGATAAAATCTTTCTCTTGTTTTTTCTGAACTGCGGATAAAAGTTTTTGTTTTTTTTTGTTTCTTTTAGACAGCTGCTCTCATCCCTCATAGGGCGATGTGTTGGGGGTATTATGTATGTATATTGTATACTTGAGAATAAAAATAAAAATCCTTATAGTATTGTTAAACCCCTGATGGTTTTGTGCTGTCGTTTTTAATAACTTTTTCAACCACTGTTATTAAAGAGACGACAATAACAAAAAGGAAGAGGAAATATGACGAACTGCTGCTATGTGTCATCACATCAACAAGACTCAAAATGTATATGTAATATTCTAGATACTAGCTGAGGTATCAGTATGACATATTCCCAAATTTTTCTGAATGTTAAAACCAGGTAATAAAAACAACCTTCAGGCAATAGGGGCAAGTTTTGAAAGCCCAAGTTAACTAAATTTCGCGTGTCAGCCCCGACAGAAATGGTGGTGTCTATTATTTATTCTGGACAGTATAGGAAGATGTGTGCAGGACAAGAGACTTCGATGGTATAGCCACATTAAAAGAATGGATGAAAGTTCTTGGGTTAGTAGATGTAGAACAGTTGAAGTAGCAAAGGGTATTTGGAAGGAGGAGGCCAAGGAAAACATGAGAAAAAGTGATAAGGATAGATTGGAGAGAAAGAAGGAATTTTTTATTTATGGAAATCGCTCCAGACAAGGCATAAAGCCACTTAATGTAAGGATTTAAAAAAAATACTACTTCAAGGTCAAAAACTAGCCAACGATAAGTGTTAGATGGATAGATTCTGATCCAGAAAACAGCAATTTTTCTCCCCTTTGTCAGAAACCTCGCTCATGGAATGTGAGGATTAAAAGGACAAAATAAGGGGAGTGAGATTTACTAGGTTGCCGAAAGGAAACCCAAGGTCCACTTTCTACTCTCCTGGGCGGAGATAGGTTAGTTTAGAAATCAATTTCTAAAAGCCGTCCACCACATGCTAGCATGTAAAACAGACATTAAACCGGATATTATGATGATAGTAAGTTCTTTCACTATCAAATTGAACAGTAATGTAAAATTTGAAATTTTAATGAAAGATCGTATATTTATTAGATAATTGTATTTCAATCTAGGTCTAGCTTTTAGATGAAAATCAATCAATATGAGTATGCAGGGCATGTTAATTTCAAATGTTCTTTTGCTATGACTCATTCTCAAGTTATCCTGGTGTATAATTAGTGTTTTACGTCCCCATTGAATAGGGAAAAATGTGAAAAATGTCCCCCGTCGTATTTACTTAATATAGCCCAATGCATTCTCTATAATTTGTTTACCCTGGCAATTTATGTTTATTTTCGATTGAGTTTAGAGAATTTTAACTTAAACTCTATCATTCGTAATTACGCCTGTGAATTTCACCCCTTTTATGTATCACGTTTCATTATGTCCCTCTTGAGTTTGACTTTGACTAACCTTCTCTGTGCGAAATAAATGTATATATAAGTTCCTGTTCTGTTGTCATGGAACCAATATTTCCAGGAATTATGAACCGTCCTTTGGGTTGGGGTAATGTAGTATCGGTTCTATTATCATGATGTGCTCTGCTGAACATATTGCATTTGTACTCCCTCAACATAAATACTCCAACTCACCCGACTAGCAATAAAATCCCACCCCTTCACTGTAGAGGGTTCTAGATGCCGGAAAATTTGCTATCCACCTGTTGAGATGGGATACCGGACTCCCCTCAGTCACTAAAGAAGTGAACTATTCTGTAGAATATATATATATATGACTACGAACAGTAGTATGTGTATTCGACGGTATTCGAGTGTATTAGGTTAATCCTATGGGATTACCGGTAGTGCTATTGTTTTGTACAAGATATACGTTCTAATAAACCATCCTCTTTTAAAGACCTTACACTCTGGTTATTTTATTATTATTATTATTCGTTTTTGTCATGCTCAAGTTTTAAATATTATTTTGTTTTTTTGTCATACTCAAGTTTAAAATATTATTTGTTTTTATGCCACACTCAAGTTTAAAATATCATTTGTTTTTATGCCACACTCAAGTTTTAAATATTATTATTTTTTTTTGTCATACTCAAGTTTTAAATATCATTTGTTTTTATGCCACACTCAAGTTTTAAATATTATTATTTTTTTTTGTCATACTCAAGTTTAAAATATCATTTGTTTTTATGTCACACTCAAGTTTAAAATATCATTTGTTTTTATGTCACACTCAAGTTTTAAATATCATTTGTTTTTATGCCACACTCAAGTTTTAAATATTATTTTGTTTTTTTGTCATGCTCAAGTTTAAAATATCATTTGTTTTTATGTCACACTCAAGTTTAAAATATTATTTTTTTTTTTTGTCATACTCAAGTTTAAAATATCATTTGTTTTTATGTCACACTCAAGTTTAAAATATCATTTGTTTTTATGTCACACTCAAGTTTTAAATATCATTTGTTTTTATGCCACACTCAAGTTTTAAATATTATTTTGTTTTTTTGTCATGCTCAAGTTTAAAATATCATTTGTTTTTATGTCACACTCAAGTTTAAAATATTATTATTTTTTTTTGTCATACTCAAGTTTAAAATATCATTTGTTTTTATGTCACACTCAAGTTTAAAATATCATTTGTTTTTATGTCACACTCAAGTTTTAAATATCATTTGTTTTTATGCCACACTCAAGTTTTAAATATTATTTTGTTTTTTTGTCATGCTCAAGTTTAAAATATCATTTGTTTTTATGTCACACTCAAGTTTAAAATATTATTATTTTTTTTTGTCATACTCAAGTTTAAAATATCATTTGTTTTTATGTCACACTCAAGTTTAAAATATCATTTGTTTTTATGTCACACTCAAGTTTAAAATATCATTTGTTTTTATGTCACACTCAAGTTTTAAATATTTTGTTTTTTTGTCACACTCAAGTTTGAAATAATAGTCTTCATAAAAATATCCATTCTTATTCCTAACCCGACGGGTGACTTATATTGACAAGTTTGAAAATTAATTCCTAATATTTTTATAAGTTTATAAAATCATTTACTTTTCAGGGTTGATGACTATATTTTAGCGATCAACAACACGGAAACTGTAGGAGTGGATGATTCCAGAGTGCAACAAATGCTGAGACTTTTGCCGCGTGGGCTGATCAAAGTGGTCGCTTCCACAGTTCCCATCACTGATTGGAAGAAATATACAGAAGGTAAAATTGATGAATAAAAAAAAAAAAGTAGTTTTTTCACTTTATTTTGACACTTTATTTTGACACTAAATCAACCCAATTAAAATTGGTGTGATTATATATGCTTAATATGCTTAATACTTTGTCTATGAACTTTTTTAGGAAACGTTTTAATTTCTATGAATTTTTCTTTGTTAGAAAATAAACAAAATAACAACATCAGTTTTATTGATGAAAAACAAATCAGATGTTTAAATATTTTTCAATCATCATCAGCAGCAGCAGCAGCAGCTCTGATGCATCAGTATTTCAGTTTGATGTATGTGTATTATGAGGTAAGCAAAGGCTGGATACTTCATAGAGATGCCGTTATTTTTCTTTTTATCGATTCTTAAAAGTATTTTAAATGCTTCTTGTTTATTTAGATATAAAGTGCTGGCTTTTCTTTTTCCTAATATGTGGAGTCCAAGATTACATGACGATGGGGATGGTCAACCATTGTTGGATTGAGGTACATGGTCACAAATGTAAAAGATGTGACTTAGAAGTTCACTTCCTCTTTTCCCTCTTTATAGTCTGACTGCTGATGTGACAGCATGTTTGTCAATCCCACTTTTGTTCGGACTGACGATGTCACAATATGTCAGTTGTTGCTGTGTCCATACCAGTTATGGTTAATATTTTTTTCTAATGAGTCACTGCTTATCAAGGCCAAAAAGCCACCCGAGGATAAAGGTTAAGAAAATTGTCATATTGGCAATGCACAATACTATGAGAAGATTTGAAACAAGAGGTGAAATGGTCAGAATTAGATTATTTAAATGGACGACTCTAGAAGAATTTCTTAACATTTGACTTGAAAACGAGAATGTTATAGCCAGCTGAGAAGCAGCCCTGTGGTATTGTATTCCACAGATGGGAAGTTCATGGAAGTTTCGTTTAAGTTTAGATACAGAGGAAGGAAGGAAAATTCTGTATAGTGGTTGACGCTAGAGGAGTTTTTGCTGTGAATCTTTTACATGGAAGAACTCGAGATTGGAGCTCAGTCGAACACGTTTCATGGAAATAATGATTGAGTAGAAAGAGACTAGCAACGTTTCTGCTGTGAGAAACGGGCGGTACGGAAGAGAAGAGATTATCCTCCACTAGATTTCGGAGTCGATTTTGTACTGTGTCAAGGCAGGAGAGAGTGCTCTGAACAACACCTCCCCAGATGTGGCAACAGTTCTACATTTTAGGATGTATCTGACTCTTATACAGACAGAGGATTGCGTCTGGAGTGAGGTACTTTCTGGAGCGCTAGAAAGATCAAACCATTTTTCCAGCAACATTAGCAATGGATTTGATGCGAGTCTTCCATTTAAAGTCTGAAATGAAGATCAGTCCTAAGAGCTTATTAAAGCATGAGGCTTCCTCAAGGATAGGGCCATTCATTTCAACTAGTACAAAGCAAGGGTCCGAGCATTGGTGGTGAAAGGAGAGAAGATTTTAGAGGTAATAAAAGTAGCAAATCACTTTTTTCCCTCCATTGCACCATGTGCTCCATATTTGGATCATCAATGCTCTTCAAAGTGCTGCCATAGATGGTTGTGTCATCTGCGTAGATGTCAACAACATGTTTTTTGAGACAACACACTGTCCATCTCTCTATTCAGACCCGTTCTGTTGACTTTTCTTTGGAGCTCAGATCTCTACAAATGTTTGAGTTCCTCTTTCGTTATAGCCAACATTTATGCGGTCCAAAGGGTTCATACCAGTCAGGTCACTTTGTACGCACTCAAGAAAGACCTGGTTTGAATACATACAGAGTGACTTGACTGCTTGTAACATGACTGGTATCAACTCTTTGGATTGGACCGTATGGAGAGCAGGCGTGAGCCGTTTCCTAGTGCTGCTCAACCTGGAGTTCAGAACACTCACAGCATCTTAAATACCAAAACATGACGACATGCGTGCATATTTGGTGTATTACTTGTAAACACAAATCAATCCTGTTATATTTTTTTAGTAAGATTTAAGGTCTCAAACTTCTTAATACGTTGATGTAATGAAAGACGGACTTCTTTATCTTATGCGTTAATCCCAAACTATGGCGGGGTTCGCAAAAATGAAAGATGAACTTACCAAAGATAATTAGAAATCTAATTTCGAAAACCATCTTGACAGAACTTGTCTGCATAGAGAGGAATGCCTGACCACATGTTATCTTAAAATCATGTCAATCACATGTTGTCACAAAATGCGTTTGAACTGATAGAACCAGTGGTCAAATGGCGATGTCACTTTGGTAATCAAACCGAAAAGAGGAAGTGAACTTCTGAGTCATGCCTTTTGTATGGGTGAGCAAGTGGCTAAAGCAAACAATGGTTGATAGCCCTGTCATCATGTGTTCTGGGACTCAATGCATTAGGAAAACCAATCGCAACAGGAGTATAAATTCCCCCCTAAATTGTCCCGTTTAAAAAGTGGTTAGACACTTTTGTTTTCTTATGGTGGTGAAAATTTATATACATTTTTATTTAATGCTTTTTTATGATTTCTTTTTTCCTTTTTTTCTATTTTTCAAATGTAAAACATTTGATGTGTTAATAAAAGACATCGCAAATTGATTCAGCTTCCGCTATGAGATTGGTCGAATTGCAATCTGTTGTTAGTTTTTAATTTTGACTTGAAATTGTTAGAATGCTTCTATGTTTACAAATTATTACAAAAATACTTTTCGATTTTTATTCGTTCTTTAATTTGACGTACATCGTCTGCTCAGCATCTAGACATTTATCATATGAGTCACATTTTGCAACGTCATGGAGATTTCCGTTTTAATTTTTGCTCGAGAGAAAACAGGAATTATACTTGAAAATAAGTGCTGAATGTTGAATTAGGAGCAACAGCTTTTTAAGAAAAGGAACAACAACCGTGTATATTAATTGAACAGTCTTACTTAGAGAAGTAATAAAGAATGATATACAAACAATAAAAGGTAAATCCACATATTTGAGGGTTTGTGAATATGTGGATCCATAGAACTTATCTTATATGAAAAGTGCAACAACATATTTAATTAGCAAACTTCCTTTGCATCTGGGTGAGTCCATGATTTCAAATCATAAGTGACAGGTAATAAAGATCATACTGACGAAGAATATGATTATGCAGCTTATTCTATTAAAAAAAATTTTTTTTTTAATTAAATTGTGTTTACAAATTATTGTTTAATGGCTAATTAACGAAAATAACAAGTAAACTAAATAAGCATGTTTTTATTTTAATAATTTTAACAAGCATTTACTTATATAATGAATAACATTGCATGAAATATAATTAACCAAAGATAAAAAATAATTTAAATAACCAATTTGCACATGAGTAAATTAAAAAACAAGACTTTAATGGATTAACTAAAATATTCTTAATGAAATATTTTATTTTTGAGCTTTTGGTTTTGTTTTCTAGACTTAAAAAAAAACAAAAATTTAGACATTGTTTTATTTTTGTTATCTTTACTATTGAAGACATTTTGATGAATTCGTTATTTTTTGTTTGTAGGTAAAATAGGTACATAAATGTATACAATGATTTCAAAAGAAAAAGACAAGGAGAACAACTTTTACCACTATATTCTTCTTTCAAGAGAAAGGATTTCAGGTTTTTAAAGAAATACTTGAAAAAAAAAATTTTTTAATATTTTTTTTTAAGTACTATTAGTGTCAACTTGTGACTGTCATTCACTGGCCGTGATCATCTGATCGTAGTCTGAATTCGGGTTACTTGATTTCTCGACACTGGTCGTAGTGCCAACTATGTGTTCTCGGTCAATTCCGTAACTGAGGAGATTTCCTTCCAGATAAAATCACAACTCTGGTTTTACAAGTAACAATATTTTATTTTGTAAAGTTAAAATGGTAATTGGTTTATCGACTGGGACTAACATAACCTTTTCGACCGACCCAAAACAGCAGCTCACTCGCTAGGTTAAGCTTAAAATCTCAAGTCTCCATTTTCATTTTCACTTGGAATATAAAGACATCATCTGTCAGTGGATTGACCACTCAGTGAGCTCCACTTGAATTTTATCAGCCGTTAATCTGAGGACATAAAAAAACTGTCCGTCCAGGAGATCCATTAACAGAGTTGGACATAAATTCCTCTGAATCTCAAGTGAACTACTTTCTCAGCATGCAACCATTTTTTCCAAGCGAAAAAGTCAACTCTGGGTGGCCTCTCCTCTTAGCCAAATATTTTTCTCATCACAAGTCTGCCAGTTCGAGTACATGCATTCATGCACCGTTACTGAACATGCAGCACGATGCATATTCTCACTTGTATTTTATAGATTTTTTCTGTTTTGTAATGTTACCCCAGACTTAGGGTTAGTGTTGGGGTTAATAAATGGCATATATTTTTTATTTTCTTAAGGATGCCTCCAACCCATCCTGTGTTTTTTTCAGCAGAAAACAAAAGGATGACCCTTAAAAAATTTCCGTTATTAACCCCAACACTAATCCTAAGTTCGGGGTGGCATAACAAGAAAAAGAATCTAAAATATAGATTTTTTTTTAAAATGGCAGCCATTTTGGAAATACAGAAAAAGTGGTTACTCATTGTATCCAATGCTACATGGTCAAGAACTAGGTGATCAATAACGCTTTCTGGTCAGGAAGTGGGTGATCATTTTATGTTATATTTATATAGTAAAATGAACCGCCGCTTTAAAGTGTAAGATATTTTTATTAAAAAATTAAAAAAAAATTTTTTTTTAATGTTTTCAGGTATTTCCAGGGTGTTGACATGTTATCACATGGAAATAATTTTTTTTTTTTTTTCGATTGACAGCATGGGGGCAAAATTTTACAAAAACTTTTTTTTTTTTCTTACAGGTTACACTAATCTGTTAAATTTTGTACTGTGATAAGCTTGCTTGTGCTTTTATTATGAACACTCGAGTACGTGTTCCTAGGTCTAATAGCTGAAACATATTTAGCAGACAGACACATCTCTCATATCAGTACAGATTAATACGTTTTTTAATTGTCAAAACATTACGCAAATGCATTCGGTATGTGATATGAAAACCTGAAAGTGTTAAATTTTAGGTACTTCTATTGATCCTGACCCAATCTCCATGAATTTCGCGTCGGCAGCATTCGGGTATGCTACGTAAATACTCGAGAGATGACGAAACGAATGGCGGCAGCCGATACCTTCGATACTTTGCTGCGTCATATTTTTTGCAGTTTTATTTTCAAGAAAGATTGCAAAAAAACAAAAAAAAAAAAAAAAACATAGCGAAATTACTGTTAATAAATATTTTTGGGTTTTTATTTTTGTAACAAAACAATGCTAAACAACTGATAATAAATAATAATAATGATGACAATAATAATAATAATGATAATAATAATAATAATAATAATAATGATAATAATAATAATAATAATAATAATAATAATAATAATAATAATACCTTTTCTTTCTATCAAGCGGCACATGTAATAGCATTTCGGACATCTTTTATTTTTGCCAACAGTTTTTTTTTCTGGCAGAATGAAATGACTCCTTCGCAAGATTCAACTCTGCTACACAGCTCTTCGTAATTCAGATGTTTTTCTTTTTTGAATTGAACAGAAAATAAACATGCACTGGCTTTGATCAATTGCTTCTGGCTTTAATCAATTTCAATACTGATTAGAAAAATTGTCGTCTGGTTACTGACAGCTGATTGGCTAATCGCTCGGCATCTCTCTGCCACCATTCGGCTCGTCATCTCTCGGGTGTTTATGTAGCATGCCCGAACACTGCTACCGACGCGGAGGTTGGGTCAGGATCGATAGAAGTACCAAATTTGATATTAACAGTAATAGATCATCGGTTCTCAATATTTCTTATTTATTAGTGATTTTTTTAGATTAAGGATTCCTTTCAAATAGAAAGAACTAGATTTAACTAGTAGTCCCCTGTGAAAATTCCATGGTCCCTTCTGCGGCAATCTGTATAATTTACTGTTAATAATAATATTCTTTTTAAATAATAAATGTCTGTCAAGATCAATGCGATTAAAAGCAAAATGACGGTTTCTCTTTCCGTAAAAATAATTGTCATTGTCAGTTGAAAATTCTTTAAATAAAGAACACGAAAATGTCTCTTCTTTCTTTATTCAAAATTGTAGCAATTTAATTCTTTTTACAACAATAAAGATTTTCTGTCTACTTACCGTCAAAATAATTGTCAGCTAAATATTGTTCGAATCAATAAAAATAATTGTCAGCTAAATATTGTTCAAATCAATAAAAATAATTGTCAGCTAAATATTGTTCAAATCAATAAAAATAATGTCACTATTTGAAATGTATTTATTTAAAATTGTAGCAATTTAATTTTTTTTAAAACAAAGATTTTCTGTCTACTTACCGTCAAAATAATTGTCAGCTAAATATTGTTCAAATCAATAAAAATAATTGTCAGCTAAATATTGTTCAAATCAATAAAAATAATTGTCAACTAAATATTGTTCAAATCAATAAAAATAATTGTCAGCTAAATATTGTTCAAATCAATAAAAATAATTGTCAGCTAAATATTGTTCGAATCAATAAAAATAATTGTCAGCTAAATATTGTTCAAATCAATAAAAATAATTGTCAGCTAAATATTGTTCAAATCAATAAAAATAATTGTCAGCTAAATATTGTTCAAATCAATAAAAATAATTGTCAGCTAAATATTGTTCAAATCAATAAAAATAATGTCACTATTTGAAATGTATTTATTTAAAATTGTAGCAATTTAATTGTTTTTAAAACAATAAAGATTTTCTGTCTACTTACCATCAAAATAATTGTCAGCTAAATATTGTTCAAATCAATAAAAATAATTGTCAGCTAAATATTGTTCAAATCAATAAAAATAATTGTCAACTAAATATTGTTCAAATCAATAAAAATAATTGTCAGCTAAATATTGTTCAAATCAATAAAAATCATGTCACTATTTAAAATGTATTTATTTAAAATTGTAGCAATTTAATTCTTTTTAAAACAATAAAGATTTTCTGTCTACTTACCGTCAAAATAATTGTCAGCTAAATATTGTTCAAATCAATAAAAATAATTGTCAGCTAAATATTGTTCAAATCAATAAAAATAATTGTCAACTAAATATTGTTCAAATCAATAAAAATAATTGTCAGCTAAATATTGTTCAAATCAATAAAAATAATTGTCAGCTAAATATTGTTCGAATCAATAAAAATAATTGTCAGCTAAATATTGTTCAAATCAATAAAAATAATTGTCAGCTAAATATTGTTCAAATCAATAAAAATAATTGTCAGCTAAATATTGTTCAAATCAATAAAAATAATTGTCAGCTAAATATTGTTCAAATCAATAAAAATAATGTCACTATTTGAAATGTATTTATTTAAAATTGTAGCAATTTAATTGTTTTTAAAACAATAAAGATTTTCTGTCTACTTACCATCAAAATAATTGTCAGCTAAATATTGTTCAAATCAATAAAAATAATTGTCAGCTAAATATTGTTCAAATCAATAAAAATAATTGTCAACTAAATATTGTTCAAATCAATAAAAATAATTGTCAGCTAAATATTGTTCAAATCAATAAAAATAATTGTCAGCTAAATATTGTTCAAATCAATAAAAATAATTGTCAGCTAAATATTGTTCAAATCAATAAAAATAATTGTCAGCTAAATATTGTTCAAATCAATAAAAATAATTGTCAGCTAAATATTGTTCAAATCAATAAAAATAATTGTCAGCTAAATATTGTTCAAATCAATAAAAATAATGTCACTATTTGAAATGTATTTATTTAAAATTGTAGCAATTTAATTATTTTTAAAACAATAAAGATTTTCTGTCTACTTACCGTCAAAATAATTGTCAGCTAAATATTGTTCAAATCAATAAAAATAATTGTCAGCTAAATATTGTTCAAATCAATAAAAATAATTGTCAACTAAATATTGTTCAAATCAATAAAAATAATTGTCAGCTAAATATTGTTCAAATTAATAAAAATAATTGTCAGCTAAATATTGTTCGAATCAATAAAAATAATTGTCAGCTAAATATTGTTCAAATCAATAAAAATAATTGTCAGCTAAATATTGTTCAAATCAATTTTTTTTAAAACAAAGATTTTCTGTCTACTTACCGTCAAAATAATTGTCAGCTAAATATTGTTCAAATCAATAAAAATAATTGTCAACTAAATATTGTTCAAATCAATAAAAATAATTGTCAGCTAAATATTGTTCAAATCAATAAAAATAATTGTCAGCTAAATATTGTTCGAATCAATAAAAATAATTGTCAGCTAAATATTGTTCAAATCAATAAAAATAATTGTCAGCTAAATATTGTTCAAATCAATAAAAATAATTGTCAACTAAATATTGTTCAAATCAATAAAAATAATTGTCAGCTAAATATTGTTCAAATCAATAAAAATAATTGTCAGCTAAATATTGTTCGAATCAATAAAAATAATTGTCAGCTAAATATTGTTCAAATCAATAAAAATAATTGTCAGCTAAATATTGTTCAAATCAATAAAAATAATTGTCAGCTAAATATTGTTCGAATCAATAAAAATAATGTCACTATTTGAAATGTATTTATTTAAAATTGTAGCAATTTAATTCTTTTTAAAACAATAAAGATTTTCTGTCTACTTACCATCAAAATAATTGTCAGCTAAATATTGTTCAAATCAATAAAAATAATTGTCAGCTAAATATTGTTCAAATCAATAAAAATAATTGTCAACTAAATATTGTTCAAATCAATAAAAATAATTGTCAGCTAAATATTGTTCAAATCAATAAAAATCATGTCACTATTTAAAATGTATTTATTTAAAATTGTAGCAATTTAATTCTTTTTAAAACAATAAAGATTTTCTGTCTACTTACCGTCAAAATAATTGTCAGCTAAATATTGTTCAAATCAATAAAAATAATTGTCAGCTAAATATTGTTCAAATCAATAAAAATAATTGTCAGCTAAATATTGTTCAAATCAATAAAAATAATTGTCAGCTAAATATTGTTCAAATCAATAAAAATAATTGTCAGCTAAATATTGTTCGAATCAATAAAAATAATTGTCAGCTAAATATTGTTCAAATCAATAAAAATAATTGTCAGCTAAATATTGTTCAAATCAATAAAAATAATTGTCAGCTAAATATTGTTCAAATCAATAAAAATAATTGTCAGCTAAATATTGTTCAAATCAATAAAAATAATGTCACTATTTGAAATGTATTTATTTAAAATTGTAGCAATTTAATTGTTTTTAAAACAATAAAGATTTTCTGTCTACTTACCATCAAAATAATTGTCAGCTAAATATTGTTCAAATCAATAAAAATAATTGTCAGCTAAATATTGTTCAAATCAATAAAAATAATTGTCAACTAAATATTGTTCAAATCAATAAAAATAATTGTCAGCTAAATATTGTTCAAATCAATAAAAATAATTGTCAGCTAAATATTGTTCAAATCAATAAAAATAATTGTCAGCTAAATATTGTTCAAATCAATAAAAATAATTGTCAGCTAAATATTGTTCAAATCAATAAAAATAATTGTCAGCTAAATATTGTTCAAATCAATAAAAATAATTGTCAGCTAAATATTGTTCAAATCAATAAAAATAATGTCACTATTTGAAATGTATTTATTTAAAATTGTAGCAATTTAATTATTTTTAAAACAATAAAGATTTTCTGTCTACTTACCGTCAAAATAATTGTCAGCTAAATATTGTTCAAATCAATAAAAATAATTGTTAGCTAAATATTGTTCAAATCAATAAAAATAATTGTCAACTAAATATTGTTCAAATCAATAAAAATAATTGTCAGCTAAATATTGTTCAAATTAATAAAAATAATTGTCAGCTAAATATTGTTCGAATCAATAAAAATAATTGTCAGCTAAATATTGTTCAAATCAATAAAAATAATTGTCAGCTAAATATTGTTCAAATCAATTTTTTTTAAAACAAAGATTTTCTGTCTACTTACCGTCAAAATAATTGTCAGCTAAATATTGTTCAAATCAATAAAAATAATTGTCAACTAAATATTGTTCAAATCAATAAAAATAATTGTCAGCTAAATATTGTTCAAATCAATAAAAATAATTGTCAGCTAAATATTGTTCGAATCAATAAAAATAATTGTCAGCTAAATATTGTTCAAATCAATAAAAATAATTGTCAGCTAAATATTGTTCAAATCAATAAAAATAATTGTCAACTAAATATTGTTCAAATCAATAAAAATAATTGTCAGCTAAATATTGTTCAAATCAATAAAAATAATTGTCAGCTAAATATTGTTCGAATCAATAAAAATAATTGTCAGCTAAATATTGTTCAAATCAATAAAAATAATTGTCAGCTAAATATTGTTCAAATCAATAAAAATAATTGTCAGCTAAATATTGTTCAAATCAATAAAAAATAATTGTCAGCTAAATATTGTTCAAATCAATAAAAATAATGTCACTATTTGAAATGTATTTATTTAAAATTGTAGTTTTAGTCAACAGGACAACCTAATTGAATTTTGGAACAAATCATTTTAAAATGGGTGAATTCAGAATTGTTAGCGACATCAGACCAATCACCATTTTTGCTGATTGGACGATCTCATTTTTTTTTAAATGTGTGTGAAAAGTGATAACGTACGTACAAACATGAAGTGCTTTAGTTTATTGTTATATAGATAGAAATTTTAATTTCACAAAAGGTGCAAACTATTTAATATGCTACTCAAAAATATATTTAAAAAAAAAGGAAAAGAGAAACTCAATTTAGTTCAATTAAAGATTTCTTAAGAATAATTCCTAATCAATTTTGGGCATTTATAACGACAGCTAAATGAACGAAAAAGGAGTAAAAAACAAAAACAAATGGGCAACAAATGAATGTTACCAAAGGCAAGATAAGTTACTCTTCTACTAACCTGGATAAATTTATTTGTGTTTTAACTTATTTTAAAGAGTTTTTTTGTTCAAAACAAACCTGGTGTCCACCTGTTCAGTTAGAACGAAAAAAAAAATGGCTGAAATTACAGAGTTTCGATAATCGCTCAAAAAACGAAAACTAAGCAAAATACTGGGAGAACATTATATTTTCCTACGATTGGTGACATTTATTGGATGTGTTTCTAACACTATTTTGTTTATTTTTCGATTTTTCATCAATTATCAAGGATCCCTGTGCTGGGCTCATGAACAGCCATTTTTTTTTGTTCTAACTGAACAGGTGGACACAAGGTTTGTTTTGAAAAAAAAAACGCTTTAAAATAAGTTAAAACACAAATAAACTTATCCAGGTTAGAAGAAGAGTAACTTATCTTGCCTTTGGTAACATTTATTTGCTGTCTATTTGTTTTGTTTTTTTACCTCTTTTTCGTTCTGTTAGCTGTCGTTATAAATGCCTTCAATTTCTTTGTGCAGGAAAGAGACAGAAATAGCCATCTCAAATTTGATGGTATATCAATCAATTAATTATACTAAACAATTAGTTTCTGTTTTCTATGCAAGTTTTAATTTTTAATCTGTCAAATCCTAAAGGTCAACAAACCAAACTCCTAACGCTTTATTGACTATCCTCTATTCATATACAAACGAAAACATGCCCCTCTCCGGTCGCATATTTTTGCTAGGCTCATGGTGAACGAACATATAATACACTGAACCCCAAAGGAGGAGGTAATGACTCAGAGGATAATATAATGACAACACTAGCCCCCCCCCCCCCCAAATAACAACACAACAGATACTACATTACCCCCGTCTCCAAAGAAGGCTGTAATATCTTGGAGGATTAGCACCACCCCCTAAAAAAGGAGAAGGTAATTCCTGGGAGGATGGTCTTATGACAACGGAACTGATACTACCCCCCCCCCCCCACCGTTAAACGATAATAATAGATTAAATCAAGTTTCTTTTTTGTTTTTTCATTCATTTAAAAATTATTTTTTATAGTTCTTTGGCCTTTTGGTCAAGAGTAGGATAGACATTTTTTTTGTATTTTTGGACCAAGGATGACCAACCACCCCCATTTTATTCAGTTTTGATGGCCTTGTACCTAATTTGTTACATTGTAAAATGTTTACCGTCTAGCAAATAAATAATTCAAGGTGTAGTATCTGTTCTCGGCAACATCAGACGTTTTACTATCAACAAAACTATTGCTTATATATAAGACAAATATGACAATTCTAAATTACAAATATATATTACAGAATGTATATTAGAAAATAAGGAGAGTAGAAAGTGACTAACTTGGGTTTACTTTTGGCTGCCTCGTAACTCTTGCTTCCCTTATTTTGTCCTTTAGTCTTCACATTCCATGAGTGATGTTTCTGACAGAGGGGGAAGAATTGCTGTTTTCGGGGTCAGAATCTATTCATCTAACACTTATCGTTGGCTGGGTTTTGACCTTGAAGTGTTTTTATTTCATTTTGAGATCCTTATATCAACTGGCTTCATGCCTTGTCTGGAGCGATTTTTATAAAACAAAAAATATTAATTTATTAAAAACTATTTAAAAAAAAACATATGCAAAGTAGTAAAACCTAAATCTGTCTGTGGGTGTTTGCAGATTACTATATATACAGTATTTCAAATTGTTATGCTGTACCATATCATTAAGTAAGCATAACCTGTTTTTATGTTAGGAGAGATGAAAAAAAATATTCGCATTTAATTATTTAAATACATTCCTGGAAAGGTCTTACCAGAAATATTTCCTTGTTAAAAGAAAAAGTGACTAAACTCTCTTAAACTCTTACACACACACACACACTTAAAAATGGACATCTTGCAACTTGGTACCTTGGTGACATTGTCTTGTCTCAGTTCTGTTTCTCAAATCTTTGCTTTTTCATTCTTTTTATATCCCTTGCTCAATTCCACAGGTGCCGATGATCCGTCAGCTGGGAAATCAGACAAGAGTCTTTTCGGTGTTTCTCTCACTTCTCCAATAAAGATGCCTGAGAGTTTCAGCTCGAGCCTGTCAGGAGGTATCACTAGCATAACCTCACAAAAGAAACCGCCATCATCGGCTTTCACTTCTGCTCTCAGCGCGTTCTCAAAAGACCCACCTACAGACTCTGCAAAACGGCCACCACCAAAGGTGGCCCCAAAATTGTCACAGAAAAATCAGTCTGTCAAAACAGAATACCCTGCTGTAAAATCCTCTGGGTCCTTGAAGAAAGAAAGCCCACCACTTGACAAAAAACAAACTAATCACAATTTGTCTTATGAACCCTCACCGCTAAGCAGTCCTGAAATTGTTTTGAACCAAGTAAAGATGTTTGAGGACTATTTACAAAAGAAAAGTACAAGCCCCGAAATTAAGGAACAAATTACTTCCTCAAAGCAAAAGCTTGTGGAAACAATTCCATCGAGAAATCAGAAACACCTTCCCGAAAAGGAGCGCAAAGAATCACTGCCCGATATTCTTCAGGATCATAAGCGTGAAGAGTTAAAGAATGGCAGTGCTAAGACGATTACAAATTCTTTGAGTAAGACAACTTTCTCGGACGACTATGGCCACAACGAAGACATTATCATGCCAGTGAAGTCTAACAGATACAAAACATTCAGTGCCTTGCCAAGATCCAGCGCTCCTCGAATATTGGATTCGTTTTCAATGTGGGATGGTATGGATTCAATTGCTTTGCAAAATCAGGACAAGGTTCCTCAGTTAAAGAAGACTGCGGATCTAGTTAGTCTGTCACCAAAGGATGTGATAATCGAAGAGTTTATAGTTCCAAAGAAAAAGTCCTTTGTTCAATCTCTAGTGAATCAGTTTAACTCCTCGCAGGATGTTATCCAATCTAGTTCTTCCAAAATCAGTTATGCTTCACCAGAACTGAAAGAGCTCAAAGAACCCGATGAGGAGTCTACAAAACGGTCACCCAAATCAACTATTGTGGAGGAGACCATTGAACCGATGAAGAGCACTCGTATAAGAAACATGTCAAAACCCATGCCGATCAGTTTTTCTAACATCTTTGATATTGATGAAGTATTGATTATTGAGAAAAGCGATAAGCCGGACACTGAACCCAATCTGAAAATGACTTTTAAAGGTCCGTATCATGCAGCGGTGGAGGTGTCAGAACCGGCTCTGAAATCAGAAAGAAAACCTTTGAGCAAGAGCTTAAAAAAACCAGTGGCTTCACCAAGGAGATCTGGTGTTCAATCCTCCTCAAAGATGCCTGAAGAGAATGGTACCAATCCAGAAGTGAATGTTGCTGAGCCTGAAGTATGTATTGGCATTGCAAGAAGACTTCCCCAGAGTGCTCTACCTGACTGTATTGATATCATGAAGATACCAGAGATGGTGCCCACCGCAGAGACCGATTCTTTAGAAGATGTCATTATTCCACAAGTAAAGACAAACGTACTTGATAAGTTCATTGAAACCCCGAGTAAAAAGAGGGCGAAAGCTCTTCTGCTTTTGGGTATTATGGACGATGATGGAAAGTGTACGTCTCCTTTGGAGTCATCTAAAACACCAGAATCAAATGGAATTGTCTCAGACAGAACTGAGGTTAACGAGGAAGAAATAATTTCATGTATTAAAGACAATATTGCGATGAGTGCAAAACCTCGGAACATTGTTAGTTCTCATGATGTAGCGGAAAAGCCAGAAACTCCGAAGGAAACGGATGATTCTCAATGTCAGGAGAATCTTGACACTTCCAGCAGTAAGGATTTTAATTGGCAACCAAGCGATGAGGATACGGCGAAATGCTCTTTGAAGGTTGCGGAAATGAAAGCAGAGGTAATCGTAAAAGATATTATCGACGCAGCCCAAAAAGAACTTTCCCAGAGAAATATGTCTGACGTTAAAAACTGTGATATTACAGGACATATTAACACGAAAACTGATTCTCCTGACCAAATTGGTGCAGATACAAAGCCAGGCACTTTGAAGGATGACGTCATACAACAATTCGAACCAGAATCATGCGCCAAAATTAGTGTTCCCAAATTATCTGCTCCAAAGCGAAACCTACCGTTGATTGAAGATGGGAAGCCAAAACCCCTGCCCAGACAAAGTCGACAGTTATTGCCTCCTGATAACACGAACGCCATCTCTGAAGAGAAACCGAAGATCGTTCATCGAAGTCTACCTTATCCAAGACTAAGGTCAGAAATTTCAGCTTCTCCTCTCGAAGCTGATGTTGAATCTTCAAATTCCTCTTTGACAAAAAGTCCACCGGTTCCATTCCAACGGAGTGTGTCACCTTCAGGTAGGTTACGAAACTTAAATGAAAGGGATTCCGTCAAAAACGCTAATTTTTTCTCTGCTCCGTCTTCGCCTATGCAAGAGCAGAAACCGACATTCTTCAAAAGAACTTCTGCTAGTTGTTTAGAATCCCTACTAACCTCGGAATTACAAACGTCCTCTAGTGGGAGATTCTTGCCCCCTACCCCAGGGCATTATGTTAGCCGATGCCTCCCTTGTCCCCCTGTTACTTTGGAGGAGTACAAGCCTGTTGGGAGATCTCTTCCTCCAGTGCCGGCTACATCCAGTGTGTCATCGTTTTTTGGCAACCTGGTAGACTTCAAGAGTAGAACATGGCAGTATCCACTGACAAGTACCAAAACGGTGTCCCTGTCTGTGCAGCCCCAAGGTAAGAATGGTGGCACCCGAAAGCCCAAACATTTCTAGAATGGTAGTTGCCTGTTTTTTTCTTTTTTTTCTTGAACACTTTTTAAAATTAGCAATGCAAAGATTGGCGCCACCAATAATAATCACAGAATTAAGAAATAAAGGCACAAAAGGCCTTAAAAAAGCCCAAATATTTCAATTCAGATTCTCACCTTATTAATCAATCTATCATTATCTTTCTCTCTCTTCAGCACGCGGTCTTTTTATATCATTCAAAATCTTGTTGGAATATAAAGCCCTGCATCTCTATAGCACTGTCTTCAGCACGATGTCTTGGAATATAATCTTTATAAAAATACATGTCTTTAAAAAGCCACAAGGTGATGTCACATTTTTGCATAGTCCTTAATGGGTGCTATGTTATTGTTTGTCTTTCGTAGGTTAGGAGAGGGTGAAGATATTCTGATTCGTTTCACAAGACAGGTAATTTAAAAATTGAGATGATGACGATTTTTAACTTAAAATATATATTTTATTCAACTTGACCAATGGCGCTCCATTTCCTTAACTAGGAGTTGCTTCAAGCTAGACCACCCTCACAGAAACACGTTGCCACAATATTGCTTCCCTGAGCACTACAACATGGTCATCTCCAAATCTAATGTCAATAAACAATTGTCATAAACTGTTCTCATGAGTCATCAAATGTGATTCACTCGATTCGTTATTTTCAATCTTCTCATAATATTCATCATCATTCAATTAACAATCTATCCATCTCATTAACCCTTATCTTTGAGTGGCTTTTAGCCTCGATAAGTGGTGACGCATTAGTAAAAGATTTTTGTTAAATGAATAGAATAGGGTCTTAGTATTCTTATTTATGAAAGCCTTACATTACTTCAACTGTCTTCATTTTTTAATTTGTTCCCCTGTCAAGCGGTTTAGCGAAACAATTCACTACCTCTTTCCTGTATGAGGCTCTAGCTGACGCAAAGACAACCCCATCAATCATACTATATTACCCACTGCACTTGAGTACTATTCTCATACTGCTAAGGAATATGCAACAAGACATCTCCAAAATGGAAAAGAAAAACAAATCATTGGCTCCTTTTGTATATATCTTCATGTTTGTTTATTTAAAAACAGCAACTTTTTTTTGCTTAAGATTAATTTTTGTCATTCTTCTTTTGAACTTAACAGAAATAAAACCATATTTATTAACCATTGCTTCTTCTTGCTTTAAATATTGTTTGCCACTCAATTATTTGCGTTTGTTTGTTGTGCTTTTGTTGTGGTTGGGATTTTACAGCTTTTCACTTTCACGGACGATGTTGTTGCTGCTTTCCAGCACCATATTAACATCTAGCTGGTTTTAAAAATGTTAATTTGTTTATTAAAAAAAAAGAAGAGTTTTAGTATTAATAATAAAGAATTAAAAATTATTTTGAATTTAGAAACCAAACAACAATGTCTTTTTTTCTTCTTAAATTGAATAAAATATTTATTTTAGGTTCTTAATTTTCGGCATAAACGCCATGATGATAGAATGTTCTTTCTTTTTATTCTTTCTTCAGTGAAAGTATTTTTGAAACAATGTGAATTTGAAATTATTTTGAATTTAGAAACCAAAAACAATGCGTTTTTTTTTTTTTTAAATAAATAAAATATTTATTTTAGGTTGCTAATTTCCGGCGTGAACGCCATGATAATAGAATATTCTTTTTTTTTTCCTTCTTCAGTGAAAGTATTTTTGAAACAATGTGAATTTGAAATTATTTTGAATTTAGAAACCAAAAACAATGCGTTTTTTTTTTTTTTTTAAATAAATAAAATATTTATTTTAGGTTCCTAATTTCCGGCGTGAACGCCATGATAATAGAATATTCTTTTTTTTTTCCTTCTTCAGTGAAAGTATTTTTGAAACAATGTGAATTTGAAATTATTTTGAATTTAGAAACCAAAAACAATGCGTTTTTTTTTTTTTTTTAAATAAATAAAATATTTATTTTAGGTTCCTAATTTCCGGCGTGAACGCCATGATAATAGAATATTCTTTTTTTTTTCCTTCTTCAGTGAAAGTATCTGCCCGATGTTAAAGTATCGAGATTAAAAGTCTGTGAGGTTTCACGTTGGCTGTGCTATCAGAAATTGAAATATAGTTCCTCTTTTTTGAAACATTGTGAATTTGAAATTATTTTGAATTTAGAAACCAATAACGAATTTGTTGATTCCCTTTGGATAATAATTGTTCACTAACATCATGGCCTCCATTCAGTCCTGAAGGACAATGGGTACCCCTCGTAACGGTGGCTGAGTGTGTAATTGTGTAGCAAGGGTTGCGCAATCACCAGCCTCACCTCTGCTAAATTGGCACTGCTTGATTCCAATGGCAAGAAATTCAGTACGACTGGAAACAATGCCGAGATAAGCGGCGAGCACACACAGCACCTTATATTCCCAAATGGTCACCCATTTAGTACTGGCCAGGCTCAACGTTGCTTTACTTCGGTGATCTAATCAGAACCGGTGTGTCAACGTGATTAGGCTGTATATGTTCACTAAAAGCACTAGAAAAAAACAACCAAAAAAATATTAGCAAATTCTTTTTTTACTTGTGTTCGCTCCACCATGTTGAATCGCAGTGAGACATGAACCCCAAACGCTTTTTCTGATCTGCAACGGTTGCGGCGTAATGATCGTGCATGATCAGGTGAATTGTCGGGAGTAAACTAGAGGAAAGAAGAATCCCTTTAATCGTGTTTCATTAGAAACTTGGTATTGGTGCGATTTTTTTTATGCCTAACATGCTCCATGTCTCAGGTGGTTTGGCTATGTACAGCGTGCCACCTCCTGCATCAATTCAATAACAAACCTGGATACCCTAACCCTAACCCTAATACCTGGATACCCCGTGTACTAGGGAGAAAGGTAGACCAAGAAAGACCTGGTTTGTGTATGTAAGAAGTGATTTGCCTGCATGTAGCATGCATGACTGATATCAGCCCTTTGAATCGAACTGCACAAGGAGAAGGCGTGAGACGGTGCCTGCTGTTGCCCATCCCAGAGTCCAGGACACTCGCAGCACCCCAAATATCAAAACCTGATGATGATGACGACGCTAATGGGAATCTATGCTTTTCTATCAAATGAGTCTAAGGCAACTGTCAATGTCCGCAGTAGAAGAACAAAAGATTGAATAGAAAGAAAAAAATCTTTGCTCTTTTCAAGTATTTTATCATGATTATACTTACGTATGAAAATACATATATACATATATATACACACACACACACACACACACATATATATATATATATATATATATATATGAAAATACATATATATATATATGAAAATACATATATATATATGAAAATATATATATATATATATATGAAAATATATATATATATATGAAAATATATATATATATATTAAAATACATATATATATATATATATATATATATATATATATTAAAATATATATATATATATATATATATATGCAAATACATATATATATATATATATATGCAAATACATATATATATATATATATATATATATGCAAATACATATATATATATATATATATGCAAATACATATATATATATATATATATATATATGAAAATACATATATTGTTGTTGTTAGGCGAGTTGGACTTCTGCATAGAGCTCACAAAAATCCTGCCTCAGGATTGTTTGCTCTGTTGGTCACGGCTATTAAGTTAAAACTGCATGATTGCAGGTCCCCCCCCCCCCCGGACACAGAGAGCAGCAAGGCTTAGTGGTTGCATGCAAAGTTGGGGAAGTTTGGGCCCAGAACACACAAAGTAATGGTTCTAAAGCTACATTGGCAGTTTAACTCTATGGTTTTGCAGTTCTGCGCCTGACATGTCTTTGCAACCCACATGCAGAGGTAGAAATGACCAGAGGACAACGGATCCTGATGCTGACTCCTGAAATTTCACCAGAGCTCTGTTAGCTGGGCTGTGGCCTTAATACTGCTTTGAGCCAAACCTGTTGGCCATGGGTGACCCTGCCAGGAACCAGTGTTCCAGACAGCATAGCTGTGATACTACCATGTTGCCACCGCCTCTACCACAGTGAGGAAGTGTTGAACTTTAAGGGGGTTCGGATCTGGGCAACACGCTGGATGAGGGTATCAGCTAGTAAGAAATATAAACTGTTTTGCTTTTTATTTTGATAATTTTTGTGTGAAATGATTATTTTTTTATAGGTTTTATTTTATAACCTGCACTTTGCACTGGTTTGGGTACTTCTAACAAATTCTCTTTCCACAGGTTTCAGGTGTTTGACTTGCTTGAATTGAATGTTTTTTTGGTTTTTAAATTTCTTTGAAATTTGGCTTTTTCTTTCTAAACTTGTTTGATTCCATTAATTTCTTTTTGTATCTTTCCGAACATGTTCTAATTTTTGTTCTCTTTTTAATATTTCTTTTGCTGTAATATTAAAAAGACAGAAAGTTTTTCTTTTTTTGCTTAACACAAAATCTATGGTTTCTTTCTACAGCATTTTTCTCTCTAAATTAACATTACATACATTGTATACATTGTATCTAAATTTACATTCTATACTTTGTATACATTGTATCTAAATTAACATTACATACTTTGTATCTAAATTAACATTATATACATTGTATCTAAATTAACATTGCATACATTGTATACATTGTATACATTGTATCTAAATTAACATTGCATACATTGTATACATTGTATGTAAATTAACATTGCATACATTGAATAAATTGTATACATTGTATCTAAATTAACATTGCATACATTGTATACATTGTATACATTGTATCTAAATTAACATTGACTACATTGTATAAATTGTATACATTGTATCTAAATTAACATTGCATACATTGTAGACATTGTATACATTGTATCTAAATTAACATTGCATACATTGTATAAATTGTATACATTGTATCTAAATTAACATTGCATACATTGTATAAATTGTATACATTGTATCTAAATTAACATTGCATACATTGTATAAATTGTATACATTGTATCTAAATTAACATTGCATACATTGTATAAATTGTATACATTGTATCTAAATTAACATTGCATACATTGTATAAATTGTATACATTGTATCTAAATTAACATTGCATACATTGTATAAATTGTATACATTGTATCTAAATTAACATTGCATACATTGTATAAATTGTATACATTGTATCTAAATTAACATTGCATACATTGTATAAATTGTATACATTGTATCTAAATTAACATTGCATACATTGTATAAATTGTATACATTGTATCTAAATTTACATTGTATACATTGTATATATTGTATCTAAATTAACATTGCATACATTGTATACATATTATCTAAATTAACATTGCATACATTGTATAAATTGTATACATTTTATCTAAATTAACATTGCATACATTGTATCAAAATTAACATTGTAACTAAATTAACATTGCATACATTGTATACATTGTATCTAAATTAACATTGCATACATTGTATACATTGTATCTAAATTAACATTGTATACATTGTATACATTGTATCTAAATAAACATTGCATACATTGTCTACATTGTATACATTGTATCTAAATTGACATTGCATACATTGTCTACATTGTATACATTGTATCTAAATTAACATTGCATACATTGTATAAATTGTATACATTGTATCTAATTTAACATTGCATACATTGTATATATTGTATACATTGTATCTAAATTAACATTGCATACATTGTATATATTGTATCTAAATTAACATTGCATACATTGTATACATTGTATCTAAATTAACATTGCATACATTGTATACATTGTATCTAAATTAACATTGCATACATTGTATCTAAATTAACATTGTATACATTGTATCTAAATTAATATTGCATACATTGTATACATTGCATCTAAATCAACATTGTATACATTGTTTTTAAATTAACATTGCATACATTGTATACATTGTATCTAAATTAACATTGCATACATTGTATCTAAATTAACATTGCATACATTGTATAAATTGTATACATTGTATCTAAATTAACATTGCATACATTGTATCTAAATTAACATTGCATACATTGTATAAATTGTATACATTGTATCTAAATTAACATTGCATACATTGTATACATTGTATCTAAATTAACATTGTATACATTGTATCTAAATTAACATTGTATACATTGTATCTAAACTAACATTGTATACATTGTATTTAAATTA
This sequence comes from Sepiola atlantica, assembly GCA_963556195.1. Classification (NCBI taxonomy): domain Eukaryota; kingdom Metazoa; phylum Mollusca; class Cephalopoda; order Sepiida; family Sepiolidae; genus Sepiola; species Sepiola atlantica. The sequence continues at coordinate 34,044,193 of OY744527.1, read as the reverse complement.
ACATTGCATACATTGTATACATTGTATCTAAATTAACATTGCATACATTGCATACATTGTATCTAAATTAACATTGCATACATTGTATACATTGTATCTAAATTAACATTGTATACATTGTATCTAAATTTACATTGTATACATTGTATCTAAATTAACATTGTATAAATAGTATACATTGTATCTAAATTTACATGGCATACATTGTATCTAAATTAACATTGCATACATTGTATCTAAATTAACATTGCATACATTGTATCTAAATTAACATTGCATACATTGTATACATTGTATACAAATCAACATTGCATGCATTGTATACATTGTATACAAATCAACATTGCATACATTGTATACATTGTATCTAAATCAACATTGCATACATTGTATCTAAATTAACATTGCATACATTGTATCTAAATTAACATTGCATACATTGTATCTAAATTAACATTGCATACATTGTATACATTGTATACAAATCAACATTGCATACATTGTATACATTGTATACAAATCAACATTGCATACATTGTATCTAAATTAACATTGCATACATTGTATCTAAATTAACATTGTATACATTGTATCTAAATTAACATTGCATACATTGTATACATTGTATACATTGCATCTAAATCAACATTGCATACATTGTATACATTGTATCTAAATTAACATTGCATACATTAATTAATATTTATGAGAATTTGTATTGTTTAATTGAAAATTTTTTTTTTTTTATATTCATTATAGCCATTTATATTCATATAGACAGACTGTTTTGTTGTATTACAGATTTTTAGTGTAGTTAGACCAGCAAGTACCACAAGCTAGGATCGAAAGTCTACCGTTTAGACGATAGTCAGTGCTCCTAACCACCTGACTATCATTCAGCACCTGCTGAAAGTGAAAGTAAACATTGTCAATTGCTAGAGAGCTTGATTTGATTACACTAAGAGCAATGCATTATAAGCGGATGGAAGTTGGCGATTTCAATTATATATATATATGGTTTTGAATAAAAGCGGAATCGCGCGACCAGTAGTGAATAGCTATATCTCTATGCTGATGAGTCTCGATTATAAAGGATGAAATGTATACGTACATAGGTAATAAACAAAAAAATATTTATCATATTGATTTAGTATAGTATCAACAAAAAATAAATTTATATATATATATATATATATATATATATATATATAAATATAAATCTACATATCTATCAATGGTTTGATTTCGGCTTGGAGCAGGTGCTAGTCTAGCTGCACTGAGGAGTGTGATGCAGCAAAACAGTCTGTGGATGACTATACAAGCGTCCCTTAGCGGGTTGAGCACTGTGGTAAATGATATCGACAACTACTATTAGCAACAATGCAAAACTTTTTGTAAAACAAATGGAGCACTCTCCAGTAGCTGTCAGTGTTTATATAAAGCATTGAGATGTCACTTGCTAACAGCATCCGACCCATAGCCAAGTGGGTAGAGTCGCAAGACTATCAGATAAATGATCAATGGTTCGATGCCGGCTTTGGACGGGTGCTAGTCTAGCCGCACTGAAGAGCTGTGATACAGTGAAACGGTCTCTGTGGATGACATACATATATGTATATATTTATATGTTATCCACAGACAGCTGTTTCGTCTTCTTAAGACTCATCAGCTAAGTACCTTATCCATTTTGACAAGAAACTCGCTACTGACAGTAGAAGAAATTATAACCATGTATATGTACTTCTTTTATTTACATATATTTTTTATCATGTTACCGATAACGAGGAATCTATTGTTTACAGAAAATTATTGCTTTGCACTAAGTGGAAACCGTCATTTCCTCTACCAGAGGAGAGATATATGTATCATTCACAGACACCGTTTTGCAGTGTCACAGCTCTTCAGTGTGACTAGACAGCCAGGTTCTTAAAGCTGAGATCGATACTCGATCGTTTAGTTGAAAGTAAACCATTCTAAGCATTCGACTGTCAGACAGATGGCGTGAGTAAGCGGAATCTCAATGTTTATATAAACACTGTCAACTACTGAAGAGTGCTGCATTTGTGTTTACGAAGAGCATTACATTATTGATAAGGATAGTTGGTTTCACTTGCTATAGTGCTCAACCCAAGAAGGGGGGTAGTGGGGTGCTATATGTAGCGATTGTGGGTGACAGAAGTATTTTAACAGATGAAAAAATGTTCATTTAATAGATTTCCAATTGTTGCATTAACTTAAAATTTATGCATTTGGGTATTGGAAATTAACAAAAATGCAGAAAAGCCTGTATTTTCAAATAGAAACCGCCATGTAATAAGAACAAACGTATGAGTGAGAAATCAGGGCTGCGGCATCTGAGTCCGACTCCCAACTCATTACTAATAATGCTCTTTTTATATTACTACCGTTCTAGCAGCCCTTAAATCATCTTTGATATCTTGGTAACATTATATAGAATTACCCCCCCCCCCCCCCCCTCAAAAAAAAAAAAATAAAATAAATAAATGCCACCCATGGAATCGTTAATAAATTTCTGCAATCAACCACATTTAGTACAAACACACTTCAGTGACTGCCTGACTTGTCCACCAAGTTTCAGTCATGAATGTCCAACAGTCTTTATTCAATTCGCAATTCAATGATAATCACACCTGGATATTATGTGGAAAAATCATCCATAACTTTGACCCCCACCCTCTCTCTCTTAGAACTGCCCTGATTCAGTACAGGAATAGTCTGAAGATTGCAATAACCCCAAAGATTTTCATCTATGGGTTAAGGTTCGGTGGGTAGGAAGCCCATTCACGATCCCATTTACTGATGAGACGATCACCAGTGTACCTGCATATCATTGAACGGCGTTCACACAAAGACTGTTGAACATTCATGACTGAAACTCGATGGACAAGTCAGACTGAAGTTTATTTGTACCAAAAATTGTTTGCTTGCAGAAAGTGTTGGGTGGAATGCATGTCGAGGGGTTAGATTTAGGCTGTATAATTAATTATTGGGTAAACTTTGATCTATTTTTTATGAAGCTAAATAAGATTTTTATGAGCTTTAATAAAATTTCACTGAAATTTATTAAAATTTTTATTTTAGTGATCCATCCTGTTAATATTTCTGATTTGCATTAGAACAAGTCGAATTATTTGTCACCAATTGACTTATTACGGATAAACTTTTTGAATATTTTCTAATTGATTTCTTATATTTTTGTAGGCGATTCTTCGAATACGAGCAGTAGTCTAAAAATAACCAGTTCCTCAGATGTTCCATCTGCGACGTCACCAGTACCGTACCAAGAAACAAACCCGGCGGAAGAGAAAGCTGCGACCCCATCGTCTCCTGTAATATTTGCAAAAACAGTGTCTCAGTTTACAGATACCATCAAGAAAGAAGAAACGCCATCTTCACCAGTGTCCTCTCAGAAATCGTCGACGTTTTGTGCTGAAAATAGACGGACAGAACAGGAAGCTCCCTGTATAGCGAAATCTCCCATTTCTTCTTCTGCGGTTAAAGTTCTGCCTCTAAGAGAACCAAAACTGCAATCACCTCTTGCAGAAACCTCGTTTTCAGTTGGACTCCGACCTTCAGATTCTTCGAAAGATGTTTCTGAGTCTATATCAGCTAGTTCAAAAGTTGATCAAGAGAAGACCATAGAGAATCTTCTAGCATTTGACAACTTACCTGAAGACAAGCCAGAAACAGTTACCCCATCTTCACCTACACCTCCAAGCAAAACCCTGAGTGACGTGTCTGATTCATCGAAAGTGATATCAGTTGAAATGCCCGGTTCTTCAGTGACGAAGCTACCTGACCTCCAGGAAGAAAAATTGACTTCTTCTCTGTCAATAAACACCCGGTCCTCCAACCGGTCAGTTGCTCCTGAAAATGACATCAAAAGCTCAATTTTGTCGTCGCCAGTTTCACCGTCAAGAATAACGCCAAAAAATCAGGTCTCTTCATCAACAGCATCTTGGCCAACACTGCACTTAGAAACCTTGCCTAGTGATTCTGATCAGACCTCCCCCACCAGTCTCTTGCCCCGTAGAATAACAAACAGGAAGTTGCCCGATATTTTTCAGAGTTCGCACGCCTTCAGATCTGCAAGTTCTCCAGTTAAGATGCAGCCATTTTCAGAAAGCTCCATCCTAAATGAAAACGTCCCAATACGAAGTAGCGTCGAGCACAAATCTCAGAAAATTGTGGATGTTTCTAACTCGGAAGTTGCTCTGTCACGCTCTATCAGTGTGGAACCCAAAACAGCATCAAATTTAACGGACCTTAAATTAAAGTCTCATAGTATAGAAATAATCGATGCCAACCCCAGAGCGGAAGTGGCTGTGTCACAGTGTATTAATGTTGAGCCAAGAAAATCTTTGGATTTATCAGAAATGAAAGTAGAAAAGCTTAATGCGCAGGTGATCGAGGCGGTTGCTAAACCAGAATCCGTTTCGATGCAATTTTCAGATGTGAAACCGAAAGCAACCGAGAGGAAAGCAAAGACCGGAAGTGCAGCATTAGTGGAAGACATTGCTAAACCACAAGTTGCTGTATCACAATTTATTGGTGTAAAGCCAACAACAGCATCCGATTTATTGACCAAGGAATTAAAAGATAAAATCATTTCCAGACCGGAGACTCTATCAATGAAAAATACAGATAGTCCAAAAAAACAGGAACAAAATATTGAAATTCTTGCCCAAGTCCCATCTCCAAAAACTGTAGTTGCTGTTTCGAAACGAATCGGCTTACAACCAACTACAGCGGCAGAACTTTCCGAACCTGTGAAACAATCCCGGGTCTTAGATATTCAAAAAGAACCGACAAGATCATCGTCGTCGTCGTCATTATCATCACCATTATTATCACCATCATCATCATCAGCAGCAGCAGCACCAGCAAAAACAGTTAGTAAAGCCAAACTGGCGTCAATGAAGAGCCCAGATAATGTTAGGTCAACTGATTCAGGGAGGCCATCATTTTTACGCCACCAGAGTACTGACGGAGTTATCTTACGACATGCTAAGATAGAGAATAACGCTTCCAGCTTACACGATCAACAATATGGGACAAAGGTTAGCCGGTTGGCTGAGAAAGCCCGTCCCAAGACTGAAATATTTTCAAAGGGCATGCCCAGTGTCTTCAGTAAAAGGAAATGGTGTATCAGCACAAAGTCTGGCCAGACGAATTTTGCAGTTCCTTCTCAACCGGACAGCATCGAGAAAGTTATCCAGCTCGCATTGATTGATGAAGATGACTTGGACCGTTTGCTCACAAATGCTAATTTTGCCCTTGACAAAATGTCATTTTCAAACAAAGAAGAAATCCACATTGCAATTCTTGAGAAAGATGCAACAGAAAAGATCGGGATCCGCTTGAAGAAAGGAGAAAAACAAGAACTTTTGGTGAGTTTTAGCTAAAATCAACATAAACTTGCTTAACTTGCCATTTTTATCAAAATCAGTTGGTCCTCAACATCCTTCTTTAATAAAAACTAGCAGGGCTACCCCACGTTGCCTGGGGAAGTATTAAGTAATTTATTTTTATCAGTGGTTGACTACTGTTTTTTTTGTTTTTTTTACATAGTTCACCCCAAATAAGGCAAGTTGCCACTGTAGACGTAAGGGGCTACTGAGAATTAGGGTGATAGTTTTGGGGGTCAGTCTAAATTGGGAGCTGTATTGCAAGATGCTTGTTCACATTAGTTTTAAATTTCTGCATGTCGGTACAGTCGGGGGAGCAGGGAGGGAGTTCCAAAGGCCGGCAGCATGAAAAAAAAAAGCTACTTGAGTAGAAAGCTCTCCGGAATCTGGAGACCTCCACAGTGAATGGATGGGATTTAGCTGATTGTCAGCTTGGTCGAATGTATTTACGTCAAGTGGGCACCAGAGCAGCAAGTTCATCGGTGCACAGTCCATTGAAGAACTTGTAAAACAAGCAAAAGGATGCAACATTGCAGCGATAACGACAGGGGTTGGAGCTTGGCGGATAGTGAGGGACCTATTAGATTAGCAACTCTTTTTTGGACCTTGTCTAAGAGGAAGAGACTAGTGGATGGTGCACCAGCCCAGATGTGACAACAATACTTCATACATGGCCGGATGGGGTGAGAAATTTACTAGCATGGTAGAGGGAGCCCACTTTCTTTGCAGAAGCCTTGGCAATGTCTTCAATGTATTTGTTCCAATTCATGTTACCTGTGAATGTTAGGCCGAGGAGTTTGAACGTTAAACTCTCTCAGGTATGGTGTTATTAACCATGGCAAAATTTCTTGTAGTTGTTGAAGGAAAGGAGCTTTGTCTTAGCAGCATTAAATGTTACCATCCATTTATGACCCCATTCCACTACAGACTGGAGGTAATTTTCTAAGTATTCAGCCATTGCCTCAGATATGTGCGTGTCTGTTTTGCCCACTTGACGAGATTAGAGCGTGGCGTTGTCAGAAAATATACCCATCTCAAACACAATGTCATCAGGGAGGTCGTTTATGAAAATCAGGAACAACAAAGGTCCAAGGATAGATCCCTGGGGTACACCAGCATTTATGTCATGTTGCTTAGATAAACGGCCATCGAGGACAACCTGGATCTTTCTTTTGGTTAGAAAGGATCTAATTATATTAAATATTTGTCCAGTAATACCATATGAATTAATTTTTATGAGAAGACCTTTATACCAGACCTTGTCAAAGGCTTTGGATACAGCAAGCGCTACTGTCCTTGCTTCACCTGCCTTGTCCAGTGTATGGTATATGCGTTTGTAGATGACTGTTTGGATATACGCAGTAGACTGATGGTTAGAAAGAAGTTTAGCATTAATGAGGTGCCAGACTATCGCTAGATTGTTTAAGGATTAAAAGATTTTAGCAAAGAGCAGGAGTAGACTGATGGGGCGATAATTGTGAGGGTCAGTTCTATCTCCAGAATTCTTGAAAACTGGTATCACAGAGGCAATTTTCAAGCTATCAGTGAAGCAAGATTTGACAAGGCATTTGTGTAGAGTTTGGAGAAGACGGGCCAGTTCAGCAAAGAATTTCTTTATTACTGTTACTGGTATAAGATCAGGCCAACATGCATTGGAGGTGTCAAGGTTTTGGGGTGATGGTCATGTCATCAAGTGTGGCTTCAGTCCAAAGTGGAGTTTAAGGTGAAATGCTGGGTAAGTAGTTCAGCCTTATCAGTTATCATGCAAACAACAGTATTGTGGTTGGATAGCGGGGGAATTGTTTATTGCCCATTGTTCACCACACTATTGAAGATTTTCCAGAAATCACGAGTACCGAGTTGCTGCGACTGAATGCATTTTCTAATCATCTCTATATACCTTCTCTTCAACTATACAATTTTTTCTTGACTATAAATTTCTGTCTATTCGTAGTTGACTTATGTCGGCCGAATTATTGGAATGCTTGCTGCCTCTGAGCAATAGCAGCTGCAAATTTCCAGGTGAATCGTTGTGGACAGTGGGGCTTGCTGCAGAATTTTCGCATGGGGACATATGCTTCAATGCCTGCTTTGACCCATTCGGTTACCTCATTTGCACACTGATCAGCAGGGAAAGAAAAAGTTTCACCCCATTGGGCGTCTCTGATGGAACTAAAAGTAGCCTGCTTGTAGTATCTCGTCGTTTTGAGCAATGGCTCATCAGCTTTGGGACGAGATTTTAGGGCGATATCAATCATTACCACAAGGTGATCAGTGTTTCCGAGTAGGCTATGAGCATTGTCACACAAGCTTCGGGCAGTGAGATCAAGAACAGGTCGAAAAGTGAGGCTTGCTGTTACCACACGATCAGAGAGGCGGGTCGGGAAAGTAACAGTCTGTGGGAGGGAGTGCGCTATGGAGAAACTATACATGGAGTTATCAGCTGCATCTGTATAGCTGGAGAATCCAAGCCAGTCACGGTGATGTACATTGAAATCCCCAAATACATGTATTTTAGCACTCAAGTCGAGTGAGGGTGCTGTTCTATGCTTTCACAGACAAAGTTAAGCAGGGTACAGTCCTGGGTTGAAAGAGGACGCTATAAGAAATATAAGTAATAATGCTGTGCTTTAAGGTTAATTTACAGCACATGTACGCTTGATCATTAGTTTTTAGCCTATGTTCTCTAGTCACGGACAGAGTGTTCCGAACATAAACTTCTAGCCTGTGCATATGTTTGTCAGTCTTTACGGTAGAGTGGGAGGTATTCAGTCATGTCAAAATGGTGTGAGAAGATTGAGGATTGTAGGTTTGTTTCACTTAGTGCTAGGATATCCGGAGAATTTACTAGGAGAAAGGTTTCTGTGTCATTGATGTTGGTTCTAAGTCCCCGGATATTTGTGAATGCTAGCCTCAAGGGTGGAGGCAAAGATGTTTTTTGTTGGGTGTCTAGTTTAGGTTTGTTTCTTTTTCTGTGTATTGTCATTTTGGTTTTAGATAGAGTGGGGAGGGCAAAGTGGGTGCTTGTTTGGTTCCAATAAGCTCACATATCCAGACCATTAGTCGAAACTTGTCCATGAGGTTGTGGCCTTGAGAAAGCCCATCAGGGATAACTGTAGGGTTCCTTTCCATGCGCGACATGGCATGTACAGTTACTCACGATATTATACAACTATTGATGGAGCAGCCGTTCTTAACGCTACCTAAGAGTTTGGGCTCCTGCACTACCAGTCAGAAACAGCAGCCAGACAAGCTGTCTAACCCTAACCCTAACCCTTAACCTGTCGGAACAAGGGCGACCCAGACTAGTCATGTGAGACTTAATTACCAAAAAAAATTCCCCAAGTTACTCAGGTAGAGAGAAAGAAAGATGGTGTTCATTGTCCTAGTCAGGAAACAAGGCCAAGCAGTGGGTGTCTTTGAGGTGCCCCTGCGCTAGTACCTCTGCGCCTGGCTAATAGACAAAGAATGAGTGTCAAGGCCGATCGATAGCCAAAGCCCATACACTCTTTAAGTTATCACATGTGAGGTAAATCTTACTGTAAAAATCAAAACAACTAATCATGGTAAAACTTACCAAAAAAAAAAAAATTATTAAAAGAACGCATACGCTGGTAAGGTTCTAGAAAAACAAAGTATACAAGATAAGTTTTATTCAACAAAAATGAACTAATCTGCTCTCTTTCCTCCTCCTCTCTCTTTCCCCTCCTCCTCCTCTCTCTTTCCCCTCCTCCTCTTCTCTCTTTTCCCCTCCTCCTCTTCTCTCTTTCCCCTCCTCCTCTCTCTCTTTCCCCTCCTCCTCTCTCTCTTTCCCTTCCTCCTCTCTCTTTTTCTCCTCCTCCTCTCTCTTTTTCCCCTCCTCCTTTCTCTCTCTTTCCCTCCTCCTCTCTCTCTCTTTCCCTCCTCCTCTCTCTCTTTTCCCCCCTCCTCATCCTCTCTCTCTTTTTCCCCTCCTCCTCCTCTCTCTCTTTTCCCCCTCCTCTCTCTCTCTTCCCCCCTCCTCTCTCTCTTTCCCCTCCTCTTTCTTCCTCTCTCTCTCTCTCCCTGAATCTGTAAATAAAGCATCCGTGTACCTGTAAATTAATTCTTATTTTAGTCACAAAAATATTAAAAATAAGGGAATATTTTTTTCGTAGTGTCTATTAAAAGTGAAAGAAATTCTTTCCGTTATTATTATCAGGTATTATTAAGATTAAGCATCCCCTTCTTTGCTCATAAAAATAAATTTGCAAACATGATTATTGAAGCGAACCGGACACACATACATTTACTTTTATTATAATATAGATTATCTGTTTATGGTTGAAGAGGGAACTTTCTGATCACTGGAACATTGGTTGGATCTTACTTCACATTTCACTTTTAAAGGTCTATAATTGCGTTTAGACATTATATTTACTAAATAAAAGAATATTTGGAAAAGGTAGCTTTCGGGTGGCCCTTAACTATGATCAGTTTTTTGATAATGTTTATAAAGTTAGTGGGGCTGAATGATGTAATGGATTTGATTGTCGACTGGGAATCAGTAAGCTGAGTTCAGATCATATTGGAGAGCGGGGGGGGGGGGTAGCAATTACTCTTTGATGAATTCTTTGTAATATATGGTAAATGTAAAATATATTATTATTATTATTATTATTATTATTATTATTTGTTTGTTATGCCTCCTTGGGCATCTCCCCTTTAACTGGTAAAAAAAAAAATTAAACTCTTAGTACAGTATCGATATCCAGATCAAATTCTGACAAATATTTCATTTGACAACTCCCAAAAGTATATATATATATATATATACATATATAACAGACAAGCAAAAATCTACCGACCATCCAGCGGTTATTAATCTAGCTTTAAGTATTCTTTTAAATGTAAAACTTACATAACATATCTTTAATTTAAAGCCATTGTAATTAAAAAAAAACTAATAGTTTTCATTTAAATTACCTCCCTTGAAAATTAATGGACATAATATTAAATAAAATGGTTTTGGTAATTTATCCTTTTTCTCATTAAATTGCTTGAATTTATTACTGTTAATATCGACAAAAGTATTGCATATATCGGAAAATAGGAGAATAAAATTACAAATAAAAAGCACCAAACATTAATTCATTATAAACTGTTTAAGAAAATAGTTATGCAAATTAGGCATACAAATAACTGTGTTTGGATCTTTGCTCTCTACTATATATACAGTATTTCAAAAGACTTTCACATTTATTCGTTTAGGAAGATCTCCATCATTTATTCGTAATTGTAAGAGCAACTGGACTAATGAAAAAGAATTTCAAAAACTAATTGGCGAATATACCCGGCGAACCAAATGCAAGAGAGATACAAACAATTGCATTTAAAGGGATGGTTAGAATCTTTAAAAAGATCTCTCAGCTGGAGTGTCTAAAATAGCGGGTGAATGTCTGCCATCTAGTAGGATGCTCATCCATAGCAAAAACAAGAAGAGTGATGATATTAAAAAAAACCCAAAAACAACCAGATCGATTCTTATGGAAATTTGAATAATCCAAATCTTGTTAAAAGTGGATCAATTCCCATTTTTTGGTGTTGTTTTAATGGACCCTTGAAGACTTTTTGTATGGAATTTCATTTTAGTCGTGTACGGTTTTCATTCGAAAGGAGACGGAGATTTTTGTTTACAATTTTAATTCGTTTCAAGAATGTTTTGCTTCTTCTAGAAACATGTGTTAGCTTTTCTTTGCTACGAAACTGACAATAACTCACTTTATGACATCACTTAGATCTGTCAATTTATTAATATATATATATATATATATATATATCTATATATATCTTTTGTTTTTGATTTCGTTTTCCTTTCAGATCAGTTTATTAGAGGCCGATGGTGCTGCCGTAAAACAGAACTTCATTAACACCGGGGATTCTTTACTTCTGGTGAATGGTAAACCTGCCTGGAATCAGACGGTGATGGATGTAAAGGTCTGGCTGCAAACCATAGAGACACGGATCATCCTTGTCTTGTGTCGACATCCGATGAATGACGAAGGTAAGAAAGCAACCTTCGACAATAACATTGGAGAGCGATCATATATTCACCCATTACTGAGCCAAATATTTTTAGCTTAAATATGCACAACTGAAATAATCGTTAAACAAAATAAGCACGTGCTTAGGGCATACGACGGGCATCATTGATGTTTTTTATCATTGGATTTGCCATACAGTAGAGCTGGTTTTAAGCCGTTAGACCAATTTATTCAAATTGGGAACTGCGCTTGAGTAGGGGACGATGTGATGAATTAATGCGTTCCCAGTCAGCAAAGAGTTTCATGAAAGCAGTAAAACTATTCAATAAAACGATTCAATAAAACGATTCAGTAAAACGATTCAGTAAAACGATTCAGTAAAACTATTCAGTAAAACGATTCACTAAAACTATTAAGTAAAACTATTCAGTAAAACGATTCACTAAAACTATTAAGTAAAACTATTCCGTCAAACTATTCCGTCAAACTATTCCATAAAACTATTCAGTAAAAATATTCAGTAAAACTATTCAATAAAACTATTCAATAAAACTATTCAGTAAAAATATTCAGTAAAACTATTCCATAAAACTATTCAGTAAAACTATTCAATAAAACTATTCAATAAAACTATTCAATAAAACTATTCACTAAAACTATTCAGTAAAACTATTCACTAAAACTATTCACTAAAACTATTCAGTAAAACTATTCAAAAAACTATTCAGTAAAACTGGTTAATAAAACTATTCCGTCAAACTATTCCGTCAAACTATTCCATAAAACTATTCAGTAAAAATATTCAGTAAAACTATTCAATAAAACTATTCAATAAAACTATTCAGTAAAAATATTCAGTAAAACTATTCCATAAAACTATTCAGTAAAAATATTCAGTAAAACTATTCAATAAAACTATTCAATAAAACTATTCAATAAAACTATTCACTAAAACTATTCAATAAAACTATTCACTAAAACTATTCACTAAAACTATTCAGTAAAACTATTCACTAAAACTATTCACTAAAACTATTCAGTAAAACTATTCAAAAAACTATTCAGTAAAACTGGTTAATAAAACTATTCCGTCAAACTATTCCGTCAAACTATTCCGTCAAACTATTCAATAAAACTATTCAATAAAACTATTCACTAAAACTATTCACTAAAACTATTCAGTAAAACTATTCAAAAAACTATTCAGTAAAACTGGTTAATAAAACTATTCCGTCAAACTATTCCGTCAAACTATTCCATAAAACTATTCCATAAAACTATTCAATAAAACTATTCAGTAAAACTATTCAATAAAACTATTCAATAAAACTATTCAGTAAAACTATTCACTAAAACTATTCACTAAAACTATTCAGTAAAACTATTCAATAAAACTATTCAGTAAAACTATTCAGTAAAACTATTCAATAAAACTATTCAATAAAACTATTCAGTAAAACTATTCAATAAAACTATTCAGTAAAACTATTCAATAAAACTATTCAGTAAAACTATTCAATAAAACTATTCAATAAAACCATTCACTAAAACTATTCAGTAAAACTATTCAGCCCACCGCGTTTGTATGTTTCTGTGTAATCGTCCAACATATGTAAAACAGATGTTAAATTGAAGATGATGATGATGATGTTGAATCTATAACTTATAATAACACGTTCAACTTTTCATATGAGCTTAAAATTCTTAATGTATCATTGTGTCTAATAGTGGTAATCTCTCAACACTCTTTTCGGCAGGGGGATTTAATTTGACAATTTTATTTAACATTACATAACCCACAGATGGTTGCTATGCCATAAAACAAACCAAACCTTCGACGTAAAGCCTTGATCTTCAGCTTTTGTATAGTAGAGTGACATTCACCTATGATTTTCTGGGTCCCGCACTTCCTAGTACTGATCGGACACGGAACATAAAGTGCACAAAAGTCTGCTGACAATAGGATGGCTGCATTTTCTCTTCTGTCGATAGCAGTAGCAGTTTTATCGCATAAGATCAGTTCACTGAATGTGACCAAATAGTTGTCAATAAAAAAAATGTAGGCGAAAAGTTTTCAAATATAAACAAGCCACGCGTGCGTGGTCCCCTTCTGTATGTGACTCGATGTGGCCAGTGTAAAATGCAATAAATTTGGGCAATTTGGGGCATTTTTGACCCCCCCCCCCTTTGACCCCCTGGGAGCGCGAACCAGAATTTTTCTGAGGTCAAGAATGCTCATTTTATATCCAGAACAATTGCCTCTACATTTTGGCCAAATTTCAGAAAAATTGAATGGATGGATCAAACGTTATGGGAGAAAAGGGTCATCTTTTGCCATTTTGGGAGCTTTTGACCCCTGGGGCGCGAACCAGATTTTTTCCAAGTTCAGCGATACTTATTTTTTATTAGGAACAATTGCTTCCACATTTTGGCCAAGTTTAAGAGAAATTGAATGGATGGATGAAAAGTTATGCGGCAAAAAATGTCATTTTTTGCCATTTCGGGGCCTTTTGACCCCCTGGGGAGCTAACTAGATTTTTTTTCAAAAGTCGGAGAATGTCACTTTCTAACCTGACCAAAGTTACAACTTCATGCAAAATTTCAAAGAAATTCAGTGGATGGTTGCGGAGAAAAATCTGGACGGACGGATGGACATGCCTCAAAACATAAGTTCCCTGATTTTATAAATCGGGGACCAATAAAGTGGATGTAGTGAAATCAAACATTAGTTTCCATCTTAATTTGAAATAAATCGCAAGAAAAAATAAGTATTTTTTTTGTTTGTTTTTGTGGCTATTCCTTCCAACCCGACTGATGGTGAGACACATTGCAAGTGCTGTTCCGTTTCGCGAGACTCATTTACTAATCACCTGAAGCAATGCAAAGCAATTTAATAATTGCCAGCAATTCCATATATCTGGATGATGAAGCTATTGAGGCTGGCCAGTGAGAGTTGAGGACATGCGTTGCATGGAGAGAAATGATATGAGAATGATATGATGGATGCGTAATGTGAGAGTTAAAGACAGGCTTAAACCTGATGACCCCAAAGGAAGATTAAATCTGGACTGTATTGGGCAGGAAACTTCAATGGTTTGGCCACATTGAATGAATGGCTAAATGAAAAGCTGGCCAGAGATAGGTTAGTTTGGAAGTTAATTTCTAAAAACCGACCAACACATGCCAGCATGTAAAACGAACATTAAACCGTGTGTGTGCACGCACGTGTGTGTGTGTTTATATACTATTCAATTCACTGGCGTTTAAATTTTTTTTGAAGCCCAGCTAACAGAATGTGAGCGATTATCATAAAATACAATTTCCTGGCCTTTGAATAGAATTAAAGTGTAGTATTTGTTCTGTTCAAAGATGGTACAATAATATCGTGGGGTCTGCGTTCGCACCAGAGAATGGAAATATGTCAAATTCTTACAAGGATTTTGTAAATAGACCCCCATAACCGGATACATCCTGAAACTACATTGACTAGAGTACTTGTAACGTTTATTCTGTCTACTTGTACGTTAAACTTCGGGTGTTCGATATTCTCACCCAGTTCATACAGTCAACACTCACACACGCAAACCAACCGTCTAGTGTCATTATAGTTGTTGTTGTTGTTGTCGATCCTCGTTGCAACGGTGTGGCCTGCTATCCTACTGCTGGAACATGTCCGTCGTCCGCCGCCCCCATACTCGCATACTGCACGTCACCAGTATCGTCATCATTGTATTGGGCTGTAACAAAAATTCTCATACACTGCGAAAGATAAGGCAGACTCTCTCTTTTAAATTTGATTACTTTTATTTTCTGTCGCTCTTAGAAATGTTTTACTAACGAAGAGAGAGATCAATTTACCACTTTTATCAGAGTTAATTCCTTGCTATCTATGGTCCATTAAGTCCTTAGCCATTCGAGGAGGGGGAGGAAGGAATTTCATCATGCCTGTATTCTTTTAGGGAAATAAATTCCCCTTTTCATTTGCGGACTACATGGAGAAATACATCTGTTCAGCTTGCTTCCAAAAACCAGACTCAAAACTCAGTTTCCCACACAAGAACCCGTGATGTCACAGAACCCTTATGCGCAGGTGCATTTTGATCCTTGACCTGAGGTCTTGTCAAACGTGGTGGTCCTGTCAATGCTTGTGAGCTCCGACTGTGAGAACAAGCTTTATTTTGCACTTGATTGTACGGGTTCACCCGCACTAAATCGCGCAAGCCAAACCAAACGATCGCCCACACATACGTCCACTCACATGCGTCCGGCCTCACATGGCCATTATCCAACATACTTGATTCAATTTGATCAAAAATTGTGCAATAATAAAATGGTGTCCACGTTTGCACCGGACGTCAATGGAAATATTTTAAAGCACAGCAGCAGTATACAACAAATGAAGAGAATAACTGTAGAATTTCCATGGGTCCCACTAGTATATATATATATATATATGTCTATGAACTGATTAAAAAAAATTTTTTTTTGGGGGGGGGGGCTAAAAACCTGCACCATTTGGATCTTTTTAAGTTTCGACTGCTGTATAATAAATACAACCTTTGCATTCTGATTTGACATACATATATATAATAAATAAAATATATATACAAATAAATACAAATAATATTATGAATACAAGTAATAAACATAACCTTTGTATTCTAATTTGAGACAAATGTATTGCAATAATGTTTCTTCACATTTTTCATTTTATTCTCAGAAACTGCCAATGATTGTGAATATTTGGATGTAATTCTCCACAAAGGTGTGACTGGAGTCGGTTTCTGTCTCGAAGGAGGAATTGGATGTCCCTTAGGTGATCGACCAATTTCGGTGAAAAGGATTTTCAAAGGTAAATCATATACTGAACCCCTCTTCGCGCCCCCCCCCACCTTCACTCCTCAAAAAATAAAATTACTTTTATTTATATTTCTTCAGAAAACTTTAGCAGCATTATATTACTACTAGGTTTTGTTAGATAGATAGATTTACTATGTATGTATGTATGTATCTATCTATCTATTTAATCTATGTATCTATCTCTCTATCTATCTATGTATCTATCTCTATTTAGCTAGCTAGCTATCTAATCTAATGTATTTATCTATCTATCTATCTATCTACTTAGCTAGCTAGCTATCTAATCTAATGTATTTATCTATCTATCTATCTATCTATCTACTTAGCTAGCTAGCTATCTAATCTAATGTATTTATCTATCTAGCTAGCTAGCTAGCTATCTAATCTAATGTATCTATCTATCTATTTAGCTAGCTATCTAATCTAATGTATCTATCTATCTATCTATCTATCTATTTAGCTAGCTATCTAATCTAATGTATCTATCTATCTATCTATCTATTTAGCTAGCTATCTATCTAATCTTATGTATCTATCTATCTATCTATTTAGCTAGCTAGCTATCTAATCTTATGTATCTATCTATCTATTTAGCTAGCTAGCTATCTAATCTTATTTATCTATCTATCTATCTATCTATTTAGCTAGCTAGCTATCTAATCTTATTTATCTATCTATCTATCTATCTATTTAGCTAGCTAGCTATCTAATCTTATTTATCTATCTATCTATCTATTTAGCTAGCTATCTAATCTTATGTATCTATCTATCTATTTAGCTAGCTAGCTATCTAATCTTATGTATCTATCTATCTATTTAGCTAGCTATCTAATCTTATTTATCTATCTATCTATCTATTTAGCTAGCTATCTAATCTTATGTATCTATCTATCTATTTAGCTAGCTAGCTATCTAATCTTATTTATCTATCTATCTATCTATTTAGCTAGCTATCTAATCTTATTTATCTATCTATCTATCTATTTAGCTAGCTATCTAATCTTATGTATCTATCTATCTATTTAGCTAGCTAGCTATCTAATCTTATTTATCTATCTATCTATCTATTTAGCTAGCTATCTAATCTTATGTATCTATCTATCTATTTAGCTAGCTAGCTATCTAATCTTATTTATCTATCTATCTATCTATTTAGCTAGCTATCTAATCTTATGTATCTATCTATCTATTTAGCTAGCTAGCTATCTAATCTTATGTATCTATCTATCTATTTAGCTAGCTATCTAATCTTATTTATCTATCTATCTATCTATTTAGCTAGCTATCTAATCTTATGTATCTATCTATCTATTTAGCTAGCTAGCTATCTAATCTTATGTATCTATCTATCTATCTATTTAGCTAGCTAGCTATCTAATCTTATGTATCTATCTATCTATTTAGCTAGCTAACTATCTAATCTTATTTATCTATCTATCTATCTATTTAGCTAGCTATCTAATCTTATGTATCTATCTATCTATTTAGCTAGCTAGCTATCTAATCTTATGTATCTATCTATCTATCTATTTAGCTAGCTAGCTATCTAATCTTATGTATCTATCTATCTATTTAGCTAGCTAACTATCTAATCTTATTTATCTATCTATCTATCTATTTAGCTAGCTAGCTATCTAATCTCATGTATCTATCACCGTTAAACTGCTATTAAATCAAGTCATTCTATTTATTCTAACTAGTCACCCCCTAACATTTCCAATCAAAACGTAGCATTAACTGATGAAAATCGGATTTTTCTATTTACAGAAGGCCATAATATCCTATAATCATGTTTCTTCAGCTCTCCTGAATATTAACCCAGTCCAAACCAGCAGTGATATGTACTCTCATATCCTATTCTTTTCACTCATTCCCGTTTTCCTTTGTTTCTCCTACTACTTGGCTTATTTTTACAATCACGGTTTCATCTTTCGTTGTGTTCGTTCATTTATAGGTTTTCTTAATGACAACGCAGGAACATGTCCATTAATGTTCGACCATTGAACCCATTAGCACCTATGTCAGTCAACACTTATGTAAGGAAGTGAAACCTGGCCAGTGAGGGTTGAGGACATGAGTTGCATGGAGATAAATGATATGAGAATGATACGATATATTTGTTGTTTGAGTCTTAAAGACAGGCTTAGTTCTGATGATTTTAGAGGTTGATTAAATCTGGACAGTATAGGGAGATGTGAGCAGAACGGTAGACTTTGTTGGTATGACGATGTTGAATGTCTTATGAATATTGGCAAAATTGATGCCTCAGGTTTTAGTATGCTGTGAACATCTAGAGTGTAAGGATACAATCAGTTTCATCTATTATTCAATCAAATATATTTTGGTAAGAAGTCCTTATAACCAACCTATATTTAAAAATATAGTATAAATGAATGCTCTAACTATCCGATAAAGTCAAGTAAATCTTTGAAAGTAAATTTAGTATCAAATATAATTTTGTATTTAAAAAAGATTTTTGGTGATAAATTAAATGTAACAATAATTAGGCACTAATGGATTAAAATTAGAATAAAACTCAATAATTAAAATCCACTTAAAAGTAAAGGGACACAACTCTTGGTTCCGGTTCTAAAATAAGTAATGATTAATTAGTAATATTGCGCATGACACAATCACGGTTTTTCTGTTGAATGCATTTAAAGACACCTGTCTTTACTGTTGACTTACTTGTATTTTATATTCTGTTTATGCCATTTAGCATTATTGTTGCGTTCTTAACCTCGTGTTGTTGTAACTTGTTAATCATTGTTCTTCTTGTACGTGCCTCCGCATGATCTTTCCAGACTGAGAGATTGCCGTCCTGAAATCAAAGCTTCTTGTTTATATTTTCAAAAGGACTAAGTCGAGACAAAACTGCTGGAAGACAGAGGAGGTTTATTCAACTTGATCTTCATTCCAAAATCTGTGCATGTGTGGTGGGGGGGGGGGCAGAGAGAGAGATAATCACATATTTTGTCAGCCGATATGATTTTGCACATCCACACGCTATGTGCTCCCAAACAGACTCTCCCCTTCTGTCACTCCCACTCTCTCTTTGAGACATGTGACATCATTATCTGTTTCTATTAATTCCCACATTCTAGCAATCCTCCCCTCGGGTTCATCAATTTGACCCCGGTTGACCTTTCATTTTCTGTTATTCTTAACTAATTATTTTATATACTAGTCGGTCTACTCGCCCAATATCTAACATTATAAGACCTGGCTAGTTTTTTGGAGAGATGAGAATTTCTATAAGTTTCAAGTTAGAAATAAACAAATGGCAGACGAAATGAGAGCAAGTTTCCCCCGTGGATTAAATGAAGGGTTCCATTCGAAATTTGGTACAGATTCCTGAGTTTGAAAAGACACACCTGAAGTCGGTTGGAGGTTACATCAGCCGAAACGTTTTGATAATAACATCTAAGATGAGAACAGTAGTCCGAATAATACAAATTATCAATTCTCATCAAAATAATTCTGAAACATAAACTAATAGCCATTTTGTATTTCATCATCACTTGTATTTGTATCTGCACTATACATATTATTAGAAACCCAAAGTATATCCACCATTCGTTTTCAATTGTATTCCTGGACCCCCCCCCCCAAAAAAAAAACAAAACAAAACGGACAGACAGGCAGAAAAACGAATGCAACCTTTATATCACTAATTACAAAATTAAGTTACTTCAAAAATGTTAAATAATTAAGTTAGTTAAAAAATGTTAAATATTTCAGTTAGTTAAATAATGTTAAATAATTAAGTTATTTAAATAATGTTAAATAATTAAGTTACTTCAGAAATGTTAAATAATTAAGTTCGTTAAATAATGTTAAATAATTAAGTTATTTAAATAATATTAAATAATTAAGTTCGTTAAATAATATTAAATAATTAAGTTCGTTAAATAATATTAAATAATTAAGTTAGTTAAATAATATTAAATAATTAAGTTAGTTAAATAATATTAAATAATTAAGTTCGTTAAATAATGTTAAATAATTAAGTTAGTTAAATAATGTTAAATAATTAAGTTCGTTAAATAATATTAAATAATTAAGTTCGTTAAATAATGTTAAATAATTAAGTTAGTTTAATAATGTTAAATAATTAAGTAAGTTAAATAATATTAAATAATTAAGTTAGTTAAATAATATTAAATAATTAAGTTAGTTAAATTATATTAAATAATTAAGTTAGTTAAATAATGTTAAATAATTAAGTTAGTTAAATAATGTTAAATAATTAAGTTAGTTAAATAATATTAAATAATTAAATTAGTTAAATAATATTAAATAATTTAGTTAGTTAAATAATGTTAAATAATGATCCATTTAATTGATTAATTCCATTTGTCACAATCTTTTTTTTATTTTAAACTAGAAAAATACCCGTCCCAGGATGGGTAAAATTAATTCCTTGAACAAAACAGTTTTGCATCACTTTTATGCCTCTTAAGGAGATTAGAATCAACATATAATATTACTAAACCTTATCTCTACAAAGCCACCATCTGTTCATTCATGGATTATTGTTGCCACATCTGAACTGGTGCATCATCCACTAGTCTCTCCCTCTTAGAAAGATCCCTCACTATCCACCAAGCTCCAGCCCCTGTCCCATTGCCGCAATGTTGCATCCTTGTGCTTGTTTTACAAATACTTTAATGGATTGTGCTCTGATGAACTGGCTGCTTTAGTGACCCCTAAATGCAAATACATTAGACTAACTCGACAATCAGCTAAATCCCATCCATTCACTGTGAAGGTCTCTAGATACCGGAGAGCCTTCTACTCCAATGTCTAGAACTCTTATTTCAATTTTGCTCAAAATCCATTACATGATTTTGATTCTAGAAAATGTCTCTAATTTAAGGCTTAAGCTTAAGTGATCTTAAGAAGGAATTGAAATTCATGGAATCTGGCTTAAATCATATCTAATGACTATGAATTCAATTTAATGCAAATCGGAAATATTTGTAAAAAAACAACAAAAAAAGCAAATACAAAATTAATATCACCATTGGAATCATCGTAAAATTTTACTCAAGAAAAGTTTTGTTTGATCTTCGTATAGGGCTTTGTTTTCAATTGTATCTCCTGAGAGAGAGAGAGAGAGAGAGAGAGAGAGAGAGAGAGAGAGACCACAAACATAGTATAGATTTTTGCTGATTTTCATAAATGCTTGTCATGTTATTTTTTTCCAGCTAAACAATGGACAGCTTCTGTGTACTTGATTACCCTTGCTTCACGTATTTATTTCTCTTTTAAAAAGGTGGTCCTGCCGAGAAAGATGGTCAGCTGAAGGTCGGAGATGAGATCCTTAAGGTCAACGACATGGACTTCCAGAAGCAACGCCATTTTATTGCATGGAACCACCTGAAGTTCCTTCCCGTGGGCGATGTCAAATTGCACATTTGCCGACGAAAGAGCCAGGCACCGAAATCCGCACAGAACGAAACCACAAGTACGGAACCTGAGACAGATGCATCGGCTTAATGTTTTACGCTCGAAATCTCGGATTGTAAATATTTATTATATTTCACTAAAAGATCGAATAAACACTGCTGCTCTGCCCTGCGTGGAGTTTTTGCTGGTTTTTACTGGTTACGATCTGTGACAAAATACAATGACATCTAATCTTAAAAAAAAAATTAAAAAAAGAAAATGACCAGTCTCCAAATGATACTGACATGGTTTATAACGTTTGTTTATTTCTTATCTCTGATAGTTTTATTCTTAACCGGTTTCAAACTATCTGAAACTCTCGCGGCACGTTCCCCATTATGGATTGTATATCGTTATTCTAGATTTAAAGGAATAAACACGCACACACATGTAGTTTTACACTTCTCCCAAATGCAAACCTATTTATCTCGATCAACTGTCTCTGTGTAAATTACAGAGTTAGGTAAACGTTACTATTACCGACATAAATTATTTTGAATTAAAATACAATTGGGAAATTAGTTAAAAACAATTTATTTTGAATTAAAATACAATTGGGAAATTAGTTAAAAACAATTTATTTTGAATTAAAATACAATTGGGAAATTAGTTAAAAACAATTTATTTTGAATTAAAATACAATTGGGAAATTAGTTAAATCAATTTATTTTGAATTAAAATACAATTGGGAAATTAGTTAAAAACAATTTATTTTGAATCAAAATACAAGTGGGAAATTAGTTAAATCAATTTATTTTGAATTAAAATACAATTGGGAAATTAGTTAAAAACAATTTATTTTGGGTTATCTACTAATTTGTGACCAATTTGTGTTAATGTTTTTTAAAAATATTCGATGGAAGTTATAAGCATTTTAATTTCGTAATTATTGTTTGGAAGCCGTCAGACATCTTGTTTTATTGATACCGGACTCCTTCGGATTTTACTCACAACCTATAATTACGAAGCTAAAAATGTTTGTAACTTCTGTTAAATATTAATTTTTTTGAACACAAATACGCCACAAATGAGTAAACGAAAATAAATTGTTTTTAACTAATTTCCCAACTGTATTTCCTTTAAAATAATTTGTCGCCAATAGTAACGTTTACCCAGAGTTATATTATAATTGGTAACGTAGTTAGGTAGTAAGATTAGTAGATACGAGTCCTTTGAAATGCTTATAAAGTCTAGTGTGGAATTAGGAAAACCAGAAGCATACATGAATATGTAGCAAGATTTTCGTGTAAGAACGATAACTCTTTATAAATTTACACGAGTTTTCGCCCTTGACTTTCTAATTTTTAACTGCATTAAACTTTTAGACCCTCTTGTTAGCAATAGAAATGATTTTAAAAAAAAAAGGTTCAACAAGGTTAGTTTTGTTAAATATGTTTTAATTGAAAAAATTATATGCTCTGTCTAAAATAATATAAGAAATTTGTCCCATCTAGGAGACATGAAATATACAAAAATGACACATGTCTCTCTATTTGTAGTATTAAAAATATTGTTTCAATTTAAAAAAAGTTAAAATAAAAAAATGTTTAAATTAAAAAAAGTTAAAATAGAAAAATGTTTTAATTAAAAAAAGGTAAAATAGAAAAAATGTTTTAATTAAAAAAGTTAAAATAAAAAAAATGTTTAAATTAAAAAAAAGTTTTAAAAAATGCAATTTTTAAACTACAGCATATAACCTTTCCGATAAAATTACATGGGCCGAGAAACGACACGTTTGCCACATTTTTTTTTCAGATGGGCAAAACGTGAAAAACTATTCAAGCTTTGTCTACCTGAAGAAACCTACAAACAGTTTACAATATCATAGTGAACACACACACACACACACATATATATATAGAAATAAAATTATATAAACATTAAAAACAGTCTGTGGATCATCCAACGTTTCGACCTCTTGTTGGGATTCTAAAGCCTAATAAAAGCTCTAATTTGTATTGAGCACTTTTGAAAAAATATTGGTTTTAAGTTCATATCAATATATCTTAACTTAATTAACTAATATATATATATATATATATATATATATATATATATATATATATATATATATAATTATTTTTATTTATACGGACATGTACAAAGGACCGCTACACTGGCATGTCGATGTTATCAATAGTTATTAGAAACTAAAATCTCATCAGGCGGAAAAAAGTCTGATTTTTCATTCAGATGTTCATATTGGGAAAGAACTATATATATATATATATATATATATATATATATATATATATATATATATATATATATATATATATATATATATAATGAATAATAACTATGAAGTGTTGATTTCTGTTTTTACATTAATATACTCCCGTAATACCATACACTCTCATCTTTAATAAGATTTGAAATGCTTTTAAAGTCTAACATTTCGAATTGGAAACTTCAAATCATATAGACGTGTGGCAAAATTCATATGTAAGAACGATAACTCTTGATATTTACATGAGTTTTCTCCCTTGACTTTATTTTTGATTTTTAAACTCTTTTCTTAAACATAAAATCAATACAAATGATTAAAAAAAATTCATTATGGTCTTTTAATTTTTAATATCTCAATCATTTGTTTCTGTTATAATTAAAAAATCAAATATTTAGCCTGTGATTTAAAAAGAAAATGCTTTGAAATTATCTTAAAGATAAGTTTTATCTTGAAGACCTGATATTTAAATTTGATTGTTTTTTCTTTTAATTCAAAATAAAAATGTTTGGTAGCCTATTTGGAAGGAGGTATTTTATTAAAAAAAATATTTTGGTTACAAGGTTGCTTAATTTATAAAAATATGGGTGGGTATTTTCAGTACATTGAATAAAAAAAAAATGCAACTTGTAGAGGCAAAATATTATCCAATAAAAATGACAAAACCATTTCATACAAATTAAAAATCGAAATTTATTTACGAAACTCGGTTTGATAAACCAAGTACGTTAGATCTGCGGAGAGCCCGGATAAAGGCCTGAGTTTTCGTGGAGTCCCTGAAGGAAAAGACAGTTCACAGCAGTAGCAGCAGTCACTGTGACGTCATCATTGTGACGTCTTCTCGCTCCTGCTGCTGTCTTGTGTGTTCACTGCTGCTGCTTCCACAAACAAAAATAAAAACCTTATTCATTGACATTCATGATGGGTAAGCATAATTGATGATTATTAGCAGGGAAGTTTCTGTTATTTGTTGGGGAAGCGTTTCTACACTAAAATGGTGGTTGGGTTGATGTGTCTAAGACAAACATTATTAGGGTGGGATAATTATTTCATTAAACATTCATTCAATCATTATATTTAAAAAAAAATAATATATATATAGTTCTTAATTGTACACGGAAAATAAAAAGAGACCAGTATATGGTAAAGGTTTTATTAAAAAATGAATACAAGAACAACAGTATGGAGGATTAGCACTTAAATAGTCTTTGGTCCTAACAGCAGAGCGTCTGGCGGACGAATTCATTCGATGGGAGGGGGGGGGGTAAGAATATGATTGACAATATTTTCCCGTTCAAGTTTTATGAGGAGGAGTAAATAGTGTTCTATTCAGTAATAAAATGTTAGTATTTTCACGAATTTTTATCTATTAATTAAAAAAAAAATTATATCGAAAACATTTCTTAATGATCCAAGCTAAAATCTTTAAATACGATGCTAATTTTAGGCGAAGACGATTTTTTATTCTGTAGAAAAGCAATGATTAAACTTGCAGCAAAAACAAACAATTATTTTTTTTATAACTTTTTATTTAAGATTTTAAAATTTTCGCATCACGTTTTAAGGCATTTTAAAAATATTTTTTCCAGGAAACTGTCAAGTACGATAACTCAAGATTCGAGTTATCGCCCTTGGCAATTTCTGAAATGAAATAAAGAAAAAAATTGAAAATCTTAAATAATAAAATAAATAAATAAAGAAAAAAAATAAAAGAACTGCTTTTATTCGGTCTTAAATGTTACTTTTCTACACTTTAACAAGTCAGCCTAAAATTAAAACCATTATATTTACAGATTTTAGCCTATTTTATTTGCACAAATTTCTGAATTCGTTTCAAGAGAATTATAGAATGTTCATTCTCATCATGGATCTGAGAAAGTAAAATTCTTCGTAATTTTACGAATAAAATTAAATGAAATAACAGAAAATGATCAATTTCGATGTATGTATCGTTTTTAAAAAAAATAACAACTTAAGACATGTTTTTTAAAGATTAGGTACATTTGTTTAAGAATCCTCAGTTGAATCATAGAAAAGACTCGAAAAATAATATTTAATTTCATCCTTGCTAAAACTCAACATTATATGGTGAGGATCAAAGACAACTGGCAGCCTTCGCCCCCCCCCCCCTGCACTACTGTTGACCTACTTAGAAAAGAATGTAGCTAGCAGAATATTAAAAAAAGTCCCAATGATAAAAATAAAAATATTTCTGATAAAAATGAAAAAGTGATAAAACTTTCAAAATTTCAAACCTTTGACACGGCAGCTGCTTATATGATAAAGACTTTAGTTTAATTTGAAATATTTTTTTTTAGAAACAACTGATTCACTTTAAATCCTGTGAGCAGTTGTCATGTAGATATTGGATAAGTCTTTCATATTCTATGCCTCCTTCCAAATTCTGAGCCCCCCCCCCCGTAAGAAAAGCAAGTACAATTATTTTTTTTCATAAATTAAAACAACAACAACAATAAAGCAAATCTGAAGTATTTTCATCTTTTTATTTTTTTTAACCTTTAACAAAAATTTTAATTTACAGTAAAGGAGATTTTGATATCGAAAGAAAGAAAAAAATATCTAAATTGAGTCTAGGATATCTTGTTGATAGCTTGCTTTGTGTGTAGCGACTATGTTGTGTGTCTGTGGGATTATATATAAGTTAAAATATCTTGACAAAATGAACTTAGAACCAATGTTTTTTTAATACAAAGTAAAACCCTATAAAAAAAGTATATAAAGATCAAAGCAGTCTATGCAGATTAACTTACGTTTCTGTGCTGGTACACTTTCACGAGGCTGTCTATCGAATAAATATTTAACTGAAAAAAAAATAAAAATAGAAAAATAATTTTGCTTGGACTGGTTTTATTACAAATAGTTTTCTATTACAAGACTTGAACATCTTGTAAAAGTGCTTGAGTATTTTTAATTAATTAATTTCTTGCCATCAAAACACTAATTCTTTAATTAGTAGAATATGACTTTTTTTAAGTTAACTTTTACTAATAAAAATAATGTTATATGGAGAACATTTATTTTATTTGACTTTAAGTTGATCTGGGACCATTTAAAAAAAATCATTTGAATATTTCAAAATGTCTTTCCTTTTCTTCTCCCTCACTCTACTCTCTCCCCCCCCCCATATATATATATATATATATATATATCACATAATTTGAATTCCAATCAGGCAAAGAAATTGTGTCAAGCAAAATTTATTTCAACGGACGTTTCATCTTCAGATGCTATACATTCAAACAGAGTTTGAATATTGCAGTCAAACGAGAATCTCCAGGAAAAAGAAGTTTCACATATACATAACTTGCAGTACACAAGCCAAATAATCAATTTGTTTACCAGTCTGCCATTTTGCTTATATATATATATATATATATATATATATATATATATATATAATTATTAATGACAATATATGTATTAGCATATACCATCAGTTCCTTATATATATGTATATATGATTATTTTTATTTACAGACATATACAAAATCTGCAACACTGGCATGTCAATGTTATCGATCAACAGCTGATATGAACTGAGATCTCATCAGGCAGAATTAAAATCCGATCTTAACTTTAGATCATATTTGGAAATATGATCTAAAGTTAAGATCGGATTTTAACTCTGCCCGATGAGATCTTAGTTTATAACAGCTGTTGATCGAATACATCGACATGCCAGTGTCGCAGATTTTGTACATGTCTGTGTAAATAAAAATAATCATATATTTGATATTGAGCACTTTTTATAAGCCCGGTTGAAATTCTTTGGATTACTATCCTGTGGATGCTTACCTTGCCTGGATTATTGTTATTATATATGTATATATATATATATATATATATATATGAGAGGAAAAGGGGGAAGAAGAAAATATATATAACACAAATATGGAAAAGAATATTACTAAAGACTTAAGTGAATATATATCTCAAGAAATAACATTTTCTTTTATTTTCTGACTAACCAATTGTTAGTGTCTTGTTGGTATACCAACAAATCTAAACTTAATTATAAATAACAAATTCAAATGAATTTCTTTGATTTTTTTTTACGCTCCCCCCACTCCCACCGATATTAATTAAAGGTTAACACTCACGCAAAAAAACAAAAAACAATCATATTAAAAAAAAAAATCTATTAAAAAATGTAATTCTATACTTATCATTATGTTGTGTATGTAACTTGCATTAAAACTAATATATATAATATAAATATATGTAAATACTTTTCTTTTTTGACAATCTTACGTTTAACTAAACTGGTTTATCACAAATCTTCTTTCAAGTCAAGAATATTTTGAATGTAATAAAAGATACGAGGAGAAGACGGCGGATGGATTCTTATTTGTTTATAATTGCATGAATGCATTGCTCTTATTGTTATTGGAAATAAAGCACAGATTCCACTTTCATTTCTTTGTGTTTTGAAGTTCATTTTATTTCTATTCAATTTCCCGTTTGCCGAAAACTACAAAACCGCAATCTTTTATTATTTTAATGGATTTTTTGTTCATAAATGAGTTAATAATAATATAGCAGAATACAATAAAATTCAAATGAAAATTAAAAAAAAAATTTTTTAAATGTTATTAAATAATCTTTTTTTTAATAAAATTATGTTAGCATTTCTCTAACTTTACTTTATTCGACTAACGTGAACAGGAGGACGTCAGCGTGAAAGGAGCTGCTGGAACTGCGGGGAAACAAGAGATGGAGCTGGAATAGGGTGAACATCTCCGGAAGCAGGCAGCAGCAAAAAGGGAAGGTTGTAGGTTGTTGAAAAGATTTGACCTAAAAAAGACAGTTTTATTGCTGCTGGGCTCAACGGCTAGACCGATGCATTTCTAAGTCAGAGGCTGGAGGGGCTCTTGACCCCCTGGTTGAATAAAATTTTGGAGCCAAAATTGGCTGAATACATTGCTGAGTTGGCACATTAGACTTGATGTTTCCGCTAAATATTAACATCAGGAGTTTTACTTACGGGCCCATTGAGTTGCGTCTTTTCCTGTGTCTCGTTCTTAGTTGTAAGACCGATCGCCAGTGACTGGCTCCTGCAACACGTGCATACTTCAGAGAGCTTCGCCACATGCTTGAAAACAAAATTCCGCTATTTATCACAGTCTTGGGCCAGTCTTTCACCTGTCAGGAGCAGCATGCCAGTCTCAACCCTTATCTGGTCAGGCCGTCTCTTTCGTGGTCGCCCTTTCTTAAAAGATCAAGAGGATGAAAGAAAGATGAAGAAAGACTCTCGTATGTGTTCAAAATTTACAGGAGAAGGAATTGAATACCTTCTCACTGCTACTCGTATAAATGCTTTGAAGTAAGAGGCCTTTACGTTCAGTATTTAGAGAACATCCTCACTTGACTCCAGTAAGTCATCACGGCCTCTCCTGGTTTACTCACTTTCCCAAAAAGATAAAAAAAAAAAATTGTAACCCTGCAAGAGGGACAGACAGGTGCTAGGCCTCAGAGTACACAGAGGGAGGTTGAAAATCTGAAACTTTAAGGGATCTCTGCATGTTGAGACTTTTCTGAATCTAGAAAAAGTTTCTCATGGAGGGCCCTGGTTGATCCCTCAGGGAAGGACTGACTAATCCACCACCTTTAATTAGTAGGCGGTCGATCGCCTCACTGGTGTCTTGCAACAAGAGAGACAGAGAAGGAATTCTATTTGCGCATAACAAAATCAACTCTCTTTAATTTTCTCAGAAATTTCAAGAACAGAATTCGGCCAGAATTCGGTCAAGCATCTATGAAATCATCTTCTGAGAAATTGCAAAAAAGTGATCGAAGAAGTTCTGCTAATGAAACTTCCAAGGTTTGCATAGGAAACTTCTTTCCAAGAATGACAGGCTTGTGGAACTCTCTTCCTGCTGACTGTTTTCCTCTTACCTATAACCTTGTTCTTTTCAATACTAAGGCCAATAGGCATCTTCTGTCTTTGCGATAATCATATTTGTTCTTGTTAGCTCCTTACATCAAGTCGCTTGTTTGGAGCGATTTCCATTAAAAAAAAGAAAAGAACCTTTTGGGAGTGAAATCGATAATGTCTTGGGATATCTTGTCGATTGCATGATTGGCATCTAGATATTTTTTTTTTTATATTGCGAGAGCCTGCTGATAATTTGTATTGATGCAACATAAGTGATTGATCAACAACACGGTCTCTCAGAAAAGGAGTAATTTAATTTTTCTACACCGTTAGCCATGTCTGCTACACAATTTAAAAATGGGATAAAAATTTGCGGAAACTTGTGGGGTCATTCTCCATTTTCCGATCGCTGAACGTAGGTCAAGTGATCTTAACTTGAAGGAATCTCACTGTAAATGACGAAGGAATTATATTCGGGGTAAATTCTGATGTATAAAGAGGAGAACGTTGACCCATATAAAAACTAGCCTCCGGGGGATGTAGAGATGAATTGAGATCCTCCAATTCCTTGCACACAGTCATTTGTAAGTTTAACCAATCAGATTCCATCTGCTCTCTCCCACTCCTCATCAGAGACACAGGAAATGTGGAATTTGCAGACAGAGATTTTTATTTCAGAGATGTACTTCAAAATCTCCTGGTGGAATCCCAAGAATATAGCAAAGATAATTCTTACGTTATGTGACAACTGTAGCCTTCCTTTAATTTTCAGGATGGAGATTCAGGTAAGATGGTGCTCCCTGGAATCTACCGCAGTAGATATGTTGAGAAATGAAGGATGAGAGTAATCTGGCGTAATGGAAAAACCAAGAGATGTTTTTTATATATTCATCAACGTTTTGTCTTTATTGTAAGACTTCCTTAGGATGATAATTTGAAGAAAAATGTCATGCAAGTACATCGAAATTTGGGGTTGACACGGTAGAGAGATGAGATAATGTAGTAGCCGTGGCTACTATGAGCGCCTGAGGAGAGTCCAGGCTGTGAGAAGTCAATAGTCGCTAAAGAATGAAATAAATATGGAAAGCTTTGAGTATTGATTTACTCCTCTCCAGGAGTTAGGCACAAGGCCAGTTTTTATCTTACTCCCACAAGTAAGATGTGACCCAAGGTCAGGAAAGTGGGGTTTAAAAATTGCGTGTATGGGATGCAGTATCCATCGGAACAGATACTACACTTTGATCGTAGCCAAAAGGCCAAGAAGGCAGCTATGAAATGGGGAGGGGTGAAGATATAATTGAAATTGCTTTAACGTGGGAGAGGTGAAAGGGGGCTGAGATTTTTGTCGTGGTGAGGTGTGGCATGGATTTTGAGAGGCTGGAGAAAGAGGAGGGGAGAACACTGTGTGTTTAGCATGTAGGTGGTATCATAGTTGTAGAAAACGATTGGAAGAAATGAAGACAACTTTGAGAATAAGGGAGAATAAGGGGGTAAGAATATGATTGAAATGGTCAAAGGGGTGGGAGAGGTGAAAGGGAGGAGGTGAGATTTTTGTTGTGGTCAAGTGTGAAATTTTTTTGAGGCCGGAGAGAGGGAGGAGTATTGACCAGGTGGCTATGTCAGGAATGTGTGAGCATAAGTGTATTTGAAAGAATGTGTAGAAGTGTGCTGGAGTCGAGGGGTGGGTGGGGTGGGCATGAGAGGAAAAGGCTTCCATACTTCGGAAGGTGAAAAGGAAAACAACAACAAGAACTTAGTGGCAACTGGTTCGATACAATTGTGTGTTTGTTGTTGTTATTTTTTTTTTTTTCATATTGTCACAAATTTAGATACTTCGATGATGACTCAGAGCGGAGCTAGCCAAAGAGCAAGGTTGTGAGAATAAACAAAACAAAAAACCCTTTCCTTCACGACCTTCCTCGTAAATCTAGAAACTTTCAGCCGTCAATTAGATAATGAATTGACATAAATTAGTACTCTCCAGTTATGAGGAAGCAATAATAATTGAATGCCTTCGCACCGCTAATCGTATAAATGCTTTGAGGTAAGAGGCCTTCATCTTCGGTGTTTAGAGAACATCCTCACTCGACAACAGCTACACTCCAGTAAATCACTCCGTCCTCTCATATTTGCTTCGTCCGTGTTTTATGCATTATTTTTTTCATTTATTATCAATCGATAATTAATTGAAATCAAAAATGCAGAAACTCAAAATGAAACGGAATTTTAAAATCCCAATTAAAAGAAAAAATTAATTATGAGATTACACTCACCAGAATGCATTTCGGTTTCTTGATAGACACGTCAGTCATTTTAATCTGTTTTTTTTTTATGGTTGAAAAAGAAAAGAAGGAATGACTATTTAAAAAGAATTTGAAAGTATTTAAACTGTTGAATAGAAAGTCATTTCTGGTATTAAAAGATTGAAAGTTATTTACATCCAATAAATTTATACAAATTAGACCATTACCGGCAAACCAGAAGAATCCCCGACTCAAAGTCTGCAGCAAACGATGCTCCGATCAGATTCAGTTCCTGATATTAAAGACTTCCTGTTTTGGGTAGCCTTCTCTTGTGATTTGTCAAGTTTTGTACTAATTTTTATTAATGAATTTATTTATTAAATTGTTAAGTAAAAGTAGAGAATAGTTGACAACCCACCCCACCACACGCCCCCATCTTCCCCATGTTAAGAATGGCTTTCTAAAAAATCTTCTGCAGTTTACTGACCGTTCTGAAATAATAACGTTATTATTTAGAAAGGCATTCTTAACATGGACAGGAGGGGGATTTGTTTACTATTCTGTACTTTCACATAACAATTTAATAATTAAATTAATAAATTTGGGAAACTGAAACTCCTGCCGGAAGTTATATTAGGGATGAAGTTTAATATCAGGAACTGAATCTGATCGGACACCGTTTGCTGCGGACTTTGAGTCGGGGATTCTTCTGGTTTGCTCCATTACAATCACAAAATTAGTTTTATAACAATTTGATTCAAATAATAATTTAATAACGATATTGCATAAAATCTCATACAAAGAAAAATTTATAAGAACAAAAAACAAACGGCGTGACATTCACAAGAAGAAGAAGACGAAGAAGAAGAAGAAGAAGAAGAAGAAGAAACAAAAATGGAACAAAAATGGAAGTAAAAAAAAAAAACCAGCCGGGCAAACCAACTGCTTCAAAATAATTTCATGAAATCAACCATAGAAAGCCCAATAACTTTTATAAGAGTTTCATCTAAGGGAGATAATTTTAGAAAGAGTTTCTTCCCTTGAAAAATCAACTGTGCTTGTGTAGTCGATTAATGGCGAAATGAATCTAACTAATTACGGTCAGTTGTCCTACCAAACGAGGTTCGCGTTGACATCATTCTGGTAACCTGGGGTGGGGGGGGGGAGGGATCATTACTAGGG
Organism: Sepiola atlantica; assembly: GCA_963556195.1. Classification (NCBI taxonomy): domain Eukaryota; kingdom Metazoa; phylum Mollusca; class Cephalopoda; order Sepiida; family Sepiolidae; genus Sepiola; species Sepiola atlantica. The sequence goes on along the minus strand of OY744527.1, from coordinate 34,010,903 downwards.
TATTTTTTAACAAGAAACAACAAAACAAAAAAAGGATAAAAAAACAAAAACAAATGTGCAACAAATAAATGTTACCAAAGGCAAGATAAGTTACTCTTTTACCTACCTGCATAAGTTTATTTGTGTGTTAACTTATCTTAAAGGGTTGTTTTGCTCAAAACAAACCTAGTGTCCACTCTGTTCAGTTAGAACGAAAAACAAAATGGCTGCCCATGAGCCCACTACGAAGACCCTTTCACAATCGCTAAAAAGTAGAGAATTAAACAAAATACACCAATAAATGTCATCAATCATGCGAAAATGTAATGTTCTAATCGTATTTTGTTTAATTTTCGATTTTTTAGCGATTATCGAGACTCCACGTGACCGTCTAGTGTCGGCCATTTTCTTTTTTGTTCTAACTTAACACAGTTGACACTAGTTGTGTATTAAAATAAAAAAAAACATTTTAAAATGAGTTAAAACTAAAAAAAAACTTATCCAGGTGGGTAGAAGTGTAACTTATCTTGTCTTTGGTAACATTTATTTATTGTATATTTGTTTTTTTTTGTTTTTTACCTAATTTTTGTTTTGTTGGCTCTTATTAAAAATACCCCATTATTATTAGCGACATAAATTATTTTAAGGGAAATACCGTTGGAAAATTAGTTAAAAATTTATAGTGCGGAATAGTCATAAAAAAAGGGGGGGGGACAAAAAACCAAAATAGTTCACACATAACTGTTACCAAAGGCAATAAAAGTTACTTTTCTATTCTTTTTTGTCTTTTAAAGTTTTTGTAAGCGTTTTTTTTTTTAAATATTAAATTAAAAAGTTCGGTCAAATATATTACGTTAGACTTAAAATCAAAGATGGCGGATAGACGCTCGCCGAACATTTCCGAAATCTAATTACTTTTTCTTTTTAGTCATTTTCTCCTTTCAATTCGGTAGAAAAGTAAATTTTATTGCGTTTGGAACAGTTAGTTGTTGTATAGTTGTTTGTTTTTTTGTCGCAAAAGATGCAAACTTTGTCATGTGTCCGGTCGGCCATATTGAAACAAATGTAACTCTAACGCGATCGGATTTGAACGCATTAAAATACTTTTAAAACAAACAATCCCCCCCCCCCAACACACACACATACGCACGCACACACCCACATGCACACACATACCCCCCCCCCACACCCACCCACACACACACACAAAGATTCAGATAGGTAGAAAAGTAACTTTTATTGACTTTGGTAATAGTTATTTTTTGACTATTTGTTTGATTTTTCAACCATTTCTATTCTGTTAACTATTCTGCACTATTGACTATTTTGCTTTACCTACTCATTAAGCTCCTTGGCCTTTTGGCCAAGATCAAAGTGTAGTATCTGTTTCGACGGATACTACACCCCATAAACTGGTATTGTCTTGGCCTTAGGGGCTTGATTTACGCCGGTCTATGGGTCTGTCCTGTGCAGTTCTAGGAGGTCCACCCTCCCAGGCTTCACCTCCCCTCTTTAGGGAGGAGTAAGTTTATTGCTTACTGCCTGAGGCGCCCCTACCGGGGAATGCCGACGGGGCTGCCCAAGCAATTTTTAAACCCCACTTTCCCGACCCGACCGTGGGTCACATCTTACTTGTGGGAGTAAGATAAAAACTGGCCTTGTGCCTTACTCCTGGAGAGGAGTAAATCAATACTCATTTGCGAGCTATTTGCGTTACAAAGTTTTATATCGAAAAGAATTTTAAAGCAATTTAATTTGTCGTAAATCGTGACTGAATAAAATAATCCGCGTTCAGCCATTACAGGAAATAAGTACATAACCGGATTATTTTATTCACAATCGCTATTTACGGCAAAGTAAATTGCTTTAAACTATTAAAAAAAGGTGAGGGAGAGAGGTACATGCTGATTGTGGGTTCGGCCTTCGGCGGAGGGGGTATATGACTGACAAGAGCAAAGAAAGATTGTTTTTGACTAATTTCATAAAATAATTTAATGTTGGTAATAGTAAGGGACGTCTTTAATGATCATCGCCTTATTTATTGGGATAGGGTATGGTCCGGTTTAGTCTTAAGAGATGCAACTTCCTAGGTATTACCTTCTCCTTTAGGAGGGATGGTGGTGCTTGATTGTTAGTCGGCTGAGACGCCCTTACTGGAGAATGCTGACGGGTCCGTTCTTGGTTATGTTTGTACCCTTCCAGAGTGCCCCACGTGTGGGAACTGGATTTCACTTCCCCCACGTTAAACGGACTGCATGTCTAACCTTGT
>OY744527.1:33793655-34003655 GCA_963556195.1 Sepiola atlantica | reverse complement strand
TCTATATATATATATATATCTAATCTCTCTCTCTCTCTATCTATCTATCTATCTATCTATATCTAATCTATATCTCTCTCTCTATATATATATATCTAATCTCTCTCTCTCTCTCTCTCTCTCTATCTATCTATCTATCTATCTAATCTCTCTCTCTCTCTCCCTCTCTCTCTCTCTATTTATCTAGTTTTGGTCTTTATCTATCTATCTATCTATCTATCTATCTATCTATCTATCTATCTATCTCGTTATTGAGTTTAGAAATTTACCAGTGTTAGTGTGTAAACATGTGCCGTGCTTCGTGTTTAGTGGGTTGTATAGTTGCAATGTTCGCAGATGACGGCAGGTCTGCAATGGGAGAAATATTTAGCTAAGAGAAGAGAGACTACGCAAGAAATTGACGTCTTTTCAATAATAATGTCTTCTTGGATACGAGGTTTTATGCTGTGATTGTGAGCAACTTGAGTTCTGAAAATGAGACTCCTTGGGCAGTAAGTTTTTTATGTCCATAGATAAATTGGCTCATGATTTTCAAGTAGGTGGCTTAGTGACCTACCGCAATGAAACCAATGTCTATATATATTACCGCAGGACGGGTAGAGGCGGCCAGTTGGGTCTCAGTGGGTCTCAGAGACAGCTGGGCCATTGGGTTCTTAAGCTGATGGACTGTTTGTGTTCGATTGGAAGATGTGTTCGTCTTGATTTACAGGTCTGTCGTTCAGTAGAAGAAAACCAGTATCATTGTGACTTCTCTCAAAATAAAACACTGTTATTTTTTTAAAACTTGAGTTTTGCTTTTGTTTGGAGGGAGAATTCTTTTTGTTACAGCAGTGACAGAGATCACGTGGTTGACAGAGATCACGTGATTAACACTGCGTCTGGTGTCGGAATCAAGCGCCGAATTCAAACGAAGACAAAAAGTGGACGATCATGGTCTGTGCGGTGAACGCACACGGGCGCACGTTCACAGGTACAAATGTAGAGAAAATAGGGAAGGGATAGTTGGAACAGCAGGTTTGTTGAAACGTTGACATTTTAGCTGAAATGAATAACCGATTAGCATTTTTCTCTGTAAATAATAAATTGACACGACACACAGGGGACAATAGTCAATTGACTTTGCTCTATAAGTGTCTCTCAATTACCATTGTTCGAGAGAATGCTTCGAGGCTGCTCTCGGCCTTCCAAGCCAGCAAGACACCCAATAAAACTTTCCGATGTCCCTAATATAGGCTTTTAAAATTCTGTAGGTGAAATCGATTAAATTCAAATCTAATATTCATATTTTGACAAATGTCGAATATATATTTATCGAATAAATTTTATATATAAAAAAAAAAAATTGAAATGGGGCAGCACATGATTTACGTTTTCGGTGTACTATCGTTCACACTATTTGTGTTGATACTGTTATTGCATGAGGTTAATCGGAACTTTCTCAGAGTGGCTAGTTGGAACGTTTCAAGTAAACACTTACTTCATAGACCAGCTATATAATCGCGACGATATCATTTGTATTCTCCCTAATCAGTCCCAAAATAATGAGACTGAGTAACAAAAAATCGAGAAAGAAACTGGTTTTTCATATTAGATATAACACTATGGCATATTACTTACTTATATACATGTTATTATTAGATATGATTGACATGGTTTTACCTCAGGTTCACTTATCGCTCCATACGAGGATCGATAGCAGATTGATTATTTTAATTAAGTAGCGTAGAATGATTTGAAGTTAGATCAGCTGCAGTCTGGGTTTAAATAAAGTTGTAAGTACTATAATGTTCTGTGAGGGTGGGTGCTAATACCCTACCCCCCCGCCCCGTGGAGGTGATTTAACCAGAAGCAACTCGTAGTGAAGAAAATAGATCCATAGTTAAGTTAATAAAGTATGTTTTAAAATAAAACAATCTTCGTTTCCAGGGTGTGTCGGATTGGGTAATGGATACAATACCAGACTATAGAATCGGTTATACTGATTTCAATTCATATCGAATCGACTGTGTCCGACTTAAGCAGTAATACACACCACTTCCGTACATACATGGGTAATTCACAATTATTGCGTTCCGGACGTAACTAATCTAAAAAAGAGTTGATGTGTTGTCGAGTCGGACAAACCGAATCATCTTCGCCTCCTTTTTTATGTATGAATATGTTCCAGCGACCCGCCCGAGAGAAATATTCAGACAATTGCGTAAACTCCTGACCCCAGAAGGAAGGGATCTATACCCTGATAAAAGAACACTATAATTGAAGACTAAGACGTCTCAAAGATGCAGCGCTCAAGCGCCCCTAGAATTAAATACACTATTTAATTACCTATCAAGCTTGTTGACGCTGAGAATGCACACAGATCGGTTTTACTACATTTGTTTATCGATGTACAACAACTTTAGACAAATACATGATTTATATATATATATATATATATATATATATATATATATATATATATATATATATATGGAAATGAAGATGTATGTAATTATTTGCCATAACGAGATGTTGTAAAGTTTTTGTATATTGAGAAAGTTTTCTTTCAACACATTTCAAAATCATTAAAACACTCTAAAAAATAATTAAAACACTCTAAAAATGTAAATTGTATCGAATTAACAGCCGAATCGGTTGTTTCGAATTGAAACATATTTTCATAGATTTTGAGAATGTTTGATGACGATTGATATTTTAAAACAAGGTCCATTAGAATTGGTAGAAGAAATCGGATTCATCTTGATTGGTTTTAGATAAATTGTTTTATAATCTTTCTTTAGAAGTTTGTGATATATTGCTTGATGTTTTTCGCCTGAAAAATAGCGCATATTTATGTGTTCCACCTTCATGCACAAACTTTTCAACTTCAACAATTTATTTAATAACAGCGTAATTCGGCAGAACAACATACATTAGTACTATAGAATGAATATATTAGAATCCCAAATACACCAAGAAAAGGACACATGTTACCGGGATCAAGAATAGAAAACAATGTGTAAGCAATGACAGTAAATGCGTGGTATTGTTACGTTGTCGTTTCTTAAAATCCGTTCTTTTTTAAATCAATCCTTACTTACTTCATTCTCTCCATATACTATTCTCTTTTGTGTGTATTGACGCCCTGCGCCGTCGCCATCATCATCGCAGTGTGTTGCATTTCGCCATCGTCATCGTAGTGGGCCAATCCTCGTAGCCACCATCGCTGTCATCGTAATCGTCTAGAGTATGTAATTAAAACTTTTCATGCAGAGAGGGAAAAGACGAGCCCGGCAAAGAATTTAACTTGTCTTTATTTGCCTGAGAGATTTTTTCGTCATACGAATAAAAGTCACACATAATCATCGTCCGTGTCTGAAATCAAGTACCTTCCATGCACAGAAAAGAAAATAAGAGTCCAAAATGGGACCTTATTTGGTAGAAATTTCTTGTCATAATTATAAAGCTCACACATTCATTAAATTGGAGAGAGAGGCCACATTGTTCTTCCTAAACTAATTCTACTTCGTTACGGGGATAGGAAGGAAGGTGCATGCCAGTCGCTATCAATTCTTTTAGGAATTAAATTCCCATTTTCCTTTTTCTGAATTACATCTCGATTTTGCATCCGTGCACCACGCTCCCGAAACACGTACTAAAAACTTATTTCTTTTCTTGTTCGCACAATTGTGACGGAATTGCTTCAAATTGCTGAGCCTGTCATCACGCACCTGTTAGATCAGAGATCAGAAAAGGGTCAGAGTTAATGTATGTTTATATTTTTAGTTCAAGAGCGAAATTGTTCCCTAGATTTTCGTGTCAAGTTAACTTGCACTGGTCCACCTAGATACTAAATCCATACTAGCTGATGTAATCGTTCTTCAATAGGTAATACGTACATACATACATACATACATACATACATACATACATACATACATACATACATACATACATTATGTAACAGTATGTTTGAGAAAATGCAAGCAAATTAATTTAGCAAATAAAGTCCACAGGAACAGATATTCAAATATATTTGCTATTATTTCCATTATTTACAGGTTAGCGTCAAGGTTAGGTTTAGGGTTACATGCTTGAGACGGTTATCTCATTTATTTTCGTGGGCATTGTTTTTTCAAATTACAAAAATATACACATAAAAAAACGCATTGGCAAATGTTTTATGTTATATGAAAGATAAATTATTGATCTACAACATGACGAGTTCCGATTATTTAAGTTTTTACAGATCATTAGAATGGAAAATTGTGAATTTTCCAGATATTGTGGCAGAATTATCAGAGTTATCTCCATTTGATTTATCTTGGCCAACGTTAGAGAATGCGCTCTCCTACGTGAAAGTCTGAAATCTCGTCCTACCAATGTGCAGAATTTAGAACATCTTATCCTTTTATTGGTTCGTCATTAAAAGTGGACGAACGATTTGTCAGCTCATCATAGGAGAGTTCCTTCTCAAATCCTAGAACAGGATTTTTCTAGGTTATATCTTCTAATAGCAGTCGCAGAGACTCCAAGAATCACACACCACGCGTTTACTCTAATTGCTCACGCTTAGTTTTCTATCTTCTACCCCGGCAACATGTGTTCTTTACTCATATTACTAATGTCTGTTGGTCTTTCCTTTCTGTATTCTGTAACAAAATACACGTTTCCATAACTCCTTTTACGTCTGTCTTCAACAAACTGAGAATATCTGAGAAGTATGTAAATCCAACCGTTTATTTACTTTTGTCCTTTTCTTTTTCTTTCGAAATACGTGTGCGTTATCCTCGATAACACAACAAACAAAATGTCGATTACGTGTACGGAAAAGATATAGTCGAACACGTGGTTGCTGAAATGTAAAAAACAAGGATATAAAATATTCGTAAGCTTTTCAAGGTGCTCGTGAGATTTGTGCTGTAAGGAGGGATATTATCTCAAAGTACCATCTACCGTTGGTTTTAGCACTTTAAAAATAGAGGCATTTTCTTCTCAAAAACAAATCACACATCAGACGAGCAATTCTGACAGCAGTCGCAGAGACTCTCAGAAACACACAGCACTGTTGAAGGTTTAATTTCATAGCTCACGCATAATTCTCTATCTCCGACCTGGCAACATGTGTTGTTTCTCATCAGTAATATATTCCTTTATATATATATATATATATATATATATATATATATATATATATATATATATATAGCTATGAAAACATATTTATGGCAATTAAACTACACAGAGGCTCTCGCGTTTCATCTCCAGAGGGAATCTTCAGACTAAAATGCATTTTAGTCTGAAGATCCCCCCCGGAGATGAAACGCGAGAGCCTCTGTGTAACTTAATTGGCATAAATATATTTTCATAGCTTACTATCTAGCTGTACTTACGTATCGAGCACTGTTGAAGTAAATACTGAAAATTGATACATAAAAAAATATCTCCTTATAAAATTTTATGTGGATACATGAAATACTAATATATATATATACATATATATATATATATATATATATATATATATATATATATATATATATATATATATATATATATATATATACGTATGTGTGTGTGTATGTATGTATATATCTGATATTGAAGAAAACATTAGAATCCTAAATTAATTATAAATTGCCTCAAGTGTGAGGTATATAATAATGCATAGACTTTTATCGCCTGAATCTATGAATTAATTCTCAGGTAAGATCTAATCGAGTCTCAGTCAAAGTTAACCCCCCCCCTTCAACCTTTATTCTTTTACGGTTAAAATTTAAATTTAATTAGCTTCACCGAGACCTACGTCTTTGATGTGGGCTATAAATGCCTATAATTAGTAACAAATTTCATTAAATCAAATTTAAGAAAACTCACAATTAATATTATTACTTCAATATATGATGATAAAAAGAAAATGTAATTAATCAAAAAATCTTAAAAACAAAAAAAAATACACAAACAAATAAAATTATATCATTACAAACATACGGTTGATTACTGACCATATAATACCCAGTTAATTAATTTGATATGACACACTTATTTTTGGATACCATATCTATGTGTAGGATGTCATCTTAAGAAATTAAAAAAAAAATATCGATTTATTATTTGCTGCAGCGTTTCTATATCTGCGAGACTGGCTGTTTTCCAGTTCTGCTTTCTGGTATCCATCTTAGTGAATTCCACACAGCCAAAACTTTCTTTTGTGTCCATTTTTGACAAGAGGAAGATATTTCCGAAATATCAAATGATTTCGAATCATCATCCGGACATCACACACAGCTAACACCATACTAACTGTTTAGGTAGTATTGAAAAGAAAAGTAAATAGATAGTTGTAAGTCTTCTCTTTCGATTTTTTATGTTTGTTCTTTCCAGCTTCTCATCAATCCGGCTCTCTGCATTGCCTTCAGCCTGCTTAATACATTTATTACGATTCCTTATTTAGTATTAATGTCTGTTGTTATTTCTTTCGTGTATTATAATAATGCGTAGTACATCACATGTTTTCATAACCGCTTAAGAGCGCACGAAGAAACGTCTTCGGGAATATCTACATCAAGCAATCAAAATTTGCGGAGTAGACGGATTGGGATATAAAACCAAACAGAAAGAACAACAACTTTGGCGAACCCTAACCCTAACCCTAACCCTAACCCTGACCATTTTCACTCAATGGATAAGGTTCAGAAACGCCTATGAATTATTCACCAACCCAATATTTATTAGATTGAAAAAAAAATGCGAGTATCGAAAATAATATTTTAAAGATTATAAACCTGGAAAAATATAGAAGTTATTACACTTGAAAAATATCGGACAAGTTATTACTTTTAATAAAGTAAAAACTAAGAAACTTTTTACTTAAAATATTGCAGCAATGGATATAAAATTTGAAATTAAAATATTTATATTGTGACGAAAATGTGGGCTCAAGAATATATCCAACCGCTACCGTGGTTGAATAATATAGATGTTCTTTACTACTTAAAAAAATATTGCTGTTAATTTTAGCATTGGCTGATATGTAAAGATACATCATATTGAATACAATGTCTTCGTCAATCGATATTTTTCGTTTCTGTTTCGTTTTTGTCGGCCCGTATCGATTGTTTATTTCTGGAAAGCGCCCGGAGGAAGTGTACGATGAAGTAGCTTGTTTTGTTGGGCAGACAATGGTGCATCTTTTGTGTGTTTATGAGTTCAGCATCATCAAAACGGAACGTAATAAAAAGAACGCCCTGAAATCGTTGTGTTACCTGAAGCCGTGATAACGTCAACTTGAGGCTAGGTTGAAAGGAGAGTGCATGACACGGAAAGGGTGGGTAAGGGTAAGAGTAAGGGTAAGGTTTAGGGTTTGGGTTAGTCTAGCGTTTTTGTGCATTTTACGTCAATCATATTTCAAGAAATCACAGCTAAAAATAGAATAAAAAGTAAACAGACAAAAACACCTTTTTATCTGAAGTTCCGAATTTTGGAAACTCCAGAGGATAACAAACAAATATCTAAAGACCGTTTATAAAAAAACGTTCATGTCACGCTCGTAGCGATCACGTATGTCACGTTATGCATGACTGGACATCAATTAAAAAAAATGACTTATTTATCGCAGGCAGTCCCATTGTTGCCTAGGAATGAATGAAAGCTTACAGCATTAACTCTAGATTACAATTACTATTCTTATTTTTTTTTTATTTCTTTCATTTTCAATTTTCATGTTTGAAATAAAATAAAATAAAACTTCATCTTTGCTATTGATGTATGTCCAGCGCAAATACCCCACGATATTATTGGAAACAGCAACAAAAACGCTAATGCAAAAATAAATGCCACCATTGAATTCCTCGTACAATTTTACTCAAGAAAAGTTGTTTTGTTGCATATGACTTTGTTTGAATTGTATACTCGGACAAACGGACATAGATAGATAGATATATAGATAGATAGAGAAAGAGAGAAACGGAAACAGACAGACAGACAGACTTCACATATAATACACAATTAATATTAACATTAGATTCCTCATACAATTTTACCCCAGAAAAAGTTGTGTTTGATCTTGATATAAAGTTTTGTTTGTAATTGTACCCACAGCCAGACGGACAGACAGACATATACACCTAACATATAATACAAAATTAATAACATCATAAGATTCGACATAAAATTTTACTCTAGAAAAAGTTGTGTTTGATCTTAGTATAGAGCTTATTTTTCAATTTCATCCTCGGCTAATAGACAGAAAGAGAAACAGAGACACCAAAATTATATTATAGATAAGAAATACATAAATTAAAATAAATTAAAATAAATTAAAATAAATTAACGTCTAAATTACGAGTTTGTCGGATTTAAGTAGTAGGAAACATCACGCAAATCGCCAACACTATTTGGACTTTGCTGGAACGCTCGGTGCATAATATTAAAAGGGAAACACTTACTTGTCCTTCCGTTGGAGAATTCTCCTCGCATTTCTTGAAGCATCTTTCCCTTGCTGCCTGATTTACAATTGAAGACTCGCAAAACACAAAAAGGAATTTTTATCGCTCACTTTATTTGATGTGACAATGTTTTCTTAAACTCTACAATGTACTGTGTGTGAGGGGAAGGTCCGATCCCCTTCACATCCTAGTGAAAGCCAGCGCTGAAGACACGTCTTCATGGTTTAGTCGCAAAATTCGCTCTGACGTTTTCCTATTTGCTAGCTATTCAATTGTTTTATATTCGTAATCATTCAATTGTTTGTTTCTTTGCATATCTGGACTAACCCAGAAATCGCCCTTGTTTATTTTTCAAATCCTTCAATATTGTATTCATATCCTAACAGCGTATTCTTCCCCAAATTCCAAAACACACCTTTCCTCACAATTAAAGAGGGTCACTCCGCTATGATCGACAGAGGATGATGATGGCTGTCCAGCATCAAGGCCTGATGACCAATGCTTTTAAGAAGGTGACTGGTCTCAGCAACGACAACAAGTGCGGGTTCTGCCATACAGAAGTGGAGCGTGTTAGCCACCTGATATCCAGTTTGGAGGTTCTGCTGGGGGACGGCTACAATGCGACACAATGGAGTGTGTAAATATCTCCACTGGACCATCTGTAAATACTTGAACATCCAGTGTAACAGCAAAGTCCTGGGAACATACACCAGAAAGAACCGTAGGAAATAAGTCATACACCACCCACTATGACTACGCAATCCCTACAGCTACATACTTAGAAAACGGAGCTGTTAATCTGACATAGTGATATGGGACAAGAGGGAGAGAGTAGCAACCCTAGTTGAAGTCAGTGTCCCTAATGATGCTGGCTTAAACAGAGCTGAGAGGGAGAAGAGAACTAAATATCAAGTCTTATGTAAAACATGAAAAGAAACTGGAACAGTAGGAAGATTTCAATCATTCCAGTAATCATAGGGGCCACTGGGCTCATGAAAAAGAACTTTAAAATCTATCTGGTCAACATATCCGGTGATCCAACCAATTGCAATTAAAAGGGACAGTTCGAATCCTAAAAAAGATCTGTCGGTTGGAGTCTTTGTAATAGCGGGTAAATGTATGGCATCCGGTACTATGCTCCACCCCAGAAAAAAACAAAGAGAAAAAAAAATTGAAAATTTTGAATGTTAATATAATTTTAATATATATATATATATATATATATATATATATATATATATATATATATATATAAAGGACAAAAAGGAAAAATAATTAAACACAGGAAGTAATTATTAAACGAGAGTTTACCGGTTTCGTTCGGATCAACGAACGTCTCTAGAAAAAGTTGATCCGAACGAAACCGGAAAATGATGATTTCTTTCTGTGTTTAAGTGTTTTTCGTTTTTGTTTTTATCATACACCCTGTCTACACTGCATTTAATTTTATGATATACTGTGTATTTTATCCTCATATATATATATATATATATATATATATATATATATATATATATAAAATAGAAGAATACTCGTCCCAGGACGGGTAAAATTAATTCTCTGATCAGAAAAGTTTTGCACCAATTTTATGTCTACTTACGAAGATTAAACTCAACATATAATTATATTAAACCTTATGTGTAGAATCCTTATTCCACTTTTGATCAAAATCCATTATATGATATTGATTCTAAGAAATGTCTGAAATTAAAGGATTAAGATTTCGTGGTTTTCAGAAAAAATTGAAATTCAGCGAATCTTTTTTTTAATTGGTGTCTAATAACTATGGATCAAATTCAATGCAAATCTGAAATATTTGAATTTTAAAATTGGAGGTACTGCCCATATTATGCCCTTGAACCTCCCTTTAAAATATTCCAAAGAAACTGAATTCCGAGGAATATTTATTAATTGATGTTTATTACCTATTGATAAAATTTCACAAAAATTAAAGGTATCTGAATTTTCATCAAGGACTTCCACCCCCTTTTATTATTTGAATAACACTTAATTTAACTAAATATAGCCTACATTTTGACCCCTTGCGCCTATTAGTTCTGTTATAAAATTCAGAATGATCGAATATTTAGTTTAGGAGTGAATCATGTATATATAAACATATCTAACTTTATATATATAAATATATATATATTATATTATATTATATATATATATATTATATATTATATATATTTATATTATATATATTTATATTGTGTGTGTGTATATATATATATATATATATATATATATATATATTCATACAGATATGTACAAAATCTGCGACACTGGCATGTCGATGTTATCGATCTACAGCTGTTAAAAACTGATATCTCACCAGGCAGAATTAGAACCGATCCTTCACTCAGATCATATTTGGGGAGAATGAAATGGCGGAGAAAAAAGAGTCGCAGATTTTGTACATGTGTGTATAAATAAAAATAATCATATACATATAAAAGCTCTATTTGATATTGAGCACTTTTTATAAGCCCGGTTGACATTTTTTGTATTCCTATCCTGTGGATGTTTACTTTACCTCGATTACTATCTATCTATCTATCTATCTATCTATCTATCTATCTATCTATCTATCTATCTATCTATCTATCTATCTATCTATCTCTCTCTCTATCTATCTATCTATCTATCTATCTATCTATCTCTCTCTCTCTCTCTCTCTCTCTCTCTCTCTCTCTCTATATATATATATATATATATATATATATATATAGAGAGAGAGAGATATGCGACGATTGCAAGGTGTATTCAGTAATAAACTAGTGTTTATTTATTATTCTTATTAGAATAATAAACACTAGTTTATTACTGAATACACCTTGCATTGAACAATTGAAATTTGAAATAAATTTGGACAATCGTCGCATATTTATCACTCTTTTTTCTTCTATCTCTACAATTGCTCTATCTCGTATATTGAGCTAATCCTCTTCACAATAGGTTCCATCTACTAAAAGTTTTTACTTTGGTTTATATTTGATCCTATATATATATATATATATATATATATATATATATATATATATATATATATATATATATATATATATATATATCGATCCCTTGAATGGATCCATAATCCAGCTGATCCTATTCCCTTCTTATTTTGTGTATCTTACCATATTTCCCCTCCCACCAACTCATGACTAGGGAAAATAGAGACAGAAATCGATGTCCAGGGAACATCCCATCCAATCTCAACTGACCGAAATAGATACCCCGACTCAGAAGTGTAAGTTCTCAGGTCGAATGTGAAGATAGTAATTTGGCACCGTTGACAGGAACTTGCAGGAACATCTACGTCACACACGCACACGCACTCACACACACACACACACCCACACGCACGCACACACACACACACACCCACACACGCCCCCCCCCACACACGCACTCACACACACACACACACACACACACACACACACACACACACACACACACACACACCCCACACACACACACACACACACACACACACACGAGGCGGGTAACGAAAAGCGAGAGTAAGCTGATTCTTTATTGTGTTGTTAGGGACGTCGCCATCTTGCCAACAAGAAGAACATGATACACCTGGAAAAGTAAAAACTAAAAACACAACAGAAACAGGTAAGTATTAGAGAACAGTACGCATCTTGTTCCAACTGCAATTCTCACCTACGCCATGCCATCCTGATATCAGACAATGTCGGCGAAACTTTTTTTGGATCAAACGCTCGGTACTGGTTCAGCTTTTGAGCCAGACAAAACCGACTTTTGCCTACGCCGAAATACGTAAACAGACGGAAAAAGCCGAATCAAAACGAACCGGCGTCAAAATAAAAATGAAAGAAAAAGACACACCGTATGTTTAAAAAAATTTTTTTTAATGACAATCAATTTATTTTGTGACCAAGAAAATCAATGAATTTAAAAAAAATATTTTACGGGGAAGTTAAAAGTTAAATTTTTTTTTCGGTCAATTTTTTTTTTTTAACATAATCAATGCAAAACTTATTTCTACATATTGTTTTAGCGTTTTATTTTTGAGTGCAGGTACAGCTTCTGAAATGGACAAAACCCCACTAGGTTAGGGTTAGGGTTAGGGTGATGTTAGTTTAGGGTGATGTTAGTTTAGGGCTAGTGTTAACAAAAACAGTTCGCTTTTTGTATGGTTCATTTAGCAGATTTCTGCATGCCAGGAATGTAAAGAGTTACTCAATTTACATGGAAATTTTGTCGTCTGCTGCTCGAGCGTTTTGATTGGCTAAGCGCTTCGGCATCTTCCGGCTGTTTACGTCAACGGCCGGAAGATGTCGACCAAAAAGTCAGTTTCGTCTAGTTCAAAAAGCTGTACCAGTACGAAACTTTCTTTCGTAAGTAAAACTTTTCTAAAGATATTTTGATGTAAACAGAAATTTTATAATCGTTTGTGTATTTGCGTTCTTTGGGCATCTCTTATTTGAATAAATAATACAATTTTAATTAACAATAAACAAATGATCTCACACACACAAACACATCTTAATGAACAAATGTGAAAGTTTGGCCCATTTCTCGCACTAACGATAAATTCAAAACAAACCATTTCAAGGCAATTCAACTATACAGGATTGATAGCCTATCTTTTTATATACAGCTAACCCTAACTCTAACCCTAACCCTAACCCTAACACTACCTTTTTATATAGTGCTTATGAATATGCGATATCAGTCGCAAGGTTTCCTAATTTGCATATTGGTTTTGCAAATAGACATTTTATTAATTAACTATTGTTTGTTATTGTTTTTAATTCGATGATTGTTTTGATTTTAATAAAACAATAGTTTTGTTTCGCAATATTTTTTTTATTTCCTGAACAAATATTCATTTCTTGAGAGGAACTGAATTGATTTTCAACAAGATGCGATCTATTTCTAAATTTCAAATGGAATGACAAATTGATTTCTTCTTTCTTTTCTTTTCTTTACGGTCGCATCTAAAAGATACAAAAATTTGTATCGAAATAACCAAAATGTTAATGTTAATCTATCTATATGTATAAATGAGAAAGATTTTGTTTCGTGTTTACAACAAACCTATGAATTAAATCCTTATTATTAATAGTTCAAATATTTTAAGTAGCGAAATTTTCGAAGCGATAGCGAGCCGGCAAAGCCAGCCAGTATATAATGGAATAGTGGTTAAGCATGTGAACAGACTAGTTGAAATTACATAATAACACAAATACATCTCTAAAGCCAACAGGTATTTCGGTCGTGTAATTGACCGTAATCATTTACAGATTAAGTTCGGTTAAACGACCCGTTGGCTTTACAGATGTGTCTGTGTTATTATTTCAACTAGTTTGTTTACATGCTTATCTACTAATTCCAAACACTATAATTTCAATTTTGTCTGAAATTTCATTTCATGTTTTAAACTTCCTCGTCTGATGAATGAAAATCAAAAGGTACTTATCCGACTGAGATATTGATTGATCATCGTCAGATACACTTCTGATGATCGGCGACACCATGAAGCTGCAGTGGGATGTTGGGATAAGCGCACTTTATTATCCTTTTATATTGATATACTTCTATCCAATAGTATCCAAATGTATTTGTCCAAGATCTGTTATCTTAATTCGGTTCTGTTTCGATTTTGAATGAGTTTTCTTATATATATATATATATATATATATATATATATATATATATATATATATATATATATATATATATATATATATATATATATATATATATGCATGTTTGGTTAAACTGTAGCGCCAGCTTCTGTTTATTTATTTTTTGATTCGTTTTGTCGATTCGTCGCACGACCGATTTGGTATTGTCGTCCATGTTGTATAAAAAAATCGCCATATTTTCGCGAACGTTTTCGACCGACGTCGGTCATCTTCAGGCGGATGAATGAGTATGCAAAATAAAAGATTGGTGAATTTATTAAGAAGACGCTTTTAAAAAACATTTCAATACAACTTCAACAACACTTCAACATACACCCCCCCCCTCATAACGAGCATGGTTGATACTAGGTTTATTTACTTGAATAAACAACGCTTCCATTATGGGGAGACGAATACTAGAACTAGCATATCACGCCGACTAACTTGCCATCTCACCCCCCCCCTCCAAGTTCCATCTACCAACACTTGATAACACATAGCATCCCCAGAAATGAATTCAGGAATATTTTAACCAAGAACACGGCCATTCTTGGGATCTCATATTGCAGCATTCCACCGGGACCCCAGTAGGTCTAACCCTAACCCCAACGTCAAGAGGACCAGATTAAAGGGTTAATAGAAAATTCCCACTCTGTCATGGCCGCCAAATCTGAAATCGGAAATTTCGACCGGTGTTAATCAAAAAGAAAATCCCCAATATATTTTGGGTCACTACGACAATTCGTTTGGCAAAATTCTGCATTGGATACGTCATTACTATAATGTTTAATTTGTTAAGTTATATTAAAATTCTGCATTGGATACGTCATTACTATAATGTTTAATTTGTTAAGTTATATTAAAATTCTGCATTGGATACGTCATTACTATAATGTTTAATTTGTTAAGTTATATTAAAATTCTGCATTGGATACGTCATTACTATAATGTTTAATTTGTTAAGTTATATTAAAATTCTGCATTGGATACGTCATTACTATAATGTTTAATTTGTTAAGTTATATTAAAATTCTGCATTGGATACGTCATTACTATAATGTTTAATTTGTTAAGTTATATTAAAATTCTGCATTGGATACGTCATTACTATAATGTTTAATTTGTTAAGTTATATTAAAATTCTGCATTGGATACGTCATTACTATAATGTTTAATTTGTTAAGTTATATTAAAATTCTGCATTGGATACGTCATTACTATAATGTTTAATTTGTTAAGTTATATTAAAATTCTGCATTGGATACGTCATTACTATAATGTTTAATTTGTTAAGTTATATTAAAATTCTGCATTGGATACGTCATTACTATAATGTTTAATTTGTTAAGTTATATTAAAATTCTGCATTGGATACGTCATTACTATAATGTTTAATTTGTTAAGTTATATTAAAATTCTGCATTGGATACGTCATTACTATAATGTTTAATTTGTTAAGTTATATTAAAATTCTGCATTGGATACGTCATTACTATAATGTTTAATTTGTTAAGTTATATTAAAATTCTGCATTGGATACGTCATTACTATAATGTTTAATTTGTTAAGTTATATTAAAATTCTGCATTGGATACGTCATTACTATAATGTTTAATTTGTTAAGTTATATTAAAATTCTGCATTGGATACGTCATTACTATAATGTTTAATTTGTTAAGTTATATTAAAATTCTGCATTGGATACGTCATTACTATAATGTTTAATTTGTTAGGTTATATAAAAATGTGAATTTATAATAGATTTAACTTTTCTTAAGAAAAACTTCTATTAATAAAAAACAGTTTGAATCTATTTTTTGGTGATAATTGTTTGTTACTTTGTAATATAATTATATTTGGTTAATGATTAATAAATAAACTATTTAAAAACTATTTTTAAAAAGTCTAATAAAAACAGTTTGATTTTACGATTTGTTTATAATCAAACAAATTGTCGAAAACAATTTAGTATTTGCCAAAAATATTAAAAATTAAAAAAATCCATCCCCAAAATTCCGCCATAAATTTGTGCGGCGATTTGGTCACACGAGGACCATTCATACTCCTCGGCGTATTAATTTCAACCGACCCCTTGAAGGACTATTTTCAGACCCTTTGGGATTTACAGAGCAGTCAACAAGGAGCTCCCATGCAGCAAAGAAAGAAAGACGTCTTCTCTCTCTCTCGCCCAGGTCAACTTGACGCTGAAACAAGGCTATCCTTTACTGGAAGACCCAAGAAACTACTTTTGGTGGCTGGCCTTTTTAATTTTATTACTTCCTTTACTGTGACACTCTTTTAAGTTTCGGCAACCTACACCCAACAGTGTCGGTTACTTAAATTAATACATATATTGTTATGTATAAAAGGAATTTGTTTTCCTTTCATTTGACGACTTTTTTATGAGAAAATATCATAGAAGTCTGTCTTACAGTCCACGCGAAGATAAGCTACTCTAATACGACGGGGAAAATATCACACCCTTCATTTAAAGTTCTGAAAAGTTGAGAAGCAAAACACAGCCTAAGATGGGGTACTCTCGCCACATCTGAGGAGGTGTTACCCAGAGCACTCTCCTGCCTTGACAGAGTACAAAATACACTTCCGATTCTAGTGGGGGGATTTCTTCTCTTCCCTGCAGCATCTTTCTCAAAGAAAAGACGTTGCTAGTCTTTCTCTACTCTATCGTTATTTTCATGGTAGGTGCTCGACTGAGCTCCAATATCTGCCCACCTAGTAAAACAGTCACAACAAAAACTCGTCTAGCTACAACCACTGTAAATAATTTTCCTTTCTTCCTCGATGTGCCTAAAACTAAACGGAAGTTACATGAGCAGAGTTTCTTTCATATAACTGTCCGTCAGTGGAACACAATACCACGGGGATGCTTCCCAGTTGACTATAGCATGGCTGTTTTCAAGTCCTATGTTAACAAATACTTTAGCCGTCGCATCAAGTAACAAATTTCAGCCCAGACCCAACCATGGTCTGCAATCCTCAAGGTGTTTGTCTCACCATTCACCTGACACAAATCATTAACCTTTGTCCTTGAGCGGCCTTTGGTCTTGATAAGCGCGGAATCGTTAGTAGAACAAAAAAGACAGGCATTCCAGCTCGTATTATATGTTAATCTTTTGGAATTTTGCTTTTGAGACAAGAAAATCTTAGAAAGCAGGAAATTGAGATTCTGCTGACAAATAAGGAACACGGTGCAGTGGTTTAAAAATGGTTTGAGGACTAATGGTGGGGAAACGGCGATTTTTCATCGCACCAATTTGATAAACGGTTTTAACAATTTCTCTGGATAACTTTCGCATCGCCAATTCCCTTTTCATCCAATTATGAAAAGGACATAAATAATAACGATTGTTTGGTCCAAGAAAAGAAGGATTTTTAATTGCATTTTTTGTTCAATCAACTTTCTTTTTATGAAATAGAAAAATAAAATAAAATATACAAATTAATCAAATAAATGGACATGGAATAAATAAAAACAATTACAAGGAGTGGCTCCGGCGGCCATTGAATCTATGGACTTTGAAGGACGACCAAACGCCAAATGACCCCTGATTATAATATTCTTACACAAAGAATCACATAGCTTTGGCATTGACAAATATATATTTTTTTATTTTGGTGAGAGGCGGCGGCTAAAAAATGAAGGTTGTAAAAATATTTTTATTATATGAAAGAGTCAGATTTTATGTCGTTTGAAACTACAAAGAAGATGAAATGTATTTCTGCCTACATTTACCGATTTAGTGGTTATCTTTAACATGTCAACTCAGTTATGGCGGCCAAATATTACGGCACACATTTCGACCGGTGTTAAGGCAAAATGATGCTCCCTTTTAGTTTTGCCTGGTTGTTGGTGGATTTTTCATCTTTATTTTTGATTGATATTCATGGCCTTGAACCTTTCTTTCAATGTTCGCATCTCACGTTAAGCCAACTAATAGAAATAGTGTATTTGTGGTAGTTAGAAGAGCTCCAAGTACACGTAACCAGCCAGACTGGCATATCAACACTAACCATAAACCCTAACCCTAACCTTAACGCTAACCTAACACTAAATTTGTAATATATTTTAATTTCATTTATAAAACAGTTTGATTTCATTATTTGTTTATTAATGAATATTTTATTATCTGTTTATTAATTAATTCATTCATTATTGCTTATCAATTAATATTAATTAATTATTAATGAATTTATTATTTGTTAATGAATTAATATTTGAAAATAAAAAATGAAACAAAAACAAATCATTTACTAAAAAAACAATCTGTAATATATTTAAATTCCATTTTTATGATTTGTTACCGGCCAAAATAATACGGCGTATTTCTCTGTTCTTACACCGGTCTACATGTATGACGTAACATGTGAATGCCATACCAGAGTCCTATGTTCAAGATATCCGGTTTGGTTTGCTTTGATTCGTCTGTTTTACGGCAGATTCGGTTAATCTGGGGTTATTAAATCATTAAATAGCCTCAAATTAAATTAATGCCGAAGCACAATAAGCATTGCGAACATTTCATTGTATATGATTAATCGAACACAAGTTGCCATGTTACTCGTAGCTTGAAAGGGTGAACTGCGAGTTTATACTATTCCAAAAAGATAAACCAAACACACACGCACATCCATCCATCCATCCATCCATACATACATACATACATACATACATACATACATACATACATACATACATACATACATACGTACATACATACATACGTACAGGGGAGTTTGAATTACCTACTAGACACCATCCTCGAGTGTCTTCAGTCTCTCTGTACTTGGGTTTATCAGGACAACCGTACATGAGAATAATTCATCCTACAAACAAACCCTGACCAAATATTCAAAATAACATAGTATTCGAAGACCAAATCAGATCCCCTCGACATGGCTATACACTGGCCAATACGAGGAATGGTGCACCTTCTAGTGATGTCACATCAAGTAACAACACTTAGCTGGATACTCCACCAGACTAGATGAATTATTGTTCTTGAATCCGGTAAAACCAAGAGAAAGTTGTACTAAAACACAGTTTACTGGTCAATTGAGGATAATTTTTTTTCCTTTCTTTACTAACTCAACGTTTGAGAGGTAGAGGGGAATCTTGATTGACCACTCGGATGTCTACTATGTATCTCATACAGAAATAAAGTGTTAGCCCCAGAAAGGGGCCCCCTTGATTTCTGAGAACTTACCGAAGTAAAATGAAAACAAGATATATATATATATATATATATATATATATATATATATAAAATAAATAGTCAAAATTTTCCCAGCAGAAGCTCAATTAATGTTAACTATAACAGCAAACAGAGCATATATAAATAAACAATATTACGCTAAATTCCAATTCTGTTTCTGCTCCATAATGTTACTGGATGCGATCTTTAGACTTCAGAAGAGTTGCACATGTGAAAAATTCAGGATATATATATCTATTCTTGCCTGTTTATGTGTGTATGAAACGGATCGTAAAGTCATTGAATCTTCTAAATCTTAAGAAAATGAATATATATATATATATATATATATATATATATATATATATATACATACTGGTTGTAGGGTTGTTAGGTTATAGGTGTTACTCCTGTGAAGCTACGGTGTTTATAAGATAGATGTATTCTTGTCCTGGAATCCGGTAAGACCAAGAGACCACAATAAAAACATACTATATGTAAAATAGTTGACTGGTCAATTAGGAAGAGGAAAATGAATGTTCTTCACTTCTTTTCTAATTCAACGTTTGGTAAGTAAAGGAGAACTTTAGTTGAACACTCGGATATCTATGTATTTCATGTAGAGATCAAGTGTTAGAATCAGGAAGGATCAAACTTGATTTCTGAGACTTTACACTGAAGTAAAATGAACGAAATAATTGAAGCATTTCTTACATTTGATTTGTAGAGGGGGTAGAAGCTTGTTGTATGAAGGAAAGGGTTGTTAAGTTAGGGTTAGGGTTAACGTTAGATATTCATCTTTTTGGATTTGCTGGATATGAAGAAAACGGGTTACCATCGTTTGGTTATAACGACAAACTTCTCTACAAGTCAAATCTTTCATACAGTTTCATCAACACAACAAACATGGCCGTCCGGAAACAGTTATGAAAACAGGAATAGAAAATATGTTGAGTCAGTAGACATGCATGCACTATACAAATGAGATTGAGTCAGTAGACATGCTTGTACTATACAAATGAGATTGAGTCAGTAGACATGCATGCACTATACAAATGAGATTGAGTCAGTAGACATGCATGCACTATACAAATGAGATTGAGTCAGTAGACATGCATGCACTATACAAATGAGATTGAGTCAGTAGACATGCATGCACTATACAAATGAGATTGAGTCAGTAGACATGCTTGTACTATACAAATGAGATTGAGTCCAAGGCTTTTCATATCGCCTTTCGCTTAAGTCATAGCGAGAGGCGAGAAAAGAAATATGACATCTTATCAACTTGACTCTCAAAAAATAACTGTTCATAAAGCACGGGAAAATTTTTTGGCGGAATTTGTTTCTTGCGCACAAGTGTGTTCGTACCGAACAGCGTATCAATCACTCCGTGAGTGAGAATATGCTAGTGCCCCAAACAAAATAGATCGTGATTATGTAACTGCTACAGATCCGTGGAATATAAGTTCCCTAATTTTATGATTGAAAAAAGTAATCAAATAATGTTTTTAAAACGGTAGATGTTTGTTTATGAAAGTTATGTACAGGCGAGAAACACACCTAGAGAATACGTAGATTGACACGAAAAACATGAAGTAAGTCAAGTTTCGTAATACTTAAGGCGATGGTAGAAATTGTATATTGAGTATTCAGACTACTACTCTCGTCTTTATCGTTATATTCACAACGTTTCGGCCGATGTAACTTCGGATAGCACCAATAATAACTCTAAAAACCACAAATAGTAAAGTAAACGGACAAAAAGTGACATTGAAATATGAAATTAGTTTTTAAAAAAAAATTGCAAATGTCATTTATGCTAACGCAAAAATAAAACATTAAATATTAAAATGTAAAAGTGGTGAAAATAAAAAGGATGAAAAAAAGAGCACGAATCGAAGAAGGGAAAGTCGCCTTACCGAAATATAGTTCAGGCATATCCTGTTCGTCGAAATTTCAAAACGAAATCAATATCGATAAAAATATATTCTAAGGTAGATAACTCGTATTCTTGTAACAGTCAGAGTTACGTTTCCTTAGTTTCTGTTATTTTTTCCTTTAATGTTTCTGAAGTCTCTCTTCCCCAAACCTATCGGCAGATGACACAGCATTTGTTTTACGGGGGTCTCAAGTTATAACCTTTTCATTACATATTATCAAACTTTACCCAAAGAATACATGACTTATGTTTGGGAATTTTTGAAGATGAGGATTGATTATTTGGATTATTCGGATTAACCGGACTACCATTCTCGTCTTCTATGTTATTCACTCAACGTTTCGGCCGATGTAACCTCCGACATTCTACAGATGCATCTTGTCGAACTAAAGAATCTTTATGTCAAACTCGGGAATCCATATTTAATTCACGGTGGTAGATTGTTCTTGGTCTATCAGCCATGGACAGGTTGAAGTATTACTTATTTTTATTGCTCAATACGTTAGCGACGTTAAAAATGCCAAAATCTTTCTTCTAAATCGTTAGCTTATTGCTTTTTTACCCCTCAAATGTCCTGATTTTCCAAGAGAAGCATTTGCGTCAAAGTTGTTACCCATTTCTGAGTCGTACATTATCTAAAGTTGATATTCACGTCAAGATGTCAGTGTTAAAAGTCATAAAAGTACACATGTCCGGGTAATAAAAATCTTTCAATGTCCGCCTGCCTTATGCCAATATATTACCACTATTCAAAGTTTGATGGAGATATTTAAGTAATTTCATTAAAAAGACAAAAAAAAAAAAATCCCGCGTAAAATACATTTTCAAAACTTAAACAAGATGGCCGAAAATTGTGAAAGTTAACTTCCAAACGAAGCCGACGCAGCGAGTGTAAAAAATAACAATAAAATTGAATCATTTATTATGTAAACATTATATTAGTTACAGTTTACAGCGAGACGCAGGTAAGTTCATAGGTAGTGACAACAGTGTTAATAAATACGAGTTTTAAAAGTATAAAATAAAACCCATATCGACCCGAATGTTTAAGATTGCGATTTACGGAACAAACTAGAAATGGCCTAAGCAGTTTACATCTATAAAAAACGCGAAAAAATGTAAAAAAAAAGCAGACGACACTAGAGCATACGAATGCGAACCCAGGATAGGTTAGGGTTAAATCATTTTTAGCCCCCTTCCCAAAGAAAAAAAAAAAAGTTAATTCACTTACTGATTTGAATAAAATTATTAAACCTATTCTTAACACAGAGGATGAGGGGGGGGGGGCGGATTGACCCTAACCTAAAATCACGGAAAAAAATAAAAAAGTTGTTTCATTTAATGTCGGTACTAATTGACTGTTCGCGACGGCTCGGCCATTTCAGGTCTGTTCCGTAAATGGCAATTGGAAACATTCGGGTCAATATGAACCACCTTCTATAGAAGTACCAATAAAGCGGACAGAATTATGCGAAAAAGTATTTCTTTATTGTAAAAAAAAAAAAATGGCTGACAAATTTGAAAAAGCAAAAATCACGAACGCAGGCCGTCGTTGGCAACATATAAAACCACGAAACACGCATGAAAACACGAAGATCAAATTGTAATGTCAACGATATCCTCCTTTTTATTATTAATCCGACCTCCGACTTTAACTACATTGTTTCTCATGCCACATCGCCATTTTCTATTCGAGACACATTCGTCTTCTTCTTCACTTTCTTTTTTACTTTCACCAGCGTTCGACGAAAACTGACGACATCTCTTCGGCTATTTCAGCCTATGGCTCCCATCTATGAGGTAGCACGTTTTTAAAAAAATAATTTTTGAAATATACAGGGTAACCTAATTCTAGTCGAACGAGTAATGTCTTGACATTTTACATTTATTTTCTTGTTAAGGAGATGACATGAAAATTAATTTCTTTTCCAATGACCGCTGCCGCCTTTTTTATTTTTTTATTTTACTGGCTTACAATTCTTGCAAAAAAATAATTTAATCCTCCGTTTTTAGGTGCGTCCACAAAATCTACAGGAGAAGCTCTATCCGTCAGTCGGTCCGTTGTTGGTCTGTCACACTAAAATCACCACTTATCAAGGCCAAATATCACTCGAGGATAAGGATTAGTAATTTCATCGCTAAACGCGAAGATTGAATAAACGCATGTTATTTGAGACATGTCCGAGCATTTCTTTAAGCATCTCTGGATCTTTTCCGTTTAATTCCGGACACTAATGGACATTTTGGGATTTGTAAGGAATGGCACCAAGACGATTTCCGTTCTTATGGAGTCAGTTCCGAGTATTGACGGAGAATCCTGAGTCAGTCTTGGAAATGACCGAAGCAGTTTATGATTTGAAAACCGCGAAAATGATGTAAAAAGGCAGACGCCATTAAGCATGCGAAGGGTTAGGTTCAAGGTTAAAAAAATGAACACCTTAGAAAAAAAATTTAACACAACTTCCTAAAAAAGAAGGAGAAAAACAGAAAATAAGGTGGCTTTCAAATCATAACCTGCTTCGACAATTTCCGCGGCTGACGCAGGATTCTCCGTCAATAATCGGAAGTGACTCCATAAGAACTGAAATCCTCTGAGTGTCTATTCCTGACAAGTACCGAAATTTTGTTACGATACTGCCCTTAAGTCTAAGCCTAACCCCCTAAAGGAAGAGGTAATGACTGGGAGGATGGTATCATGACAGCAGAACAGATACTTCACTATCCCCTCAAAGGAAAGGGTAATACCTGGGAGGATGGGCGAAAGAACAGATGGTGGTATCACGACGAAAAAAGATACAGGTGCTGATATCGATCCTGAACCAGTTTTCGTGACGTTCGATTCGGAAGCGTTCGGCTGTCCTACGCAAACGCCCGAGAGTTGACGAGCCGATTTGTACCAGACGACAATTTTGATACGGTGCTGCGTCCTATGATACTAATGTTTTGCTTGTTTTTTTTGTTAGGGTTAGGGTTTAGGTTTAGGGTTAAGGTTAGGGTTAGGGTAAGGATTTTTTAAAGAAACAACAAAGAGAATTAAACATATTTTCATGAATTTTTTTGAAAGAAACACTAGGAGAAAAAAAACATAGCGAGGTTACTGTTATACAATGAATACTGTATTTTTATTTACAAGGAATTTTTTTGAAGAAACAACAAAAAAAACGTACCAAAATTACTTTTATCACGACATATTTTTTAAATTTTATTATTTATTCTTACTTGCTCGCGATGATACTGCAATGCAAAGCTGTTCGTAATTCATTTTGGGTTTATTTTCTTAAAAAAAACTTCATGACAAAAAATCCTTCTTTGAAAGCACTTATTTTCACTTTGTAACAAAGTTATCGGCTGCTCGCTGCTTCGGCTCGTCAACACTCGGGTGTTCGCGTAGGACAGCCGGACGATTCCGAGTCGAACGTCACGAAAGCTGGGTCAGGATCGATATCAGTACCAAGATACATTGCAGGACTTAAACAGAAAAAACAAAATTGGTTGGTCTATCAAACTTAAATTCGAAATAGAATTTTTAGACACGTCAACGAAGCTCTATAAAAAGGCTCCGTCCGTCTGTTTGTTGGTCTTTCACGGTTCAGTTCGAATTAGCATTCTCATATTTTCATCACTAAACGCGCAGTTTGAATAGTTGTTTGTTTTTCTAATTTTTATCGCTGTATGTTTTTTAAATTGTTTTATGTTCACCTTTTTTGTATTGTTTGAACTCTTCATTATTTTTAATCTCGATTCATCTTATTGTTTTGTTCATTTTCTTTCTTTGTTTGATTAATCTTATTGTTTGTCTTGCATCTTAATTCCCGAGTTGACGACATCGCCATTTTGTTTTGTGGAATTTTCATTTTTATTTTATCAACATTTTTTTTTTGTAATCGTTTCACTTTGTTTTTTTTAAATTTTTTTTTATTCTTCTGACGATTTCGGTTTATTGTTTTAATTAATTTCCACATTCCATCGCCACCTCACAATCCTCAATCTTAGCATCCCTTAAAACGGGCTATTTATTCTTGTGACCTTCTCCAGACATGTGTCCCGACGACGACTCTTTGTTTTTGTTTTTAGGAAATAATGATAAAAAAGGGGACAAATCTAAAAGACAAACATGTTTTGATTTTCCCTCTTGACCTTTATTTGTTCTTTGGATAAAACTGTAAGCCGGCACCCTTAGCTAATTCACACAAAACATTCTACCTTTTTAGGCGATTACATGTAAACAACCCGATAATCCCCAATATTTTAGACCTTAGAGTGCGGGATCACTTTCGCATATAAACTTAACAGAAAAATGATAATTCAATAAACACAAACACTTGGTCGCTACAAAACCCGACAAAAAACGAATATCAAATATTCTTGTTTTACAAAACGTTCTAAGGCTAGTTCTTGTTCGTTTTCTGACTATTTAGTCACCATTTATTAAAGCCAGAAGCCACTCGAGGATAATAGTTAATGCGACTGAAGGGATTCTCAGCTGAACATTATAGGAGTACTGACGTTGATCAATGGTATGAACTTATTTCTTATGGTGCGGTTTTTGACAACAATTGGATTTGAAGACGATCAAGTTGTAACCAGCAAGGAAGCAGTCTCGCGATAATGTGTTCCACAGACGGGAAGTCCTTGCCCTGTCCATCACGGAAGGAGAAAGGAAAGTCGTTTTTCGATGTGCTAACAAAACGAGCTCCATGGTAATAACGACAGAGCAGAGAGAGACTAACAACGTCTCTTCCGTGAGAAAGGGGTTATAGAAAAGAGAAGAGATCATCCCCACTACATTTTTGAATGTACCCAAAACTGTTACGAGCTCATTTATGGTAATGTTCAGAGTTTTAATATTGAGCTGTCTATCAATAACCGTTTCAATTACTTAGCTCATTGAAGAATATTATGAGAAGATTGTAAAGGATGAATCGAATGAACATTAGACTTGAAGACGATCATGTTGTAATCTGGAGGGAAGCAGCCATGCAGTAATGTGTTCCATAGACCCGAAGTTGTTGCAAAGAAACCCTGTCCATGGAAATTCCGCCCGTTTTTTTTCCGTTGTGGTAGCAATACGAATTTTTACTGCCAATGTCTTATAAGGAGGAAACAAAGACCGGAGCTCAGTCGAGCACATTCCATGGAATTCACGGAAGAGCAGTGTAGATTAAATATCTGTAAATCGCAGGCACCTCCGGTGTTTCTGAGAACTAATAAGGACTCATGTGCCTTCTGTTCCCACCCCCGAACCCCATATTACCAATTGTATTCTAATTTTATAAATGATCTTATTTCTAATTTTGAATTAATAAAAATAAAATAAAGTAAAATTTTACATTTGCTGTTTATGGACGCCCGGCCGGTGCGAGTACAGACCCCACGTTATTATTATATTAAAAAAAGGAAAAGTGTTGTTTTTTCCGTTGTGGTAGCAATACGAATTTTTACTGTCAATGTCTTATAAGGAGGAAATAAAGACCGGAGCTCAGTCGAGCATATTCCATGGGATTCACGGAAGAGCAGATGAGGAACACTATGGAAGTACTACCACTGATCAATGGTATGAACTGCTTTTGATTAGTTATGGGTCGGTTTATGACAAGAATTTGTTGAAATTGGATTTGAAGACGACCATGTTGTAATCAGCAGGGAAGCAGTCCTGCGGTAATGTGTTCCACAGAACCGAAGCTGTTGCAAAGAAACCCTGTCCATGGAAATTCCGTCTGACGCTAAACACGTGGAGGGAGAAAGGAACGTCTTTTTGCGTTGTGGTAGCCAAACAAGTTCTTGCTGTGAATGTCTTACAAGGAGGAACCATAGATTAGAGCTCAGCCGAGCACTTTCCATGGAAATAACGATAGAGCAGAGAGAGACTAGCACAGTTTCTTCTGCACGGAAGAGAGAATATCATTTGTTTAGAACGTGTGTTCTTTTTATTTGCGTACTGTTAACATTTTTTAACTGCATTCACGCATCTCTCTAAGATATTCTGTTGGTCGTGCCGTCGGATTTTTGTACTTCCGTTTACCCTCTCCCCTCCCTAAAGTCCAACCCTTTCCTCCCCGTGGTAGGGGAGGTAGCAACGTGGTAGTGTAATAAGAGATACCCGGCTAACAGGGCTCTGGTTGAAAATCCAAGAGGAGTCGGCATCAGGATCCGTCGCCATCTTGTCGTCTCTGTCAGTGCGTGTGGCAAGCAAAGACGCGTCAAGTGTGAAAACCGCTAATCGATGAAGTGAAAGTGGAAATGTTGCTTCTGTGCCATCCCTTTGTGTGTTCTGGGGCCCAAACCTTCCCCGACTTCGAATGCAACCTCTGAGCCTTGCTGTTCTCGCTGTCGGGGTAAAACCTGCAATCCTGCAGGTTAACAAATTGCTGCGACCAACGAGGAGAACTTCATGCAGACCAAACAATCCTGAGGCACGATCTTCATGAGCTCAATGCAAAAGTTCATCTCTCTTAAAGCACAAACTACTACTACTACTACTACTACTACTACTACTACTACTACTACTACTACTACTACTACAGTTTAACATACTATTTTCGTCGATAAACGCGTAGATTGAATGAACGCATTTCATTTTAGATGCGTCCAAGCATCTGAAATAAGAGACTCGTTTCGTCGGTGAGTCTGTCACGCTTAAGTTAAAAATATAATTCTTAGATGTGTCTACGCGTCTGAAACTTTGAAATAACATCGGTATCGTTAAACGCGCAGATTGAATGGACGCATCTAATTTTAGATGCGTCTAATCATCTCTATAAAAAGCTCTCTTCTTCAGTCCGTCTGTCACGCTTATGTTAGGAAATTGTATTCTCCGTGCATTGTATTAAGCATCGTTTTCTGTAAGGATACATCTTTTGTATACTATTACTCATGTAGTGGTGTCATTGGTCGTACTGTAATGCGCTGAATGCCCGGTGATCCATCTAGTTTAGTGTGATTACTATTTTCACTCTTTTATACATGGAATATCCTTGAGTCTAAGAGATGGTCAGTGACAAACATACGTTTGCAAGGTGAGAAAATGCAGCATGGTAATTATGCAGTTTAGGCTAGGGTTCGCTACCATTGATAGAAATAGAAGATGAAGAGATTGCATTGATGTCGACAGAAACGGATGTGTTATAAGTGTTCCCCATTTAAGCTAATCAAACTGCTGGAAAACAATTATTCACTACCCTGTTTTATATTACGCCGAGAGAATCCTTTCCAAGCAACTAAGCGCATAAAGATCACGAACTGAGAAACAACTTATCTCTGGACTCGTCTAACAACGAATAAAGAAACTGTGCATCTTGCATAAACCTGTTGTTGAACAGGTTCTTTCTTGCCGACAACCTGACTTAGAAATATCCCGGTGTGATGGGGGTGGATGATCAAGCTATTTCGAATTAAGATCCATGATTGGTATATTAAAGTTCCGTAAACTTATATAAGCGCTGTGATATTTTAGATTATTCTGAGAAGCATTTATTCATTACACTCGGACATGTAGGCATTCAAGAACAATTGATTATAGTAAAATCTATGAGTGATTCGCATAACTACCCGGTGTAATAGTGGTTTGTAATAGTCGCGTACAACAAGTACTATTACGAATAGTCTCTACAGTAACCAATAATTCATTACCGAAACCCTTAAACATACGTGTAATCCGGCTCCAGGCAGTCGAGGTATTTGTGTGATTCCCTAATGTACACCGTTTTGGATGTATGGTGTTCTGGTAGAAACCGACACTTTCAATGAATCCTATGCAATCAATCGTTCAAATCTCTTCTCTAACTTACACCCCCTTTTTGTCACAAAAGAGACGTTGCTAGTCTTTCTCTGCTCTATCGGTATTTCAATGGAAGGTGCTTGATTGAGTTTAAATCTCTGGTTCTCTGTTCCGGTAAAACCTTCACATCAAAAACTCATATGCCTACCAAGGCTGCAAAGGACTTCCTTTTTTTCCTTTGCGTGCCTAAAATATAACGGAACTTCCATGAATAGAGTTTCTTTCCAAGAACTTCCATGAATAGAGTTTCTTTCCAAGAACTTCCATGAATAGAGTTTCTTTCCAAGAACTTCCATGAATAGAGTTTCTCTCCATGAACTTCTCACTCGTGAACTGCTTCTCTACCAACCACAATGTGATCGTTTTCAAGTCCAATGTGAACAAATATCTGTCGAATTACCCTCTGAATGAATCAAACATCGTTCTTAATCTTTAAGATTCCATCATCAAATTGACAATCTTATTAATCCTCGAGTGGCTTTGATCTTGGTAAGTGATGAACCATTTATATAACAAAGGCGCTGTTGCAATATAATGGTGGCGATGTGGTGTATAAAATGCGAATATCGCTCTCCGGAAGTGACGTTAGAAAGCAGATACGTAGCATATAGAAAGCTAGAGATGGTCTCTTGTGTTTTGCCTGTGAAGGAAGCGGGCGTATTTTCGGAGATCTCCTTCCCTCTTCCTTAGGGAGGACGATGGGCGTTGGAGACTAATATTGTGTATTAATACTGTGTAATGTTAATACTTTGTAATAAAACTACACTAAAAGAATTATAACGAGCAGTTGTTAATATATGCAAACTGTCCATCCTTATTAGTAAGAAACGATTACCATTGCTGCTACGAAGAAAGAGAGAGGCAGCCAAAGGCACAGAGATAGAGACATACACAACTCTACAGTCACTATTACTACTTCTACTACTACTACAACATTCGACATACTCACGTTGACAAACCGGTTCTCATTAGATCATGAAAGTTAAGCGACGTTGAGCCTTATAAATACCAGATGGATGATCATTTGGGAATACGAGGACGACGACATCTCCATGAAAGAAAAACTGAAAAAAAAGCAGTAGCGTCGTTAAAATTATCTCGCCTAACCGGGATACACGTGAGACTGGGGACCGCTTGTAAATTTAACATTCCCTAGAAACTTCCCCCTTTGAAGGAAGCCAGATCAACCCGCCCAGAATGCATGCAACACCAGGACCAGAAAGACGAAGAAGCGACATGACAGATGCAGAAACGCGGGACATTTGCTTACGTGGCTAAGATTCGTCCGGCTATGCTACGGTATGTTTCGGCGTTAACCCCCCCCCCACAAGGATGGATATACCTTTTAACTTCGTGCAAGGATAGGGACACTTTATCATAGGAATCAGGAGGTGACAGTGGTTAAGTGGATAACGACACGGACTGACGACCTGGGTGTGCCAAGTTCGAATCCAGTCGATTCCATAATACCACTTTCACTTAGGGATGTTGGCGACCGTTATGTGGACTCTCCTGCAAGAATGTCGACAACGGAATCAACCGGTCAACAAAGTTATACGATTATGATTCACACGAATTTACTTTTTTTACCATAGAAATGTTTATTAAAATATCTTGTTTGTTGTTGGTGGTGTTGCTGAATAAGCATCTACAGATTTGCATGCGTGACGTAGTTGTGACGTAAGCAGTTCCGACTTCGAGCGGAGAAAGCCGAATCCAAATATACAAATATAAAACGCGCTTTTTGTTTCTCACCAGACCTTTCTCTCCCCATGTTAAAAATGGCTTTCTAAATTTGCCGGGTATGTAACAATTATACATATAAGATAAACAATACAGTTTTTTTCATTAAATTTCTTCATGCACCCCCCCCACCCGAAAACCGATAATCACTTACATAAATACATTCAGTTCGTTCGGCAAAGTTCGTTAACGTTCGCCACTCTCGGAAGTGTTCGGCGAAACTTGCCGTAGATGACGTAAGTACCTATATTTTCTTGGATACCTATTCCGCAATTGTTGTTTTCTGCTAATCGACATATACACTCTTTATGAGTTATTCGATGCTGAAACACAGTTAGACAAAAGGTCGGTTATTGATGTGGAAAAGTCCAGCTCCCTTATAAAGGACACCCTGAGTTGGGACAACACACAAATTGCCTCAGTCTAGAATGACTTCTCCTTCACTGAACAAAGACTGAACAGATATAATGTAGTATATGAACAGATACTACACTTTGCTACTTCTCGTGTCGTCCTCTTAAGCAATCAAACTTTGACCATTCAATTCGTCGTTTTAAATCCTCTCAGAGTATTGTTCATCAATCAACTGGCAACCTCATTAACTCGAGTGGCTTTTTGCCTTTGTGTAGTGGTTACTTATTTAGTATATAAAAAACCCATCTAAGTGAACTAAATGGATCTAGCTGGATTTGAACTTGGTTTTGTCGATACCACAGATGGTGTTTGGATGAATTTCACCACGCCCCCCCCCCAACCGGGCCGATAACTTGGTTTCAACTCAAGAAAGTTGATTATCACAACAGATTCAATTTTTCAATAAGTAGTTTAATTTCATTTTAGCTAAGTCGTGATGTCATGCGGTGCGAGAATCGAACTCAATTTATTTCGTATAATTCACACATTTCACATCCGTAACAGATTCTCCACTCATCGCAGTTGGATGTCCAACAAACATCCGCACATGTCTCCATGGATAACTACATGATGTTGCAGCGTCGTCTTGCCATTATAATGCAATTTAGCGAACTAGCACGAGAGTCACATTTCGATGGTCTGTTTATCATTTATTATTTTTTAAATTTATTTTCTCCAAAAATATGAAATCTATAAACGGAAAAAAAAAATCATCAAATAAACTGAATATAACAAATCAAGATTAAGAATTTAAAATTATCAGTCAAAATTCAAAAAATGAATCAAAATTGAATTATCCTCGTAAACGTTTTCCTAACCAACAGGAGACTCTACGGGAATCTCTTCCTTTGCCGGTTTGAGGGGAAAAAAAGGAAAGATAAATAATTTTCCAAACGCATGACAAAAACTAGAAAAAAACAAAAACAAAAAGAAAACAAGACGATGCGTCAATTTAATCTTCGTGTTGAGCAATAAAATGCAATTTAACACATATTTACAAGTCTGAAAGACTAACGAAAAGGCGACCTCAATCTTAAGCGATACAGACCACGAACATTCTATTTCAATCTTAAGCGATACAGACCACGAACATTCTATTTCAATCTTAAGCGATACAGACCACGAACATTCTATTTCAATCTTAAGCGATACAGACCACGAACATGCTATTTCAATCTTAAGCGATACAGACCACGAACATTCTATTTCAATCTTAAGCGATACAGACCACGAACATGCTATTTCAATCTTAAGCGATACAGACCACGAACATTCTATTTCAATCTTTAGTGATACAGACCACGAACATGCTATTTCAATCTTTAGCGATACAGACCACGAACATTCTATTTCAATCTTAAGCGATACAGACCACGAACATTCTATTTCAATCTTAAGCGATACAGACCACGAACATGCTATTTCCAACTTAAGCGATACAGACCACAAACATTCTATTTCAATCTAAAGCGATACAGACCACGAACATGCTATTTCAATCTTTAGCGATACAGACCACGAACATTCTATTCCAATCTTAAGCGATACAGACCACGAACATTCTATTTCAATCTTTAGCGATACAGACCACGAACATGCTATTTCAAACTTAAGCGATACAGACCACGAACATGCTATTTCAAACTTAAGCGATACAGACCACGAACATGCTATTTCAAACTTAAGCGATACAGACCACGAACATTCTATTTCAATCTTAAGCGATACAGACCACAAACATGCTATTTCAATCTTAAGCGATACAGACCACGAACATGCTATTTAAATCTTAAGCGATACAGACCAGGAACATGCTATTTCAAACTTAAGCGATACAGACCACGAACATGCTATTTCAAACTTAAACGATACAGACCACAAACATTCTATTTCAATCTTAAGCGATACAGACAACGAACATTCTATTTCAATCTTAAGCGATACAGACAACGAACATTCTATTTCAATCTTAAGCGATACAGACCACGAACATGCTATTTCAATCTTAAGCGATACAGACCACGAACATTCTATTTCAATCTTAAGCGATACAGACCACGAACCTTCTATTTCAATCTTAAGCGATACAGACCACGAATATTCTATTTCAATCTTAAGCGATACAGTCGACGAACATGCTATTTCAATCTTAAGCGATACAGACCACGAACATTCTATTTCAATCTTAAGCGATACAGACCACGAACATTCTATTTCAATCTTAAGCGATACAGACCACGAACATTCTATTTCAATCTTAAGCGATACAGACCACGAACCTTCTATTTCAATCTTAAGCGATACAGACCACGAACATTCTATTTCAATCTTAAGCGATACAGACCACGAACATTTTATTTCAATCTTAAGCGATACAGACCACGAACATTCTATTTCAATCTTAAGCGATACAGACAACGAACATTCTATTTCAATCTTAAGCGATACAGACCACAAACCTTCTATTTCAATCTTAAGCGATACAGACCACGAACCTTCTATTTCAATCTTAAGCGATACAGACCACGAACCTTCTATTTCAATCTTAAGCGATACAGACCACGAACATTTTATTTCAATCTTAAGCGATACAGACCACGAACATTCTATTTCAATCTTATACGATACAGACAACGAACATTCTATTTCAATCTTAAGCGATACAGACCACGAACCTTCTATTTCAATCTTAAGCGATACAGACCACGAACATTCTATTTCAATCTTAAGCGATACAGACCACGAACATTCTATTTCAATCTTAAGCGATACAGACCACGAACCTTCTATTTCAATCTTAAGCGATACAGACCACGAACATTTTATTTCAATCTTAAGCGATACAGACCACGAACATTCTATTTCAATCTTAAGCGATACAGACTACGAACCTTCTATTTCAATCTTAAGCGATACAGACCACGAACATTCTATTTCAATCTTAAGCGATACAGACCACGAACATTTTATTTCAATCTTAAGCGATACAGACCACGAACATTCTATTTCAATCTTAAGCGATACAGACCACGAACCTTCTATTTCAATCTTAAGCGATACAGACCACGAACATTCTATTTCAATCTTAAGCGATACAGACCACGAACATTTTATTTCAATCTTAAGCGATACAGACCACGAACCTTCTATTTCAATCTTAAGCGATACAGACCACGAACATTCTATTTCAATCTTAAGCGATACAGACCACGAACATTCTATTTCAATCTTAAGCGATACAGACCACGAACATTCTATTTCAATCTTAAGCGATACAGACCACGAACATTCTATTTCAATCTTAAGCGATACAGACCACGAACATTCTATTTCAATCTTAAGCGATACAGACCACGAACATTTTATTTCAATCTTAAGCGATACAGACCACGAACATTCTATTTCAATCTTAAGCGATACAGACAACAAACATTCTATTTCAATCTTAAGCGATACAGACAACGAACATTCTATTTCAATCTTAAGCGATACAGACAACGAACATTCTATTTCAATCTTAAGCGATACAGACCACGAACCTTCTATTTCAATCTTAAGCGATACAGACCACGAACCTTCTATTTCAATCTTAAGCGATACAGACCACGAACATTCTATTTCAATCTTAAGCGATACAGACCACGAACATTCTATTTCAATCTTAAGCGATACAGACCACGAACCTTCTATTTCAATCTTAAGCGATACAGACCACGAACATTCTATTTCAATCTTAAGCGATACAGACCACGAACATTTTATTTCAATCTTAAGCGATACAGACCACGACATTCTATTTCAATCTTAAGCGATACAGACAACGAACATTCTATTTCAATCTTAAGCGATACAGACCACGAACCTTCTATTTCAATCTTAAGCGATACAGACCACGAACATGCTATTTCAAACTTAAACGATACAGACCACAAACATTCTATTTCAATCTTAAGCGATACAGACAACGAACATTCTATTTCAATCTTAAGCGATACAGACCACGAACCTTCTATTTCAATCTTAAGCGATACAGACCACGAACATTCTATTTCAATCTTAAGCGATACAGACCACGAACCTTCTATTTCAATCTTAAGCGATACAGACCACGAACATTCTATTTCAATCTTAAGCGATACAGACCACGAACATTCTATTTCAATCTTAAGCGATACAGACCACGAACCTTCTATTTCAATCTTAAGCGATACAGACCACGAACATTTTATTTCAATCTTAAGCGATACAGACCACGAACATTCTATTTCAATCTTAAGCGATACAGACCACGAACATTTTATTTCAATCTTAAGCGATACAGACCACGAACATTCTATTTCAATCTTAAGCGATACAGACCACGAACATTTTATTTCAATCTTAAGCGATACAGACCACGAACATTTTATTTCAATCTTAAGCGATACAGACCACGAATCTTCTATTTCAATCTTAAGCGATACAGACCACGAACATTCTATTTCAATCTTAAGCGATACAGACCACGAACATTCTATTTCAATCTTAAGCGATACAGACCACGAACCTTCTATTTCAATCTTAAGCGATACAGACCACGAACATTTTATTTCAATCTTAAGCGATACAGACCACGAACATTTTATTTCAATCTTAAGCGATACAGACCACGAACCTTCTATTTCAATCTTAAGCGATACAGACCACGAACATTTTATTTCAATCTTAAGCGATACAGACCACGAACCTTCTATTTCAATCTTAAGCGATACAGACCACGAACATTCTATTTCAATCTTAAGCGATACAGACCACGAACATTCTATTTCAATCTTAAGCGATACAGACCACGAACATTCTATTTCAATCTTAAGCGATACAGACCACGAACATTCTATTTCAATCTTAAGCGATACAGACCACGAACATTTTATTTCAATCTTAAGCGATACAGACCACGAACATTCTATTTCAATCTTAAGCGATACAGACCACGAACATTCTATTTCAATCTTAAGCGATACAGACCACGAACCTTCTATTTCAATCTTAAGCGATACAGACCACGAACATTTTATTTCAATCTTAAGCGATACAGACCACGAACCTTCTATTTCAATCTTAAGCGATACAGACCACGAACATGCTATTTCAATCTTAAGCGATACAGACCACGAACCTTCTATTTCAATCTTAAGCGATACAGACCACGAACATTTTATTTCAATCTTAAGCGATACAGACCACGAACATTCTATTTCAATCTTAAGCGATACAGACCACGAACATTCTATTTCAATCTTAAGCGATACAGACCACGAACATGCTATTTCAATCTTAAGCGATACAGACCACGAACATTCTATTTCAATCTTAAGCGATACAGACCACGAACATTCTATTTCAATCTTAAGCGATACAGACCACGAACCTTCTATTTCAATCTTAAGCGATACAGACCACGAACATTTTATTTCAATCTTAAGCGATACAGACCACGAACATGCTATTTCAATCTTAAGCGATACAGACCACGAACCTTCGATTTCAATCTTAAGCGATACAGACCACGAACATTCTATTTCAATCTTAAGCGATACAGACCACGAACATGCTATTTCAATCTTAAGCGATACAGACCACGAACATGCTATTTCAATCTAAAGCGATACAGACCACGAACATTCTATTTCAATCTTAAGCGATACAGACCACGAACATTCTATTTCAATCTAAGCGATACAGACTACAAACATGCTATTTCAATCTTAAGCGATACAGACCACGAACATTCTATTTCAATCTTAAGCGATACAGACCACGAACATTCTATTTCAATCTTAAGCGATACAGACCACGAACATTCTATTTCAATCTTAAGCGATACAGACCACGAACATTCTATTTCAATCTTAAGCGATACAGACCACGAACATTCTATTTCAATCTAAGCGATACAGACTACAAACATGCTATTTCAATCTTAAGCGATACAGACCACGAACATGCCATTTCAATCTTAAGCGATACAGACCACGAACATTCTATTTCAATCTTAAGCGACACAGACCACGAACATTCTATTTCCATCTTAAGCGATACAGACCACGAACATGCTATTTCAATCTTAAGCGATACAGACCACGAACATTCTATTTCAATCTTAAGCGATACAGACCACGAACATTCTATTTCAATCTTAAGCGATACAGACCACGAACATTCTATTTCAATCTAAGCGATACAGACTACAAACATGCTATTTCAATCTTAAGCGATACAGACCACGAACATTCTATTTCAATCTTAAGCGATACAGACCACGAACATTCTATTTCAATCTTAAGCGATACAGACCACGAACATTCTATTTCAATCTTAAGCGATACAGACCACGAACATTCTATTTCAATCTTAAGCGATACAGACCACGAACATTCTATTTCAATCTTAAGCGATACAGACCACGAACATTCTATTTCAATCTAAGCGATACAGACTACAAACATTCTATTTCAATCTTAAGTGATACAGACCACGAACATGCTATTTCAATCTTAAGCGATACAGACAACGAACATTCTATTTCAATCTCAAGCGATACAGACCAGGAACATGCTATTTCAATCTTAAGCGATACAGACAACGAACATTCTATTTCAATCTTAAGTGATACAGACAACGAACATTCTATTTCAATCTTAAGCGATACAGACAACGAACATTCTATTTGAATCTCAAGCGATACAGACCACGAACATGCTATTTCAATCTTAAGCGATACAGACAACGAACATTCTATTTCAATCTTAAGCGATACAGACAACGAACATTCTATTTCAATCTCAAGCGATACAGACCACGAACATGCTATTTCAATCTTAAGCGATACAGGCCACGAACATTCTATTTCAATCTTAAGTGATACAGACAACGAACATTCTATTTCAATCTCAAGCGATACAGACCACGAACATTCTATTTCAATCTTAAGCGATACAGACCACGAACATTCTATTTCAATCTTAAGCGATACAGACCACGAACATTCTATTTCAATCTTAAGCGATACAGACCACGAACATTCTATTTCAATCTTAAGCGATACAGGCCACGAACATTCTATTTCAATCTTAAGTGATACAGACCACGAACATGCTATTTCAATCTTAAGTGATACAGACCACGAACATTCTATTTCAATCTTAAGCGATACAGGCCACGAACATTCTATTTCAATCTTAAGTGATACAGACCACGAACATTCTATTTCAATCTTAAGCGATACAGACCACGAACATTCTATTTCAATCTTAAGCGATACAGACCACGAACATGCTATTTCAATCTTAAGCGATACAGACCACGAACATGCTATTTCAATCTTAAGCGATACAGACCACGAACATTCTATTTCAATCTTAAGCGATACAGACCACGAACATTCTATTTCAATCTTAAGCGATACAGACCACGAACATTCTATTTCAATCTTAAGCGATACAGACCACAAACATTCTATTTCAATCTTAAGCGATACAGATCAGAAACATTCTATTTCAATCTTAAATGATACAGACCACAAACATTCTATTTAAATCTTAAGCGATACAGATCAGAAACATTCTATTTCAATCTTAAGCGATACAGACCACAAACATTCTATTTCAATCTTAAGCGATACAGACCACAAACATTCTATTTCAATCTTAAGCGATACAGACCATAAACATTCTATTTCATTCTTAAGCGATACAGACCACAAACATTCTATTTCAATCATAAGCGATACAGACCACAAACATTCTATTTCAATCTTAAGCGATACAGACCACGAACATTCTATTTCAATCTTAAGCGATACAGACCACAAACATTCTATTTCAATCTTAAGCGATACAGACCACAAACATTCTATTTCAATCTTAAGCGATACAGACCACAAACATTCTATTTCAATCTTAAGCGATACAGACCACAAACATTCTATT
This sequence comes from Sepiola atlantica, assembly GCA_963556195.1. Lineage (NCBI taxonomy): Eukaryota > Metazoa > Mollusca > Cephalopoda > Sepiida > Sepiolidae > Sepiola > Sepiola atlantica. Next base: position 33,964,501 of record OY744527.1, on the reverse strand, counting down.
TCAATCTTAAGCGATACAGACCACAAACATTCTATTTCAATCTTAAGCGATACAGACCACAAACATTCTATTTCAATCTTAAGCGATACAGACCACAAACATTCTATTTCAATCTTAAGCGATACAGATCAGAAACATTCTATTTCAATCTTAAGCGATACAGACCACAAACATTCTATTTCAATCTTAAGCGATACAGACCACAAACATTCTATTTCAATCTTAAGCGATACAGACCACAAACATTCTATTTCAATCTTAAGCGATACAGACCACGAACATTCTATTTCAATCTTAAGCGATACAGACCACAAACATTCTATTTCATTCTTAAGCGATACAGACCACGAACATTCTATTTCAATCTTAAGCGATACAGACCACGAACATTCTATTTCAATCTTAAGCGATACAGACCACAAACATTCTATTTCATTCTTAAGCGATACAGACCACGAACATTCTATTTCAATCTTAAGCGATACAGACCACAAACATTCTATTTCAATCTTAAGCGATACAGACCACAAACATTCTATTTCAATCTTAAGCGATACAGATCAGAAACATTCTATTTCATTCTTAAGCGATACAGACCACAAACATTCTATTTCAATCTTAAGCGATACAGACCACAAACATTCTATTTCAATCTTAAGCGATACAGACCACGAACATTCTATTTCAATCTTAAGCGATACAGACCACGAACATTCTATTTCAATCTTAAGCGATACAGACCACGAACATTCTATTTCAATCTTAAGCGATACAGACCACAAACATTCTATTTCAATCTTAAGCGATACAGACCACGAACATTCTATTTCAATCTTAAGCGATACAGACCACAAACATTCTATTTCATTCTTAAGCGATACAGACCACGAACATTCTATTTCAATCTTAAGCGATACAGACCACAAACATTCTATTTCAATCTTAAGCGATACAGACCACAAACATTCTATTTCAATCTCAAGCGATACAGACCACAAACATTCTATTTCAATCTTAAGCGATACAGACCACAAACATTCTATTTCAATCTTAAGCGATACAGACCACAAACATTCTATTTCAATCTTAAGCGATACAGACCACAAACATTCTATTTCAATCTTAAGCGATACAGACCACAAACATTCTATTTCAATCTTAAGCGATACAGACCACGAACATTCTATTTCAATCTTAAGCGATACAGACCACAAACATTCTATTTCATTCTTAAGCGATACAGACCACGAACATTCTATTTCAATCTTAAGCGATACAGACCACAAACATTCTATTTCATTCTTAAGCGATACAGACCACAAACATTCTATTTCATTCTTAAGCGATACAGACCACGAACATTCTATTTCAATCTTAAGCGATACAGATCAGAAACATTCTATTTCAATCTTAAGCGATACAGACCACAAACATTCTATTTCAATCTTAAGCGATACAGACCACAAACATTCTATTTCAATCTTAAGCGATACAGACCACAAACATTCTATTTCAATCTTAAGCGATACAGACCACGAACATTCTATTTCAATCTTAAGCGATACAGACCACAAACATTCTATTTAATTCTTAAGCGATACAGACCACGAACATTCTATTTCAATCTTAAGCGATACAGACCACAAACATTCTATTTCATTCTTAAGCGATACAGACCACGAACATTCTATTTCAATCTTAAGCGATACAGACCACGAACATTCTATTTCAATCTTAAGCGATACAGACCACGAACATTCTATTTCAATCTTAAGCGATACAGACCAGAAACATTCTATTTCAATCTTAAGCGATACAGACCACAAACATTCTATTTCAATCTTAAGCGATACAGATCAGAAACATTCTATTTCATTCTTAAGCGATACAGACCACAAACATTCTATTTCAATCTTAAGCGATACAGACCACGAACATTCTATTTCAATCTTAAGCGATACAGACCACAAACATTCTATTTCAATCTTAAGCGATACAGATCAGAAACATTCTATTTCATTCTTAAGCGATACAGACCACGAACATTCTATTTTAATCTTAAGCGATACAGACTACGAACATTCTATTTCAATCTTAAGCGATACAGACCACAAACATTCTATTTCAATCTTAAGCGATACAGACCACAAACATTCTATTTCAATCTTAAGCGATACAGACCACAAACATTCTATTTCAATCTTAAGCGATACAGACCATAAACATTCTATTTCATTCTTAAGCGATACAGACCACGAACATTCTATTTCAATCTTAAGCGATACAGACCACAAACATTCTATTTCAATCTTAAGCGATACAGACCACAAACATTCTATTTCAATCTTAAGCGATACAGACCATAAACATTCTATTTCATTCTTAAGCGATACAGACCACAAACATTCTATTTCAATCTTAAGCGATACAGACCACAAACATTCTATTTCAATCTTAAGCGATACAGACCACGAACATTCTATTTCAATCTTAAGCGATACAGACCACAAACATTCTATTTCAATCTTAAGCGATACAGATCAGAAACATTCTATTTCAATCTTAAGCGATACAGACCACAAACATTCTATTTCAATCTTAAGCGATACAGACCACAAACATTCTATTTCAATCTTAAGCGATACAGACCATAAACATTCTATTTCATTCTTAAGCGATACAGACCACAAACATTCTATTTCAATCTTAAGCGATACAGACCACAAACATTCTATTTCAATCTTAAGCGATACAGACCAAAAACATTCTATTTCAATCTTAAGCGATACAGATCAGAAACATTCTATTTCAATCTTAAGCGATACAGACCACAAACATTCTATTTCAATCTTAAGCGATACAGACCACAAACATTCTATTTCAATCTTAAGCGATACAGACCACAAATATTCTATTTCAATCTTAAGCGATACAGACCACAAACATTCTATTTCAATCTTAAGCGATACAGACCACAAACATTCTATTTCAATCTTAAGCGATACAGACCACAAACATTCTATTTCAATCTTAAGCGATACAGATCAGAAACATTCTATTTCAATCTTAAGCGATACAGACCACGAACATTCTATTTCAATCTTAAGCGATACAGACCACAAACATTCTATTTCAATCTTAAGCGATACAGACCACGAACATTCTATTTCAATCTTAAGCGATACAGATCAGAAACATTCTATTTCAATCTTAAATGATACAGACCACAAACATTCTATTTCAATCTTAAGCGATACAGACCACAAACATTCTATTTCAATCTTAAGCGATACAGATCAGAAACATTCTATTTCAATCTTAAGCGATACAGACCACACACATGCTATTTCAATCTTAAGCGATACAGACCACGAACATTCTATTTCAATCTCAAGCGATAAAGACCACGAACATTTTATTTTAATCTTAAGCGATACAGACCACGAACATTCTATTTCAATCTTAAGCGATACAGACCACGAACATTCTATTTCAATCTTAAGCGATTCAGACAACGAACATTTTATTTTAATCTTAAGCGATACAGACCACGAACATTCTATTTCAATCTTAAGCGATACAGACCACGAACATTCTATTTCAATCTTAAGCGATACAAACCACGAACATTCTATTTCAATCTAAGCGATACAGACTACAAACATGCTATTTCAATCTTAAGCGATACAGACCACGAACATTCTATTTCAATCTTAAGCGATACAAACCACGAACATTCTATTTCAATCTTAAGCGATACAGACCACGAACATGCTATTTCAATCTTAAGCGATACAGACCACGAACATTCTATTTCAATCTTAAGCGATAAAGACCACGAACATGCTATTTCAATCTTAAGCGATACAGACCACGAACATTCTATTTCAATCTTAAGCGATACAGACCACGAACATTCTATTTCAATCTTAAGCGATACAGACCACAAACATTCTATTTCAATCTTAAGCGATACAGACCACAAACATTCTATTTCAATCTTAAGCGATACAGATCAGAAACATTCTATTTCATTCTTAAGCGATACAGACCACAAACATTCTATTTCAATCTTAAGCGATACAGACCACGAACATTCTATTTCAATCTTAAGCGATACAGACCACAAACATTCTATTTCAATCTTAAGCGATACAGATCAGAAACATTCTATTTCATTCTTAAGCGATACAGACCACGAACATTCTATTTCAATCTTAAGCGATACAGACCACGAACATTCTATTTCAATCTTAAGCGATACAGACCACGAACATTCTATTTCAATCTTAAGCGATACAGACCACAAACATTCTATTTCAATCTTAAGCGATACAGACCACAAACATTCTATTTTAATCTTAAGCGGTACAGACCACAAACATTCTATTTCAATCTTAAGCGATACAGACCATAAACATTCTATTTCATTCTTAAGCGATACAGACCACGAACATTCTATTTCAATCTTAAGCGATACAGACCACAAACATTCTATTTCAATCTTAAGCGATACAGACCACAAACATTCTATTTCAATCTTAAGCGATACAGACCATAAACATTCTATTTCATTCTTAAGCGATACAGACCACAAACATTCTATTTCAATCTTAAGCGATACAGACCACAAACATTCTATTTCAATCTTAAGCGATACAGACCACGAACATTCTATTTCAATCTTAAGCGATACAGACCACAAACATTCTATTTCAATCTTAAGCGATACAGATCAGAAACATTCTATTTCAATCTTAAGCGATACATACCACAAACATTCTATTTCAATCTTAAGCGATACAGACCACAAACATTCTATTTCAATCTTAAGCGATACAGACCATAAACATTCTATTTCATTCTTAAGCGATACAGACCACAAACATTCTATTTCAATCTTAAGCGATACAGACCACAAACATTCTATTTCAATCTTAAGCGATACAGACCACAAACATTCTATTTCAATCTTAAGCGATACAGATCAGAAACATTCTATTTCAATCTTAAGCGATACAGACCACAAACATTCTATTTCAATCTTAAGCGATACAGACCACAAACATTCTATTTCAATCTTAAGCGATACAGACCACAAACATTCTATTTCAATCTTAAGCGATACAGACCACAAACATTCTATTTCAATCTTAAGCGATACAGACCACAAACATTCTATTTCAATCTTAAGCGATACAGACCACAAACATTCTATTTCAATCTTAAGCGATACAGACCACAAACATTCTATTTCAATCTTAAGCGATACAGATCAGAAACATTCTATTTCAATCTTAAGCGATACAGACCACGAACATTCTATTTCAATCTTAAGCGATACAGACCACAAACATTCTATTTCAATCTTAAGCGATACAGACCACGAACATTCTATTTCAATCTTAAGCGATACAGATCAGAAACATTCTATTTCAATCTTAAATGATACAGACCACAAACATTCTATTTCAATCTTAAGCGATACAGACCACAAACATTCTATTTCAATCTTAAGCGATACAGATCAGAAACATTCTATTTCAATCTTAAGCGATACAGACCACACACATGCTATTTCAATCTTAAGCGATACAGACCACGAACATTCTATTTCAATCTCAAGCGATAAAGACCACGAACATTTTATTTTAATCTTAAGCGATACAGACCACGAACATTCTATTTCAATCTTAAGCGATACAGACCACGAACATTCTATTTCAATCTTAAGCGATTCAGACAACGAACATTTTATATTAATCTTAAGCGATACAGACCACGAACATTCTATTTCAATCTTAAGCGATACAGACCACGAACATTCTATTTCAATCTTAAGCGATACAAACCACGAACATTCTATTTCAATCTAAGCGATACAGACTACAAACATGCTATTTCAATCTTAAGCGATACAGACCACGAACATTCTATTTCAATCTTAAGCGATACAAACCACGAACATTCTATTTCAATCTTAAGCGATACAGACCACGAACATGCTATTTCAATCTTAAGCGATACAGACCACGAACATTCTATTTCAATCTTAAGCGATAAAGACCACGAACATGCTATTTCAATCTTAAGCGATACAGACCACGAACATTCTATTTCAATCTTAAGCGATACAAACCACGAACATTCTATTTCAATCTTAAGCGATACAAACCACGAACATTCTATTTCAATCTTAAGCGATACAGACCACGAACATGCTATTTCAATCTTAAGCGATACAGACCACAAACATTCTATTTCAATCTTAAGCGATACAGACCACAAACATTCTATTTCAATCTTAAGCGATACAGATCAGAAACATTCTATTTCAATCTTAAGCGATACAGACCACGAACATTCTATTTCAATCTTAAGCGATACAGACCACAAACATTCTATTTCAATCTTAAGCGATACAGATCAGAAACATTCTATTTCAATCTGAGGCGATACAGACCACACACATGCTATTTCAATCTTAAGCGATACAGACCACGAACATTCTATTTCAATCTCAAGCGATAAAGACCACGAACATTTTATTTTAATCTTAAGCGATACAGACCACGAACATTCTATTTCAATCTTAAGCGATACAGACCACGAACATTCTATTTCAATCTTAAGCGATTCAGACAACGAACATTTTATTTTAATCTTAAGCGATACAGACCACGAACATTCTATTTCAATCTTAAGCGATACAGACCACGAACATTCTATTTCAATCTTAAGCGATACAAACCACGAACATTCTATTTCAATCTAAGCGATACAGACTACAAACATGCTATTTCAATCTTAAGCGATACAGACCACGAACATTCTATTTCAATCTTAAGCGATACAAACCACGAACATTCTATTTCAATCTTAAGCGATACAGACCACGAACATGCTATTTCAATCTTAAGCGATACAGACCACGAACATTCTATTTCAATCTTAAGCGATAAAGACCACGAACATGCTATTTCAATCTTAAGCGATACAGACCACGAACATTCTATTTCAATCTTAAGCGATACAAACCACGAACATTCTATTTCAATCTTAAGCGATACAAACCACGAACATTCTATTTCAATCTTAAGCGATACAGACCACGAACATGCTATTTCAATCTTAAGCGATACAGACCACGAACATTCTATTTCAATCTTAAGCGATAAAGACCACGAACATGCTATTTCAATCTTAAGCGATACAGACCACGAACATTCTATTTCAATCTTAAGCGATACAAACCACGAACATTCTATTTCAATCTTAAGCGATACAGACCACGAACATTCTATTTCAATCTTAAGCGATACAGACCACGAACATTCTATTTCAATCTTAAGCGATACAGACCACGAACATGCTATTTCAATCTTAAGCGATACAGACCACGAACATTCTATTTCAATCTTAAGCGATAAAGACCACGAACATGCTATTTCAATCTTAAGCGATACAGACCACGAACATTCTATTTCAATCTTAAGCGATACAGACCACGAACATGCTATTTCAATCTTAAGCGATACAGACCACGAACATTCTATTTCAATCTTAAGCGATAAAGACCACGAACATTCTATTTCAATCTTAAGCGATACAAACCACGAACATTCTATTTCAATCTTAAGCGATACAAACCACGAACATTCTATTTCAATCTTAAGCGATACAGACCACGAACATGCTATTTCAATCTTAAGCGATACAGACCACGAACATTCTATTTCAATCTTAAGCGATACAGACCACGAACATGCTATTTCAATCTTAAGCGATACAGACCACGAACATTCTATTTCAATCTTAAGCGATAAAGACCACGAACATGCTATTTCAATCTTAAGCGATACAGACCACGAACATTCTATTTCAATCTTAAGCGATACAAACCACGAACATTCTATTTCAATCTTAAGCGATACAAACCACGAACATTCTATTTCAATCTTAAGCGATACAGACCACGAACATGCTATTTCAATCTTAAGCGATACAGACCACGAACATTCTATTTCAATCTTAAGCGATACAAACCACGAACATGCTATTTTAATTTTAAGCGATACAGACCACGAACATACTATTTCAATCTTAAGCGATACAAACCACGAACATTCTATTTTAATTTTAAGCGATACAGACCACGAACATTCTATTTCAATCTTAAGCGATACAAACCACGAACATGCTATTTTAATTTTAAGCGATACAGACCACGAACATTCTATTTCAATCTTAAGCGATACAAACCACGAATATTCTATTTCAATCTTAAGTGATACAGACCACGAACATGCTATTTCAATCTTAAGCGATACAAACCACGAACATTCTATTTCAATCTTAAGGGATACAGACAACGACCATTCTATTTCAATCTTAAGCGATCCAGACCACGAACATTCTATTTCAATCTTAAGCGATACAAACCACGAACATTCTATTTCAATCTTAAGCGATACAGACCACGAACATGCTATTTCAATCTTAAGCGATACAGACCACGAACATTCTATTTCAATCTTAAGCGATAAAGACCACGAACATTCTATTTCAATCTTAAGCGATACAAACCACGAACATGCTATTTTAATTTTAAGCGATACAGACCACGAACATTCTATTTCAATCTTAAGCGATACAGACCACGAACATTCTATTTCAATCTTAAGCGATACAGACCACGAACATTCTATTTCAATCTTAAGCGATACAGACCACGAACATTCTATTTCAATCTTAAGCGATACAGACCACGAACATTCTATTTCAATCTTAAGCGATACAGACCACGAACATGCTATATCAATCTTAAGCGATACAGACCACGAACATTCTATTTCAATCTTAAGCAATACAGACCACGAACATTCTATTTCAAGCTTAAGCGATACAGACCACGGACATTCTATTTCAATCTTAAGCGATACAGACCACGAACATTCTATTTCAATCTTAAGCGATACAAACCACGAACATGCTATTTTAATTTTAAGCGATACAGACCACGAACATTCTATTTCAATCTTAAGCGATACAAACCACGAACATTCTATTTTAATTTTAAGCGATACAGACCACGAACATTCTATTTCAATCTTAAGCGATACAAACCACGAACAGGCTATTTTAATTTTAAGCGATACAGACCACGAACATTCAATTTCAATCTTAAGCGATACAAACCACGAACATGCTATTTTAATTTTAAGCGATACAGACCACGAACATTCTATTTCAATCTTAAGCGATACAAACCACGAACATTCTATTTCAATCTTAAGCGATACAGACCACGAACATTCTATTTCAATCTTAAGCGATACAGACCACGAACATTCTATTTCAATCTTAAGCGATACAGACCACGAACATTCTATTTCAATCTAAACCGATACAAACCACGAACATTCTATTTTAATTTTAAGCGATACAGACCACGAACATTCTATTTCAATCTTAAGCGATACAAACCACGAACATGCTATTTTAATTTTAAGCGATACAGACCACGAACATTCTATTTCAATCTTAAGCGATACAAACCACGAACATGCTATTTTAATTTTAAGCGATACAGACCACGAACATTCTATTTCAATCTTAAGCGATACAGACCACGAACATTCTATTTCAATCTTAAGCGATACAGACCACGAACATGCTATTTCAATCTTAAGCGATACAGACCACGAACATTCTATTTCAATCTTAAGCGATACAGACCACGAACATTCTATTTCAATCTTAAGCGATACAGACCACGAACATTTTATTTCAATCTTAAGCGATACAAACCACGAACATTCTATTTCAATCTTAAGCGATACAGACCACGAACATTCTATTTCAATCTTAAGCGATACAGACCACGAACATTCTATTTCAATCTTAAGCGATACAGACCACGAACATTCTATTTCAATCTTAAGCGATACAGACCACGAACATTCTATTTCAATCTTAAGCGATACAGACCACGAACATTCTATTTCAATCTTAAGCGATACAGACTACGAACATACAATTTCAATCTTAAGCGACACAGACCACTAACATTCTATTTCAATCTTAAGCGATACAGACCACGAACATTCTATTTCAATCTTAAGCGATACAAACCACGAACATTCTATTTCAATCTTAAGCGATACAGACCACGAACATTCTATTTCAATCTTAAGCGATACAGACCACGAACATTCTATTTCAATCTTAAGCGATACAAACCACGAACATTCTATTTCAATCTTAAGCGATACAGACCACGAACATTCTATTTCAATCTTAAGCGATACAAACCACGAACATTCTATTTCAATCTTAAGCGATACAGACCACGAACATTCTATTTCAATCTTAAGCGATACAAACCACGAACATGCTATTTTAATTTTAAGCGATACAGACCACGAACATTCTATTTCAATCTTAAGCGATACAGACCACGAACATGCTATTTCAATCTTAAGCGATACAGACCACGAACATTCTATTTCAATCTTAAGCAATACAGACCACGAACATTCTATTTCAAGCTTAAGCGATACAGACCACGGACATTCTATTTCAATCTTAAGCGATACAGACCACGAACATTCTATTTCAATCTTAAGCGATACAGACCACGAACATGCTATTTCAATCTTAAGCGATACAGACCACGAACATTCTATTTCAATCTTAAGCAATACAGACCACGAACATTCTATTTCAAGCTTAAGCGATACAGACCACGGACATTCTATTTCAATCTTAAGCGATACAGACCACGAACATTCTATTTCAATCTTAAGCGATACAGACCACGAACATTCTATTTCAATCTTAAGCGATACAGACCACGAACATTCTATTTCAATCTTAAGCGATACAGACCACGAACATTCTATTTCAATCTTAAGCGATACAGACCACGAACATGCTATTTCAATCTTAAGCGATACAAACCACGAACATGCTATTTCAATCTTAAGCGATACAAACCACGAACATTCTATTTCAATCTTAAGCGATACAGACCACGAACATTCTATTTCAATCTTAAGCGATACAGACCACGAACATGCTATTTCAATCTTAAGCGATACAGACCACGAACATGCTATTTCAATCTTAAGCGATACAGACCACGAACATGCTATTTCAATCTTAAGCGATACAAACCACGAACATTCTATTTCAATCTTAAGCGATACAAACCACGAACATTCTATTTCAATCTTAAGCGATACAGACCACGAACATTCTATTTCAATCTCAAGCGATACAGACCACGAACATTCGATTTCAATCTTAAGCGATACAGACCACGAACATGCTATTTCAATCTTAAGCGATACAAACCACGAACATTCTATTTCAATCTTAAGCGATACAAACCACGAACATTCTATTTCAATCTTAAGCGATACAGACCACGAACATTCTATTTCAATCTTAAGCGATACAGACCACGGACATTCTATTTCAATCTTAAGCGATACAAACCACGAACATGCTATTTGAATCTTAAGCGATACAAACCACGAACATTCTATTTCAATCTTAAGCGATACAGACCACGAACATTCTATTTCAATCTTAAGCGATACAGACCACGGACATTCTATTTCAATCTTAAGCGATACAAACCACGAACATTCCATTTCAATCTTAAGCGATACAGACCACGAACATTCTATTTCAATCTTAAGCGATACAGACCACGGACATTCTATTTCAATCTTAAGCGATACAAACCACGAACATGCTATTTCAATCTTAAGCGATACAAACCACGAACATTCTATTTCAATCTTAAGCGATACAGACCACGAACATTCTATTTCAATCTTAAGCGATACAGACCACGGACATTCTATTTCAATCTTAAGCGATACAAACCACGAACATTCCATTTCAATCTTAAGCGATACAGACCACGAACATTCTATTTCAATCTTAAGCGATACAGACCACGGACATTCTATTTCAATCTTAAGCGATACAAACCACGAACATGCTATTTCAATCTTAAGCGATACAAACCACGAACATTCTATTTCAATCTTAAGCGATACAGACCACGAACATTCTATTTCAATCTTAAACGATACAGACCACGGACATTCTATTTTTATCTTAAGCGATACAAACCACGAACATTCCATTTCAATCTTAAGCGATACAGACCACGAACATTCTATTTCAATCTTAAGCGATACAGACCACGAACATTCTATTTCAATCTTAAGCGATACAGACCACGAACATTCTATTTCTAATCTTAAGCGATACAGACCACGAACATGCTATTTCAATCTTAAGCAATACAGACCACGAACATGCTATTTCAATCTTAAGCGATACAGACCACGAACATGCTATTTCAATCTTAAGCGATACAAACCACGAACATGCTATTTCAATCTTAAGCGATACAAACCACGAACATGCTATTTCAATCTTAAGCAATACAGACCACGAACATGCTATTTCAATCTTAAGCGATACAGACCACGAACATGCTATTTCAATCTTAAGCGATACAGACCACGAACATGCTATTTCAATCTTAAGCGATACAGACCACGAACATTCTATTTCAATCTTAAGCGATACAGACCACGAACATGCTATTTCAATCTTAAGCGATACAGACCACGAACATGCTATTTCAATCTTAAGCGATACAGACCACGAACATTCTATTTCAATCTTAAGCGATACAGACCACGAACATGCTATTTCAATCTTAAGCGATACAGACCAAGACCATGCTATTTCAATCTTAAGCGATACAGACCACGAACATTCTATTTCAATCTTAAGCGATACAGACCACGAACATGCTATTTCAATCTTAAGCGATACAGACCACGAACATGCTATTTCAATCTTAAGCGATACAGACCACGAACATTCTATTTCAATCTTAAGCGATACAGACCACGAACATTCTATTTCAATCTTAAGCGATACAGACCAAGACCATGCTATTTCAATCTTAAGCGATACAGACCACGAACATGCTATTTCAATCTTAAGGGATACAGACCAAGACCATGCTATTTCAATCTTAAGCGATACAGACCACGAACATTCTATTTCAATCTTAAGCGATACAGACCACGAACATGCTATTTCAATCTTAAGCGATACAGACCACGAACATGCTATTTCAATCTTAAGCGATACAGACCACGAACATTCTATTTCAATCTTAAGCGATACAGACCACGAACATTCTATTTCAATCTTAAGCGATACAGACCACGAACATTCTATTTCAATCTTAAGCGATACAGACCACGAACATTCTATTTCAATCTCAAGCGATACAGACCACGAACATTCTATTTCAATCTTAAGCGATACAGACCACGAACATTCTATTTCTAATCTTAAGCGATACAGACCACGAACATTCTATTTCAATCTTAAGCGATACAGACCACGAACATTCTATTTCAATCTTAAGCGATACAGACCACGAACATGCTATTTCAATCTTAAGCGATACAGACCACGAACATTCTATTTCAATCTTAAGCGATACAGACCACAAACATTCTATTTCAATCTAAAGCGATACAGACCACGAACATGCTATTTCAATCTTAAGCGATACAGACCACGAACATGCTATTGCAATCTTAAGCGATACAGACCACGAACATGCTATTTCAATCTTAAGCGATACAAACCACGAACATGCTATTTCAATCTTAAGCGATACAGACCACGAACATTCTATTTCAATCTTAAGCGATACAGACCACGAACATTCTATTTCAATCTTAAGCGATACAGACCACGAACATGCTATTTCAATCTTAAGCGATACAGACCACGAACATTCTATTTCAATCTTAAGCGATACAGACCACGAACATTCTATTTCAATCTAAAGCGATACAGACCACGAACATGCTATTTCAATCTTAAGCGATACAGACCACGAACATGCTATTTCAATCTTAAGCGATACAGACCACGAACATTCTATTTCAATATTAAGCGATACAGACCACGGACATTCTATTTCAATCTTAAGCAATACAAACCACGAACATTCTATTTCAATCTTAAGCGATACAAACCACGAACATTCTATTTCAATCTTAAGCGATACAGACCACGAACATTCTATTTCAATCTTAAGCAGTACAGACCACGAACATGCTATTTCAATCTTAAGCGATACAAACCACGAACATTCTATTTCAATCTTAAGCGATACAGACCACGGACATTCTATTTCAATCTTAAGCAATACAAACCACGAACATTCTATTTCAATCTTAAGCAATACAAACCACGAACATGCTATTTCAATCTTAAGCGATACAGACCACGAACATTCTATTTCAATCTTAAGCGATACAGACCACGAACATGCTATTTCAATCTTAAGCGATACAAACCACGAACATGCTATTTCAATCTTAAGCGATACAAACCACGAACATTCTATTTCAATCTTAAGCGATACAAACCACGAACATGCTATTTCAATCTTAAGCGATACAAACCACGAACATGCTATTTCAATCTTAAGCGATACAGACTACGAACATTCTATTTCAATCTTAAGCGATACAAACCACGAACATTCTATTTCAATCTTAAGCGATACAAACCACGAACATTCTATTTCAATCTTAAGCGATACAAACCACGAACATGCTATTTCAATCTTAAGCGATACAGACCACGAACATTCTATTTCAATCTTAAGCGATACAAACCACGAACATGCTATTTCAATCTTAAGCGATACAGACCACGAACATTCTATTTCAATCTTAAGCGATACAAACCACGAACATTCTATTTCAATCTTAAGCGATACAAACCACGAACATTCTATTTCAATCTTAAGCGATACAAACCACGAACATGCTATTTCAATCTTAAGCGATACAAACCACGAACATTCTATTTCAATCTTAAGCGATACAAACCACGAACATGCTATTTCAATCTTAAGCGATACAGACCACGAACATTCTATTTCAATCTTAAGCGATACAGACCACGAACATTCTATTTCAATCTTAAGCGATACAGACCACGAACATTCTATTTCAATCTTAAGCGATACAAACCACGAACATTCTATTTCAATCTTAAGCGATACAAACCACGAACATTCTATTTCAATCTTAAGCGATACAAACCACGAACATTCTATTTCAATCTTAAGCGATACAAACCACGAACATTCTATTTCAATCTTAAGCGATACAAACCACGAACATGCTATTTCAATCTTAAGCGATACAGACCACGAACATGCTATTTCAATCTTAAGCGATACAGACCACGAACATTCTATTTCAAGCTTAAGCGATACAGACCACGAACATTCTATTTCAAGCTTAAGCGATACAGACCACGGACATTCTATTTCAATCTTAAGCGATACAAACCACGAACATTCTATTTCAATCTTAAGCGATACAGACCACGAACATTCTATTTCAATCTCAAGCGATACAGACCACGAACATTCTATTTCTAATCTTAAGCGATACAGACCACGAACATGCTATTTCAATCTTAAGCGATACAAACCACGAACATTCTATTTCAATCTTAAGCGATACAAACCACGAACATTCTATTTCTAATCTTAAGCGATAAAGACCACGAACATTCTATTTCTAATATTAAGCGATACAGACCACGAACATTCTATTTCTAATCTTAAGCGATACAAACCACGAACATTCTATTTCTAATCTTAAGCGATACAGACCACGAACATTCTATTTCAATCTAAAGCGATACAGACCACGAACATTCTATTTCTAATCTTAAGCGATACAAACCACGAACATTCTATTTCTAATCTTAAGCGATACAGACCACGAACATTCTATTTCAATCTTAAGCGATACAGACTACGAACATTCTATTTCAATCTAAAGCGATACAGACCACGAACATTCTATTTCTAATCTTAAGCGATACAGACCACGAACATGCTATTTCAATCTTACGCGATACAAACCACGAACATTCTATTTCTAATCTTAAGCGATACAGACCACGAACATGCTATTTCAATCTTAAGCGATACAGACCACGAACATTCTATTTCAATCTTAAGCGATACAGACCACGAACATTCTATTTCAATCTTAAGCGATACAAACCACGAACATTCTATTTCAATCTTAAGCGATACAGACCACGAACATTCTATTTCAATCTTAAGCGATAAAGACCACGAACATGCTATTTCAATCTTAAGCGATACAAACCACGAACATTCTATTTCAATCTTAAGCGATACAAACCACGAACATTCTATTTCAATCTTAAGCGATACAGACCACGAACATTCTATTTCAATCTTAAGCGATAAAGACCACGAACATGCTATTTCAATCTTAACGATACAGACCACGAACATTCTATTTCAATCTTAAGCGATATAGACCACAAACATTCTATTTCAATCTTAAGCGATACAGACCACGAACATTCTATTTCTAATCTTAAGCGATACAGACCACGAACATTCTATTTCAAGCTTAAGCGATACAGACCACGAACATTCTATTTCAATCTTAAGCGATACAGACAACACACATTCTATTTCAATCTTAAGCGATACCGACCACGAACATGCTATTTCAATCTTAAGCGATACAAACCACGAACATTCTATTTCAATCTTAAGCGATACAGACCACGAACATGCTATTTCAATCTTAAGCGATACAAACCACGAACATTCTATTTCAATCTTAAGCGATACAGACCACGAACATTCTATTTCAATCTTAAGCGATACAGACAACACACATTCTATTTCAATCTTAAGCGATACAGACCACGAACATGCTATTTCAATCTTAAGCGATACAAACCACGAACATTCTATTTCAATCTTAAGCGATACAGACCACGAACATGCTATTTCAATCTTAAGCGATACAGACCACGAACATTCTATTTCAATCTTAAGCGATACAAACCACGAACATTCTATTTCAATCTTAAGCGATACAAACCACGAACATTCTATTTCAATCTTAAGCGATACAAACCACGAACATTCTATTTCAATCTTAAGCGATACAGACCACGAACATTCTATTTCAATCTTAAGCGATACAGACAACACACATTCTATTTCAATCTTAAGCGATACAGACCACGAACATTCTATTTCAATCTGAAGCGATACAGACAACACACATTCTATTTCAATCTTAAGCGATACAGACCACGAACATTCTATTTCAATCTTAAGCGATACAGACCACGAACATTCTATTACAATCTTAAGCGATACAGACCACGAACATTCTATTTCAATCTTAAGCGATACAGACCACGAACATTCTATTTCAATCTGAAGCGATACAGACAACACACATTCTATTTCAATGTTAAGCGATAAAGACCACGAACATTCTATTTCAATCTTAAGCGATACAGACAACACACATTCTATTTCAATCTTAAGCGATACAGACAACACACATTCTATTTCAATCTTAAGCGATACAGACCACGAACATTCTATTTCAATCTTAAGCGATAAAGACCACGAACATTCTATTTCAATCTTAAGCGATACAGACCACGAACATTCTATTTCAATCTTAAGCGATACAGACCACAAACATTCTATTTCAATCTTAAGCGATAAAGACCACGAACATTCTATTTCAATCTTAAGCGATACAGACAACACACATTCTATTTCAATCTTAAGCGATACAGACAACACACATTCTATTTCAATCTTAAGCGATACAGACCACGAACATTCTATTTCAATCTTAAGCGATAAAGACCACGAACATTCTATTTCAATCTTAAGCGATACAGACCACGAACATTCTATTTCAATCTGAAGCGATACAGACCACGAACATTCTATTTCAATCTTAAGCGATACAGACAACACACATTCTATTTCAATCTTAAGCGATACAGACAACACACATTCTATTTCAATCTTAAGCGATACAGACCACGAACATTCTATTTCAATCTTAAGCGATACAGACCACGAACATTCTATTTCAATCTTAAGCGATACAGACCACGAACATTCTATTTCAATCTGAAGCGATACAGACAACACACATTCTATTTCAATCTTAAGCGATACAGACCACGAATATTCTATTTCAATCTTAAGCGATACAGACCACGAACATTCTATTTCAATCTTAAGCGATACAGACCACGAACATTCTATTTCAATCTTAAGCGATACAGACAACACACATTCTATTTCAATCTTAAGCGATACAGACCACGAACATTCTATTTCAATCTTAAGCGATAAAGACCACGAACATTCTATTTCAATCTTAAGCGATACAGACCACGAACATTCTATTTCAATCTGAAGCGATACAGACAACACACATTCTATTTCAATCTTAAGCGATACAGACCACGAACATTCTATTTCAATCTTAAGCGATACAGACCACGAACATTCTATTTCAATCTTAAGCGATACAGACCACGAACATTCTATTTCAATCTTAAGCGATACAGACCACGAACATTCTATTTCAATCTGAAGCGATACAGACAACACACATTCTATTTCAATCTTAAGCGATACAGACCACGAACATTCTATTTCAATCTTAAGCGATACAGACCACGAACATTCTATTTCAATCTTAAGCGATACAGACCACGAACATTCTATTTCAATCTTAAGCGATACAGACCACGAACATTCTATTTCAATCTTAAGCGATACAGACAACACACATTCTATTTCAATCTTAAGCGATACAGACCACGAACATTCTATTTCAATCCTAAGCGATACAGACCACGAACATTCTATTTCAATCTTAAGCGATACAGACCACGAACATTCTATTTCAATCTGAAGCGATACAGACAACACACATTCTATTTCAATCTTAAGCGATACAGACCACGAACATTCTATTTCAATCTTAAGCGATAAAGACCACGAACATTCTATTTCAATCTTAAGCGATACAGACCACGAACATTCTATTTCAATCTGAAGCGATACAGACCACGAACATTCTATTTCAATCTTAAGCGATACAGACAACACACATTCTATTTCAATCTTAAGCGATACAGACCACGAACATTCTATTTCAATCTTAAGCGATACAGACCACGAACATTCTGTTTCAATCTTAAGCGATAAAGACCACGAACATTCTATTTCAATCTTAAGCGATACAGACCACGAACCTTCTATTTCAATCTGAAGCGATACAGACAACACACATTCTATTTCAATCTTAAGCGATACAGACCACGAACATTCTATTTCAATCTTAAGCGATACAGACCACGAACATTCTATTTCAATCTTAAGCGATACAGACAACACACATTCTATTTCAATCTTAAGCGATACAGACCACGAACATTCTATTTCAATCCTAAGCGATACAGACCACGAACATTCTATTTCAATCTTAAGCGATACAGACCACGAACATTCTATTTCAATCTGAAGCGATACAGACAACACACATTCTATTTCAATCTTAAGCGATACAGACCACGAACATTCTATTTCAATCTTAAGCGATAAAGACCACGAACATTCTATTTCAATCTTAAGCGATACAGACCACGAACATTCTATTTCAATCTGAAGCGATACAGACCACGAACATTCTATTTCAATCTTAAGCGATACAGACAACACACATTCTATTTCAATCTTAAGCGATACAGACCACGAACATTCTATTTCAATCTTAAGCGATACAGACCACGAACATTCTGTTTCAATCTTAAGCGATAAAGACCACGAACATTCTATTTCAATCTTAAGCGATACAGACCACGAACCTTCTATTTCAATCTGAAGCGATACAGACAACACACATTCTATTTCAATCTTAAGCGATACAGACCACGAACATTCTATTTCAATCTTAAGCGATACAGACCACGAACATTCTATTTCAATCTTAAGCGATACAGACCACGAACATTCTATTTCAATCTTAAGCGATACAGACCACGAACATTCTATTTCAATCTTAAGCGATACAGACAACACACATTCTATTTCAATCTTAAGCGATACAGACAACACACATTCTATTTCAATCTTAAGCGATACAGACCACGAACATTCTATTTCAATCTTAAGCGATACAGACCACGAACATTCTATTTCAATCTTAAGCGATACAGACCACGAACATTCTATTTCAATCTTAAGCGATACAGAGCACGAACATTCTATTTCAATCTTAAGCGATACAGACCACACACATTCTATTTCAATCTTAAGCGATACAGACCACGAACATGCTATTTCAATCTTAAGCGATACAGACAACACACATTCTATTTCAATCTTAAGCGATACAGACCACGAACATTCTATTTCAATCTTAAGTGATACAGACCACAAACATTCTATTTCAATCTTAAGCGATACAGACAACACACATTCTATTTCAATCTTAAGCGATACAGACAACACACATTCTATTTCAATCTTAAGCGATACAGACCACGAACATTCTATTTCAATCTTAAGTGATACGGACCACGAACATTCTATTTCAATCTTAAGCGATACAGACAACACACAGTCTATTTCAATCTTAAGCGATACAGACAACACACATTCTATTTCAATCTTAAGCGATACAGACCACGAACATTCTATTTCAATCTTAAGCGATAAAGACCACGAACATTCTATTTCAATCTTAAGCGATACAAACCACGAACATTCTATTTCAATCTTAAGCGATACAAACCACGAACATTCTATTTCAATCTTAAGCGATACAAACCACGAACATTCTATTTCAATCTTAAGCGATACAGACCACGAACCTTCTATTTCAATCTTAAGCGATACAGACCACGAACATTCTATTTCAATCTTAAGCGATAAAGACCACGAACATTCTATTTCAATCTTAAGCGATACAGACCACGAACCTTCTATTTCAATCTTAAGCGATACAGACCACGAACATTCTATTTCAATCTTAAGCGATACAGACCACGAACATTCTATTTCAATCTTAAGCGATACAGACCACGAACATTCTATTTCAATCTTAAGCGATACAGACCACGAACCTTCTATTTCAATCTTAAGCGATACAGACCACGAACATTCTATTTCAATCTTAAGCGATACAGACCACGAACATTCTATTTCAATCTTAAGCGATACAGACCACGAACATTCTATTTCAATCTTAAGCGATACAGACCACGAACATTCTATTTAAATCTTAAGCGATACAGACCACGAACATTCTATTTCAATCTTAAGCGATACAGACCACGAACATTCTATTTCAATCTTAAGCGATACAGACCACGAACCTTCTATTTCAATCTTAAGCGATACAGACCACGAACATTCTATTTCAATCTTAAGCGATACAGACCACGAACATTCTATTTCAATCTTAAGCGATAAAGACCACGAACATTCTATTTCAATCTTAAGCGATACAGACCACGAACATTCTATTTCAATCTGAAGCGATACAAACCACGAACATTCTATTTCAATCTTAAGCGATACAAACCACGAACATTCTATTTCAATCTTAAGCGATACAGACCACGAACATTCTATTTCAATCTTAAGCGATACAGACCACGAACATTCTATTTCAATCTTAAGCGATAAAGACCACGAACATTCTATTTCAATCTTAAGCGATACAGACCACGAACCTTCTATTTCAATCTTAAGCGATACAGACCACGAACATTCTATTTCAATCTTAAGCGATACAGACCACGAACATTCTATTTCAATCTTAAGCGATACAGACCACGAACATTCTATTTCAATCTTAAGCGATACAGACCACGAACATGCTATTTCAATCTTAAGCGATACAGACCACGAACATGCTATTTCAATCTTAAGCGATACAGACCACGAACATTCTATTTCAATCTTAAGCGATACAGACCACGAACATTCTATTTCAATCTTAAGCGATACAGACCACGAACATTCTATTTCAATCTTAAGCGATACAGACCACAAACATTCTATTTCAATCTTAAGCGATACAGATCAGAAACATTCTATTTCAATCTTAAATGATACAGACCACAAACATTCTATTTCAATCTTAAGCGATACAGATCAGAAACATTCTATTTCAATCTTAAGCGATACAGACCACAAACATTCTATTTCAATCTTAAGCGATACAGACCACAAACATTCTATTTCAATCTTAAGCGATACAGACCATAAACATTCTATTTCATTCTTAAGCGATACAGACCACAAACATTCTATTTCAATCTTAAGCGATACAGACCACAAACATTCTATTTCAATCTTAAGCGATACAGACCACGAACATTCTATTTCAATCTTAAGCGATACAGACCACAAACATTCTATTTCAATCTTAAGCGATACAGACCACAAACATTCTATTTCAATCTTAAGCGATACAGACCACAAACATTCTATTTCAATCTTAAGCGATACAGACCACAAACATTCTATTTCAATCTTAAGCGATACAGACCACAAACATTCTATTTCAATCTTAAGCGATACAGACCACAAACATTCTATTTCAATCTTAAGCGATACAGACCACAAACATTCTATTTCAATCTTAAGCGATACAGATCAGAAACATTCTATTTCAATCTTAAGCGATACAGACCACAAACATTCTATTTCAATCTTAAGCGATACAGACCACAAACATTCTATTTCAATCTTAAGCGATACAGACCACAAACATTCTATTTCAATCTTAAGCGATACAGACCACGAACATTCTATTTCAATCTTAAGCGATACAGACCACAAACATTCTATTTCATTCTTAAGCGATACAGACCACGAACATTCTATTTCAATCTTAAGCGATACAGACCACGAACATTCTATTTCAATCTTAAGCGATACAGACCACAAACATTCTATTTCATTCTTAAGCGATACAGACCACGAACATTCTATTTCAATCTTAAGCGATACAGACCACAAACATTCTATTTCAATCTTAAGCGATACAGACCACAAACATTCTATTTCAATCTTAAGCGATACAGATCAGAAACATTCTATTTCATTCTTAAGCGATACAGACCACAAACATTCTATTTCAATCTTAAGCGATACAGACCACAAACATTCTATTTCAATTTTAAGCGATACAGACCACGAACATTCTATTTCAATCTTAAGCGATACAGACCACGAACATTCTATTTCAATCTTAAGCGATACAGACCACGAACATTCTATTTCAATCTTAAGCGATACAGACCACAAACATTCTATTTCAATCTTAAGCGATACAGACCACGAACATTCTATTTCAATCTTAAGCGATACAGACCACAAACATTCTATTTCATTCTTAAGCGATACAGACCACGAACATTCTATTTCAATCTTAAGCGATACAGACCACAAACATTCTATTTCAATCTTAAGCGATACAGACCACAAACATTCTATTTCAATCTCAAGCGATACAGACCACAAACATTCTATTTCAATCTTAAGCGATACAGACCACAAACATTCTATTTCAATCTTAAGCGATACAGACCACAAACATTCTATTTCAATCTTAAGCGATACAGACCACAAACATTCTATTTCAATCTTAAGCGATACAGACCACAAACATTCTATTTCAATCTTAAGCGATACAGACCACGAACATTCTATTTCAATCTTAAGCGATACAGACCACAAACATTCTATTTCATTCTTAAGCGATACAGACCAGGAACATTCTATTTCAATCTTAAGCGATACAGACCACAAACATTCTATTTCATTCTTAAGCGATACAGACCACAAACATTCTATTTCATTCTTAAGCGATACAGACCACGAACATTCTATTTCAATCTTAAGCGATACAGATCAGAAACATTCTATTTCAATCTTAAGCGATACAGACCACAAACATTCTATTTCAATCTTAAGCGATACAGACCACAAACATTCTATTTCAATCTTAAGCGATACAGACCACAAACATTCTATTTCAATCTTAAGCGATACAGACCACGAACATTCTATTTCAATCTTAAGCGATACAGACCACAAACATTCTATTTAATTCTTAAGCGATACAGACCACGAACATTCTATTTCAATCTTAAGCGATACAGACCACAAACATTCTATTTCATTCTTAAGCGATACAGACCACGAACATTCTATTTCAATCTTAAGCGATACAGACCACGAACATTCTATTTCAATCTTAAGCGATACAGACCACGAACATTCTATTTCAATCTTAAGCGATACAGACCAGAAACATTCTATTTCAATCTTAAGCGATACAGACCACAAACATTCTATTTCAATCTTAAGCGATACAGATCAGAAACATTCTATTTCATTCTTAAGCGATACAGACCACAAACATTCTATTTCAATCTTAAGCGATACAGACCACGAACATTCTATTTCAATCTTAAGCGATACAGACCACAAACATTCTATTTCAATCTTAAGCGATACAGATCAGAAACATTCTATTTCATTCTTAAGCGATACAGACCACGAACATTCTATTTTAATCTTAAGCGATACAGACTACGAACATTCTATTTCAATCTTAAGCGATACAGACCACAAACATTCTATTTCAATCTTAAGCGATACAGACCACAAACATTCTATTTCAATCTTAAGCGATACAGACCACAAACATTCTATTTCAATCTTAAGCGATACAGACCATAAACATTCTATTTCATTCTTAAGCGATACAGACCACGAACATTCTATTTCAATCTTAAGCGATACAGACCACAAACATTCTATTTCAATCTTAAGCGATACAGACCACAAACATTCTATTTCAATCTTAAGCGATACAGACCATAAACATTCTATTTCATTCTTAAGCGATACAGACCACAAACATTCTATTTCAATCTTAAGCGATACAGACCACAAACATTCTATTTCAATCTTAAGCGATACAGACCACGAACATTCTATTTCAATCTTAAGCGATACAGACCACAAACATTCTATTTCAATCTTAAGCGATACAGATCAGAAACATTCTATTTCAATCTTAAGCGATACAGACCACAAACATTCTATTTCAATCTTAAGCGATACAGACCACAAACATTCTATTTCAATCTTAAGCGATACAGACCATAAACATTCTATTTCATTCTTAAGCGATACAGACCACAAACATTCTATTTCAATCTTAAGCGATACAGACCACAAACATTCTATTTCAATCTTAAGCGATACAGACCAAAAACATTCTATTTCAATCTTAAGCGATACAGATCAGAAACATTCTATTTCAATCTTAAGCGATACAGACCACAAACATTCTATTTCAATCTTAAGCGATACAGACCACAAACATTCTATTTCAATCTTAAGCGATACAGACCACAAATATTCTATTTCAATCTTAAGCGATACAGACCACAAACATTCTATTTCAATCTTAAGCGATACAGACCACAAACATTCTATTTCAATCTTAAGCGATACAGACCACAAACATTCTATTTCAATCTTAAGCGATACAGATCAGAAACATTCTATTTCAATCTTAAGCGATACAGACCACGAACATTCTATTTCAATCTTAAGCGATACAGACCACAAACATTCTATTTCAATCTTAAGCGATACAGACCACGAACATTCTATTTCAATCTTAAGCGATACAGATCAGAAACATTCTATTTCAATCTTAAATGATACAGACCACAAACATTCTATTTCAATCTGAAGCGATACAGACCACAAACATTCTATTTCAATCTTAAGCGATACAGATCAGAAACATTCTATTTCAATCTTAAGCGATACAGACCACACACATGCTATTTCAATCTTAAGCGATACAGACCACGAACATTCTATTTCAATCTCAAGCGATAAAGACCACGAACATTTTATTTTAATCTTAAGCGATACAGACCACGAACATTCTATTTCAATCTTAAGCGATACAGACCACGAACATTCTATTTCAATCTTAAGCGATTCAGACAACGAACATTTTATTTTAATCTTAAGCGATACAGACCACGAACATTCTATTTCAATCTTAAGCGATACAGACCACGAACATTCTATTTCAATCTTAAGCGATACAAACCACGAACATTCTATTTCAATCTAAGCGATACAGACTACAAACATGCTATTTCAATCTTAAGCGATACAGACCACGAACATTCTATTTCAATCTTAAGCGATACAAACCACGAACATTCTATTTCAATCTTAAGCGATACAGACCACGAACATGCTATTTCAATCTTAAGCGATACAGACCACGAACATTCTATTTCAATCTTAAGCGATAAAGACCACGAACATGCTATTTCAATCTTAAGCGATACAGACCACGAACATTCTATTTCAATCTTAAGCGATACAGACCACGAACATTCTATTTCAATCTTAAGCGATACAGACCACGAACATTCTATTTCAATCTTAAGCGATACAGACCACAAACATTCTATTTCAATCTTAAGCGATACAGACCACAAACATTCTATTTCAATCTTAAGCGATACAGATCAGAAACATTCTATTTCATTCTTAAGCGATACAGACCACAAACATTCTATTTCAATCTTAAGCGATACAGACCACGAACATTCTATTTCAATCTTAAGCGATACAGACCACAAACATTCTATTTCAATCTTAAGCGATACAGATCAGAAACATTCTATTTCATTCTTAAGCGATACAGACCACGAACATTCTATTTCAATCTTAAGCGATACAGACCACGAACATTCTATTTCAATCTTAAGCGATACAGACCACGAACATTCTATTTCAATCTTAAGCGATACAGACCACAAACATTCTATTTCAATCTTAAGCGATACAGACCACAAACATTCTATTTCAATCTTAAGCGATACAGACCACAAACATTCTATTTCAATCTTAAGCGATACAGACCATAAACATTCTATTTCATTCTTAAGCGATACAGACCACGAACATTCTATTTCAATCTTAAGCGATACAGACCACAAACATTCTATTTCAATCTTAAGCGATACAGACCACAAACATTCTATTTCAATCTTAAGCGATACAGACCATAAACATTCTATTTCATTCTTAAGCGATACAGACCACAAACATTCTATTTCAATCTTAAGCGATACAGACCACAAACATTCTATTTCAATCTTAAGCGATACAGACCACGAACATTCTATTTCAATCTTAAGCGATACAGACCACAAACATTCTATTTCAATCTTAAGCGATACAGATCAGAAACATTCTATTTCAATCTTAAGCGATACATACCACAAACATTCTATTTCAATCTTAAGCGATACAGACCACAAACATTCTATTTCAATCTTAAGCGATACAGACCATAAACATTCTATTTCATTCTTAAGCGATACAGACCACAAACATTCTATTTCAATCTTAAGCGATACAGACCACAAACATTCTATTTCAATCTTAAGCGATACAGACCACAAACATTCTATTTCAATCTTAAGCGATACAGATCAGAAACATTCTATTTCAATCTTAAGCGATACAGACCACAAACATTCTATTTCAATCTTAAGCGATACAGACCACAAACATTCTATTTCAATCTTAAGCGATACAGACCACAAACATTCTATTTCAATCTTAAGCGATACAGACCACAAACATTCTATTTCAATCTTAAGCGATACAGACCACAAACATTCTATTTCAATCTTAAGCGATACAGACCACAAACATTCTATTTCAATCTTAAGCGATACAGACCACAAACATTCTATTTCAATCTTAAGCGATACAGATCAGAAACATTCTATTTCAATCTTAAGCGATACAGACCACGAACATTCTATTTCAATCTTAAGCGATACAGACCACAAACATTCTATTTCAATCTTAAGCGATACAGACCACGAACATTCTATTTCAATCTTAAGCGATACAGATCAGAAACATTCTATTTCAATCTTTAATGATACAGACCACAAACATTCCATTTCAATCTTAAGCGATACAGACCACAAACATTCTATTTCAATCTTAAGCGATACAGATCAGAAACATTCTATTTCAATCTTAAGCGATACAGACCACACACATGCTATTTCAATCTTAAGCGATACAGACCACGAACATTCTATTTCAATCTCAAGCGATAAAGACCACGAACATTTTATTTTAATCTTAAGCGATACAGACCACGAACATTCTATTTCAATCTTAAGCGATACAGACCACGAACATTCTATTTCAATCTTAAGCGATTCAGACAACGAACATTTTATTTTAATCTTAAGCGATACAGACCACGAACATTCTATTTCAATCTTAAGCGATACAGACCACGAACATTCTATTTCAATCTTAAGCGATACAAACCACGAACATTCTATTTCAATCTAAGCGATACAGACTACAAACATGCTATTTCAATCTTAAGCGATACAGACCACGAACATTCTATTTCAATCTTAAGCGATACAAACCACGAACATTCTATTTCAATCTTAAGCGTTACAGACCACGAACATGCTATTTCAATCTTAAGCGATACAGACCACGAACATTCTATTTCAATCTTAAGCGATAAAGACCACGAACATGCTATTTCAATCTTAAGCGATACAGACCACGAACATTCTATTTCAATCTTAAGCGATACAAACCACGAACATTCTATTTCAATCTTAAGCGATACAAACCACGAACATTCTATTTCAATCTTAAGCGATACAGACCACGAACATGCTATTTCAATCTTAAGCGATACAGACCACAAACATTCTATTTCAATCTTAAGCGATACAGACCACAAACATTCTATTTCAATCTTAAGCGATACAGATCAGAAACATTCTATTTCAATCTTAAGCGATACAGACCACGAACATTCTATTTCAATCTTAAGCGATACAGACCACAAACATTCTATTTCAATCTTAAGCGATACAGATCAGAAACATTCTATTTCAATCTTAAGCGATACAGACCACACACATGCTATTTCAATCTTAAGCGATACAGACCACGAACATTCTATTTCAATCTCAAGCGATAAAGACCACGAACATTTTATTTTAATCTTAAGCGATACAGACCACGAACATTCTATTTCAATCTTAAGCGATACAGACCACGAACATTCTATTTCAATCTTAAGCGATTCAGACAACGAACATTTTATTTTAATCTTAAGCGATACAGACCACGAACATTCTATTTCAATCTTAAGCGATACAGACCACGAACATTCTATTTCAATCTTAAGCGATACAAACCACGAACATTCTATTTCAATCTAAGCGATACAGACTACAAACATGCTATTTCAATCTTAAGCGATACAGACCACGAACATTCTATTTCAATCTTAAGCGATACAAACCACGAACATTCTATTTCAATCTTAAGCGATACAGACCACGAACATGCTATTTCAATCTTAAGCGATACAGACCACGAACATTCTATTTCAATCTTAAGCGATAAAGACCACGAACATGCTATTTCAATCTTAAGCGATACAGACCACGAACATTCTATTTCAATCTTAAGCGATACAAACCACGAACATTCTATTTCAATCTTAAGCGATACAAACCACGAACATTCTATTTCAATCTTAAGCGATACAGACCACGAACATGCTATTTCAATCTTAAGCGATACAGACCACGAACATTCTATTTCAATCTTAAGCGATAAAGACCACGAACATGCTATTTCAATCTTAAGCGATACAGACCACGAACATTCTATTTCAATCTTAAGCGATACAAACCACGAACATTCTATTTCAATCTTAAGCGATACAGACCACGAACATTCTATTTCAATCTTAAGCGATACAGACCACGAACATTCTATTTCAATCTTAAGCGATACAGACCACGAACATGCTATTTCAATCTTAAGCGATACAGACCACGAACATTCTATTTCAATCTTAAGCGATAAAGACCACGAACATGCTATTTCAATCTTAAGCGATACAGACCACGAACATTCTATTTCAATCTTAAGCGATACAGACCACGAACATGCTATTTCAATCTTAAGCGATACAGACCACGAACATTCTATTTCAATCTTAAGCGATAAAGACCACGAACATTCTATTTCAATCTTAAGCGATACAAACCACGAACATTCTATTTCAATCTTAAGCGATACAAACCACGAACATTCTATTTCAATCTTAAGCGATACAGACCACGAACATGCTATTTCAATCTTAAGCGATACAGACCACGAACATTCTATTTCAATCTTAAGCGATACAGACCACGAACATGCTATTTCAATCTTAAGCGATACAGACCACGAACATTCTATTTCAATCTTAAGCGATAAAGACCACGAACATGCTATTTCAATCTTAAGCGATACAGACCACGAACATGCTATTTCAATCTTAAGCGATACAGACCACGAACATTCTATTTCAATCTTAAGCGATACAAACCACGAACATTCTATTTCAATCTTAAGCGATACAAACCACGAACATTCTATTTCAATCTTAAGCGATACAGACCACGAACATGCTATTTCAATCTTAAGCGATACAGACCACGAACATTCTATTTCAATCTTAAGCGATACAAACCACGAACATGCTATTTTAATTTTAAGCGATACAGACCACGAACATTCTATTTCAATCTTAAGCGATACAAACCACGAACATTCTATTTTAATTTTAAGCGATACAGACCACGAACATTCTATTTCAATCTTAAGCGATACAAACCACGAACATGCTATTTTAATTTTAAGCGATACAGACCACGAACATTCTATTTCAATCTTAAGCGATACAAACCACGAATATTCTATTTCAATCTTAAGCGATACAGACCACGAACATGCTATTTCAATCTTAAGCGATACAAACCACGAACATTCTATTTCAATCTTAAGCGATACAGACAACGACCATTCTATTTCAATCTTAAGCGATCCAGACCACGAACATTCTATTTCAATCTTAAGCGATACAAACCACGAACATTCTATTTCAATCTTAAGCGATACAGACCACGAACATGCTATTTCAATCTTAAGCGATACAGACCACGAACATTCTATTTCAATCTTAAGCGATAAAGACCACGAACATTCTATTTCAATCTTAAGCGATACAAACCACGAACATGCTATTTTAATTTTAAGCGATACAGACCACGAACATTCTATTTCAATCTTAAGCGATACAGACCACGAACATTCTATTTCAATCTTAAGCGATACAGACCACGAACATTCTATTTCAATCTTAAGCGATACAGACCACGAACATTCTATTTCAATCTTAAGCGATACAGACCACGAACATTCTATTTCAATCTTAAGCGATACAGACCACGAACATGCTATTTCAATCTTAAGCGATACAGACCACGAACATTCTATTTCAATCTTAAGCAATACAGACCACGAACATTCTATTTCAAGCTTAAGCGATACAGACCACGGACATTCTATTTCAATCTTAAGCGATACAGACCACGAACATTCTATTTCAATCTTAAGCGATACAAACCACGAACATGCTATTTTAATTTTAAGCGATACAGACCACGAACATTCTATTTCAATCTTAAGCGATACAAACCACGAACATTCTATTTTAATTTTAAGCGATACAGACCACGAACATTCTATTTCAATCTTAAGCGATACAAACCACGAACAGGCTATTTTAATTTTAAGCGATACAGACCACGAACATTCAATTTCAATCTTAAGCGATACAAACCACGAACATGCTATTTTAATTTTAAGCGATACAGACCACGAACATTCTATTTCAATCTTAAGCGATACAAACCACGAACATTCTATTTCAATCTTAAGCGATACAGACCACGAACATTCTATTTCAATCTTAAGCGATACAGACCACGAACATTCTATTTCAATCTTAAGCGATACAGACCACGAACATTCTATTTCAATCTAAACCGATACAAACCACGAACATTCTATTTTAATTTTAAGCGATACAGACCACGAACATTCTATTTCAATCTTAAGCGATACAAACCACGAACATGCTATTTTAATTTTAAGCGATACAGACCACGAACATTCTATTTCAATCTTAAGCGATACAAACCACGAACATGCTATTTTAATTTTAAGCGATACAGACCACGAACATTCTATTTCAATCTTAAGCGATACAGACCACGAACATTCTATTTCAATCTTAAGCGATACAGACCACGAACATGCTATTTCAATCTTAAGCGATACAGACCACGAACATTCTATTTCAATCTTAAGCGATACAGACCACGAACATTCTATTTCAATCTTAAGCGATACAGACCACGAACATTTTATTTCAATCTTAAGCGATACAAACCACGAACATTCTATTTCAATCTTAAGCGATACAGACCACGAACATTCTATTTCAATCTTAAGCGATACAGACCACGAACATTCTATTTCAATCTTAAGCGATACAGACCACGAACATTCTATTTCAATCTTAAGCGATACAGACCACGAACATTCTATTTCAATCTTAAGCGATACAGACCACGAACATTCTATTTCAATCTTAAGCGATACAGACTACGAACATACAATTTCAATCTTAAGCGACACAGACCACTAACATTCTATTTCAATCTTAAGCGATACAGACCACGAACATTCTATTTCAATCTTAAGCGATACAAACCACGAACATTCTATTTCAATCTTAAGCGATACAGACCACGAACATTCTATTTCAATCTTAAGCGATACAGACCACGAACATTCTATTTCAATCTTAAGCGATACAAACCACGAACATTCTATTTCAATCTTAAGCGATACAGACCACGAACATTCTATTTCAATCTTAAGCGATACAAACCACGAACATTCTATTTCAATCTTAAGCGATACAGACCACGAACATTCTATTTCAATCTTAAGCGATACAAACCACGAACATGCTATTTTAATTTTAAGCGATACAGACCACGAACATTCTATTTCAATCTTAAGCGATACAGACCACGAACATGCTATTTCAATCTTAAGCGATACAGACCACGAACATTCTATTTCAATCTTAAGCAATACAGACCACGAACATTCTATTTCAAGCTTAAGCGATACAGACCACGGACATTCTATTTCAATCTTAAGCGATACAGACCACGAACATTCTATTTCAATCTTAAGCGATACAGACCACGAACATGCTATTTCAATCTTAAGCGATACAGACCACGAACATTCTATTTCAATCTTAAGCAATACAGACCACGAACATTCTATTTCAAGCTTAAGCGATACAGACCACGGACATTCTATTTCAATCTTAAGCGATACAGACCACGAACATTCTATTTCAATCTTAAGCGATACAGACCACGAACATTCTATTTCAATCTTAAGCGATACAGACCACGAACATTCTATTTCAATCTTAAGCGATACAGACCACGAACATTCTATTTCAATCTTAAGCGATACAGACCACGAACATGCTATTTCAATCTTAAGCGATACAAACCACGAACATGCTATTTCAATCTTAAGCGATACAAACCACGAACATTCTATTTCAATCTTAAGCGATACAGACCACGAACATTCTATTTCAATCTTAAGCGATACAGACCACGAACATGCTATTTCAATCTTAAGCGATACAGACCACGAACATGCTATTTCAATCTTAAGCGATACAGACCACGAACATGCTATTTCAATCTTAAGCGATACAAACCACGAACATTCTATTTCAATCTTAAGCGATACAAACCACGAACATTCTATTTCAATCTTAAGCGATACAGACCACGAACATTCTATTTCAATCTCAAGCGATACAGACCACGAACATTCTATTTCAATCTTAAGCGATACAGACCACGAACATGCTATTTCAATCTTAAGCGATACAAACCACGAACATTCTATTTCAATCTTAAGCGATACAAACCACGAACATTCTATTTCAATCTTAAGCGATACAGACCACGAACATTCTATTTCAATCTTAAGCGATACAGACCACGGACATTCTATTTCAATCTTAAGCGATACAAACCACGAACATGCTATTTGAATCTTAAGCGATACAAACCACGAACATTCTATTTCAATCTTAAGCGATACAGACCACGAACATTCTATTTCAATCTTAAGCGATACAGACCACGGACATTCTATTTCAATCTTAAGCGATACAAACCACGAACATTCCATTTCAATCTTAAGCGATACAGACCACGAACATTCTATTTCAATCTTAAGCGATACAGACCACGGACATTCTATTTCAATCTTAAGCGATACAAACCACGAACATGCTATTTCAATCTTAAGCGATACAAACCACGAACATTCTATTTCAATCTTAAGCGATACAGACCACGAACATTCTATTTCAATCTTAAGCGATACAGACCACGGACATTCTATTTCAATCTTAAGCGATACAAACCACGAACATTCCATTTCAATCTTAAGCGATACAGACCACGAACATTCTATTTCAATCTTAAGCGATACAGACCACGGACATTCTATTTCAATCTTAAGCGATACAAACCACGAACATGCTATTTCAATCTTAAGCGATACAAACCACGAACATTCTATTTCAATCTTAAGCGATACAGACCACGAACATTCTATTTCAATCTTAAACGATACAGACCACGGACATTCTATTTTTATCTTAAGCGATACAAACCACGAACATTCCATTTCAATCTTAAGCGATACAGACCACGAACATTCTATTTCAATCTTAAGCGATACAGACCACGAACATTCTATTTCAATCTTAAGCGATACAGACCACGAACATTCTATTTCTAATCTTAAGCGATACAGACCACGAACATGCTATTTCAATCTTAAGCAATACAGACCACGAACATGCTATTTCAATCTTAAGCGATACAGACCACGAACATGCTATTTCAATCTTAAGCGATACAAACCACGAACATGCTATTTCAATCTTAAGCGATACAAACCACGAACATGCTATTTCAATCTTAAGCAATACAGACCACGAACATGCTATTTCAATCTTAAGCGATACAGACCACGAACATGCTATTTCAATCTTAAGCGATACAGACCACGAACATGCTATTTCAATCTTAAGCGATACAGACCACGAACATTCTATTTCAATCTTAAGCGATACAGACCACGAACATGCTATTTCAATCTTAAGCGATACAGACCACGAACATGCTATTTCAATCTTAAGCGATACAGACCACGAACATTCTATTTCAATCTTAAGCGATACAGACCACGAACATGCTATTTCAATCTTAAGCGATACAGACCAAGACCATGCTATTTCAATCTTAAGCGATACAGACCACGAACATTCTATTTCAATCTTAAGCGATACAGACCACGAACATGCTATTTCAATCTTAAGCGATACAGACCACGAACATGCTATTTCAATCTTAAGCGATACAGACCACGAACATTCTATTTCAATCTTAAGCGATACAGACCACGAACATTCTATTTCAATCTTAAGCGATACAGACCAAGACCATGCTATTTCAATCTTAAGCGATACAGACCACGAACATGCTATTTCAATCTTAAGGGATACAGACCAAGACCATGCTATTTCAATCTTAAGCGATACAGACCACGAACATTCTATTTCAATCTTAAGCGATACAGACCACGAACATGCTATTTCAATCTTAAGCGATACAGACCACGAACATGCTATTTCAATCTTAAGCGATACAGACCACGAACATTCTATTTCAATCTTAAGCGATACAGACCACGAACATTCTATTTCAATCTTAAGCGATACAGACCACGAACATTCTATTTCAATCTTAAGCGATACAGACCACGAACATTCTATTTCAATCTCAAGCGATACAGACCACGAACATTCTATTTCAATCTTAAGCGATACAGACCACGAACATTCTATTTCTAATCTTAAGCGATACAGACCACGAACATTCTATTTCAATCTTAAGCGATACAGACCACGAACATTCTATTTCAATCTTAAGCGATACAGACCACGAACATGCTATTTCAATCTTAAGCGATACAGACCACGAACATTCTATTTCAATCTTAAGCGATACAGACCACAAACATTCTATTTCAATCTAAAGCGATACAGACCACGAACATGCTATTTCAATCTTAAGCGATACAGACCACGAACATGCTATTGCAATCTTAAGCGATACAGACCACGAACATGCTATTTCAATCTTAAGCGATACAAACCACGAACATGCTATTTCAATCTTAAGCGATACAGACCACGAACATTCTATTTCAATCTTAAGCGATACAGACCACGAACATTCTATTTCAATCTTAAGCGATACAGACCACGAACATGCTATTTCAATCTTAAGCGATACAGACCACGAACATTCTATTTCAATCTTAAGCGATACAGACCACGAACATTCTATTTCAATCTAAAGCGATACAGACCACGAACATGCTATTTCAATCTTAAGCGATACAGACCACGAACATGCTATTTCAATCTTAAGCGATATAGACCACGAACATTCTATTTCAATATTAAGCGATACAGACCACGGACATTCTATTTCAATCTTAAGCAATACAAACCACGAACATTCTATTTCAATCTTAAGCGATACAAACCACGAACATTCTATTTCAATCTTAAGCGATACAGACCACGAACATTCTATTTCAATCTTAAGCAGTACAGACCACGAACATGCTATTTCAATCTTAAGCGATACAAACCACGAACATTCTATTTCAATCTTAAGCGATACAGACCACGGACATTCTATTTCAATCTTAAGCAATACAAACCACGAACATTCTATTTCAATCTTAAGCAATACAAACCACGAACATGCTATTTCAATCTTAAGCGATACAGACCACGAACATTCTATTTCAATCTTAAGCGATACAGACCACGAACATGCTATTTCAATCTTAAGCGATACAAACCACGAACATGCTATTTCAATCTTAAGCGATACAAACCACGAACATTCTATTTCAATCTTAAGCGATACAAACCACGAACATGCTATTTCAATCTTAAGCGATACAAACCACGAACATGCTATTTCAATCTTAAGCGATACAGACTACGAACATTCTATTTCAATCTTAAGCGATACAAACCACGAACATTCTATTTCAATCTTAAGCGATACAAACCACGAACATTCTATTTCAATCTTAAGC
Source organism: Sepiola atlantica (assembly GCA_963556195.1). NCBI lineage: Eukaryota > Metazoa > Mollusca > Cephalopoda > Sepiida > Sepiolidae > Sepiola > Sepiola atlantica. The sequence continues at coordinate 33,927,258 of OY744527.1, read as the reverse complement.
GATACAAACCACGAACATGCTATTTCAATCTTAAGCGATACAGACCACGAACATTCTATTTCAATCTTAAGCGATACAAACCACGAACATGCTATTTCAATCTTAAGCGATACAGACCACGAACATTCTATTTCAATCTTAAGCGATACAAACCACGAACATTCTATTTCAATCTTAAGCGATACAGACCACAAACATTCTATTTCAATCTTAAGCGATACAAACCACGAACATGCTATTTCAATCTTAAGCGATACAAACCACGAACATTCTATTTCAATCTTAAGCGATACAAACCACGAACATGCTATTTCAATCTTAAGCGATACAGACCACGAACATTCTATTTCAATCTTAAGCGATACAGACCACGAACATTCTATTTCAATCTTAAGCGATACAGACCACGAACATTCTATTTCAATCTTAAGCGATACAAACCACGAACATTCTATTTCAATCTTAAGCGATACAAACCACGAACATTCTATTTCAATCTTAAGCGATACAAACCACGAACATTCTATTTCAATCTTAAGCGATACAAACCACGAACATTCTATTTCAATCTTAAGCGATACAAACCACGAACATGCTATTTCAATCTTAAGCGATACAGACCACGAACATGCTATTTCAATCTTAAGCGATACAGACCACGAACATTCTATTTCAAGCTTAAGCGATACAGACCACGAACATTCTATTTCAAGCTTAAGCGATACAGACCACGGACATTCTATTTCAATCTTAAGCGATACAAACCACGAACATTCTATTTCAATCTTAAGCGATACAGACCACGAACATTCTATTTCAATCTCAAGCGATACAGACCACGAACATTCTATTTCTAATCTTAAGCGATACAGACCACGAACATGCTATTTCAATCTTAAGCGATACAAACCACGAACATTCTATTTCAATCTTAAGCGATACAAACCACGAACATTCTATTTCTAATCTTAAGCGATAAAGACCACGAACATTCTATTTCTAATCTTAAGCGATACAGACCACGAACATTCTATTTCTAATCTTAAGCGATACAAACCACGAACATTCTATTTCTAATCTTAAGCGATACAGACCACGAACATTCTATTTCAATCTAAAGCGATACAGACCACGAACATTCTATTTCTAATCTTAAGCGATACAAACCACGAACATTCTATTTCTAATCTTAAGCGATACAGACCACGAACATTCTATTTCAATCTTAAGCGATACAGACTACGAACATTCTATTTCAATCTAAAGCGATACAGACCACGAACATTCTATTTCTAATCTTAAGCGATACAGACCACGAACATGCTATTTCAATCTTACGCGATACAAACCACGAACATTCTATTTCTAATCTTAAGCGATACAGACCACGAACATGCTATTTAAATCTTAAGCGATACAGACCACGAACATTCTATTTCAATCTTAAGCGATACAGACCACGAACATTCTATTTCAATCTTAAGCGATACAAACCACGAACATTCTATTTCAATCTTAAGCGATACAGACCACGAACATTCTATTTCAATCTTAAGCGATAAAGACCACGAACATGCTATTTCAATCTTAAGCGATACAAACCACGAACATTCTATTTCAATCTTAAGCGATACAAACCACGAACATTCTATTTCAATCTTAAGCGATACAGACCACGAACATTCTATTTCAATCTTAAGCGATAAAGACCACGAACATGCTATTTCAATCTTAACGATACAGACCACGAACATTCTATTTCAATCTTAAGCGATATAGACCACAAACATTCTATTTCAATCTTAAGCGATACAGACCACGAACATTCTATTTCTAATCTTAAGCGATACAGACCACGAACATTCTATTTCAAGCTTAAGCGATACAGACCACGAACATTCTATTTCAATCTTAAGCGATACAGACAACACACATTCTATTTCAATCTTAAGCGATACCGACCACGAACATGCTATTTCAATCTTAAGCGATACAAACCACGAACATTCTATTTCAATCTTAAGCGATACAGACCACGAACATGCTATTTCAATCTTAAGCGATACAAACCACGAACATTCTATTTCAATCTTAAGCGATACAGACCACGAACATTCTATTTCAATCTTAAGCGATACAGACAACACACATTCTATTTCAATCTTAAGCGATACAGACCACGAACATGCTATTTCAATCTTAAGCGATACAAACCACGAACATTCTATTTCAATCTTAAGCGATACAGACCACGAACATGCTATTTCAATCTTAAGCGATACAGACCACGAACATTCTATTTCAATCTTAAGCGATACAAACCACGAACATTCTATTTCAATCTTAAGCGATACAAACCACGAACATTCTATTTCAATCTTAAGCGATACAAACCACGAACATTCTATTTCAATCTTAAGCGATACAGACCACGAACATTCTATTTCAATCTTAAGCGATACAGACAACACACATTCTATTTCAATCTTAAGCGATACAGACCACGAACATTCTATTTCAATCTGAAGCGATACAGACAACACACATTCTATTTCAATCTTAAGCGATACAGACCACGAACATTCTATTTCAATCTTAAGCGATACAGACCACGAACATTCTATTACAATCTTAAGCGATACAGACCACGAACATTCTATTTCAATCTTAAGCGATACAGACCACGAACATTCTATTTCAATCTGAAGCGATACAGACAACACACATTCTATTTCAATCTTAAGCGATAAAGACCACGAACATTCTATTTCAATCTTAAGCGATACAGACAACACACATTCTATTTCAATCTTAAGCGATACAGACAACACACATTCTATTTCAATCTTAAGCGATACAGACCACGAACATTCTATTTCAATCTTAAGCGATAAAGACCACGAACATTCTATTTCAATCTTAAGCGATACAGACCACGAACATTCTATTTCAATCTTAAGCGATACAGACCACAAACATTCTATTTCAATCTTAAGCGATAAAGACCACGAACATTCTATTTCAATCTTAAGCGATACAGACAACACACATTCTATTTCAATCTTAAGCGATACAGACAACACACATTCTATTTCAATCTTAAGCGATACAGACCACGAACATTCTATTTCAATCTTAAGCGATAAAGACCACGAACATTCTATTTCAATCTTAAGCGATACAGACCACGAACATTCTATTTCAATCTGAAGCGATACAGACCACGAACATTCTATTTCAATCTTAAGCGATACAGACAACACACATTCTATTTCAATCTTAAGCGATACAGACAACACACATTCTATTTCAATCTTAAGCGATACAGACCACGAACATTCTATTTCAATCTTAAGCGATACAGACCACGAACATTCTATTTCAATCTTAAGCGATACAGACCACGAACATTCTATTTCAATCTGAAGCGATACAGACAACACACATTCTATTTCAATCTTAAGCGATACAGACCACGAATATTCTATTTCAATCTTAAGCGATACAGACCACGAACATTCTATTTCAATCTTAAGCGATACAGACCACGAACATTCTATTTCAATCTTAAGCGATACAGACAACACACATTCTATTTCAATCTTAAGCGATACAGACCACGAACATTCTATTTCAATCTTAAGCGATAAAGACCACGAACATTCTATTTCAATCTTAAGCGATACAGACCACGAACATTCTATTTCAATCTGAAGCGATACAGACAACACACATTCTATTTCAATCTTAAGCGATACAGACCACGAACATTCTATTTCAATCTTAAGCGATACAGACCACGAACATTCTATTTCAATCTTAAGCGATACAGACCACGAACATTCTATTTCAATCTTAAGCGATACAGACCACGAACATTCTATTTCAATCTGAAGCGATACAGACAACACACATTCTATTTCAATCTTAAGCGATACAGACCACGAACATTCTATTTCAATCTTAAGCGATACAGACCACGAACATTCTATTTCAATCTTAAGCGATACAGACCACGAACATTCTATTTCAATCTTAAGCGATACAGACCACGAACATTCTATTTCAATCTTAAGCGATACAGACAACACACATTCTATTTCAATCTTAAGCGATACAGACCACGAACATTCTATTTCAATCCTAAGCGATACAGACCACGAACATTCTATTTCAATCTTAAGCGATACAGACCACGAACATTCTATTTCAATCTTAAGCGATACAGACCACGAACATTCTATTTCAATCTGAAGCGATACAGACAACACACATTCTATTTCAATCTTAAGCGATACAGACCACGAACATTCTATTTCAATCTTAAGCGATAAAGACCACGAACATTCTATTTCAATCTTAAGCGATACAGACCACGAACATTCTATTTCAATCTGAAGCGATACAGACCACGAACATTCTATTTCAATCTTAAGCGATACAGACAACACACATTCTATTTCAATCTTAAGCGATACAGACCACGAACATTCTATTTCAATCTTAAGCGATACAGACCACGAACATTCTGTTTCAATCTTAAGCGATAAAGACCACGAACATTCTATTTCAATCTTAAGCGATACAGACCACGAACCTTCTATTTCAATCTGAAGCGATACAGACAACACACATTCTATTTCAATCTTAAGCGATACAGACCACGAACATTCTATTTCAATCTTAAGCGATACAGACCACGAACATTCTATTTCAATCTTAAGCGATACAGACCACGAACATTCTATTTCAATCTTAAGCGATACAGACCACGAACATTCTATTTCAATCTTAAGCGATACAGACAACACACATTCTATTTCAATCTTAAGCGATACAGACAACACACATTCTATTTCAATCTTAAGCGATACAGACCACGAACATTCTATTTCAATCTTAAGCGATACAGACCACGAACATTCTATTTCAATCTTAAGCGATACAGACCACGAACATTCTATTTCAATCTTAAGCGATACAGACCACGAACATTCTATTTCAATCTTAAGCGATACAGACCACACACATTCTATTTCAATCTTAAGCGATACAGACCACGAACATGCTATTTCAATCTTAAGCGATACAGACAACACACATTCTATTTCAATCTTAAGCGATACAGACCACGAACATTCTATTTCAATCTTAAGTGATACAGACCACAAACATTCTATTTCAATCTTAAGCGATACAGACAACACACATTCTATTTCAATCTTAAGCGATACAGACAACACACATTCTATTTCAATCTTAAGCGATACAGACCACGAACATTCTATTTCAATCTTAAGTGATACGGACCACGAACATTCTATTTCAATCTTAAGCGATACAGACAACACACAGTCTATTTCAATCTTAAGCGATACAGACAACACACATTCTATTTCAATCTTAAGCGATACAGACCACGAACATTCTATTTCAATCTTAAGCGATAAAGACCACGAACATTCTATTTCAATCTTAAGCGATACAAACCACGAACATTCTATTTCAATCTTAAGCGATACAAACCACGAACATTCTATTTCAATCTTAAGCGATACAAACCACGAACATTCTATTTCAATCTTAAGCGATACAGACCACGAACCTTCTATTTCAATCTTAAGCGATACAGACCACGAACATTCTATTTCAATCTTAAGCGATAAAGACCACGAACATTCTATTTCAATCTTAAGCGATACAGACCACGAACCTTCTATTTCAATCTTAAGCGATACAGACCACGAACATTCTATTTCAATCTTAAGCGATACAGACCACGAACATTCTATTTCAATCTTAAGCGATACAGACCACGAACATTCTATTTCAATCTTAAGCGATACACACCACGAACCTTCTATTTCAATCTTAAGCGATACAGACCACGAACATTCTATTTCAATCTTAAGCGATACAGACCACGAACATTCTATTTCAATCTTAAGCGATACAGACCACGAACATTCTATTTCAATCTTAAGCGATACAGACCACGAACATTCTATTTAAATCTTAAGCGATACAGACCACGAACATTCTATTTCAATCTTAAGCGATACAGACCACGAACATTCTATTTCAATCTTAAGCGATACAGACCACGAACCTTCTATTTCAATCTTAAGCGATACAGACCACGAACATTCTATTTCAATCTTAAGCGATACAGACCACGAACATTCTATTTCAATCTTAAGCGATAAAGACCACGAACATTCTATTTCAATCTTAAGCGATACAGACCACGAACATTCTATTTCAATCTGAAGCGATACAAACCACGAACATTCTATTTCAATCTTAAGCGATACAAACCACGAACATTCTATTTCAATCTTAAGCGATACAGACCACGAACATTCTATTTCAATCTTAAGCGATACAGACCACGAACATTCTATTTCAATCTTAAGCGATAAAGACCACGAACATTCTATTTCAATCTTAAGCGATACAGACCACGAACCTTCTATATCAATCTTAAGCGATACAGACCACGAACATTCTATTTCAATCTTAAGCGATACAGACCACGAACATTCTATTTCAATCTTAAGCGATACAGACCACGAACATTCTATTTCAATCTTAAGCGATACAGACCACGAACATTCTATTTCAATCTTAAGCGATACAGACCACGAACATTCTATTTCAATCTTAAGCGATACAGACCACGAACATTCTATTTAAACCTTAAGCGATACAGACCACGAACATGCTATTTCAATCTTAAGCGATACAGACAACACACATTCTATTTCAATCTTAAGCGATACAGACCACGAACATTCTATTTCAATCTTAAGTGATACAGACAACACACATTCTATTTCAATCTTAAGCGATACAGACCACGAACATTCTATTTCAATCTTAAGCGATACAGACAACACACATTCTATTTCAATCTTAAGCGATACAGAAAACACACATTCTATTTCAATCTTAAGCGATACAGACAACGAACATTCTATTTCAATCTTAAGTGATACAGACCACGAACATTCTATTTCAATCTTAAGCGATACAGACAACACACATTCTATTTCAATCTTAAGCGATACAGACAACACACATTCTATTTCAATCTTAAGCGATACAGACCACGAACATTCTATTTCAATCTTAAGCGATAAAGACCACGAACATTCTATTTCAATCTTAAGCGATACAAACCACGAACATTCTATTTCAATCTTAAGCGATACAAACCACGAACATTCTATTTCAATCTTAAGCGATACAAACCACGAACATTCTATTTCAATCTTAAGCGATACAGACCACGAACCTTCTATTTCAATCTTAAGCGATACAGACCACGAACATTCTATTTCAATCTTAAGCGATACAGACCACGAACATTCTATTTCAATCTTAAGCGATACAGACCACGAACATTCTATTTCAATCTTAAGCGATACAGACCACGAACATTCTATTTCAATCTTAAGCGATACAGACCACGAACATTCTATTTCAATCTTAAGCGATACAAACCACGAACATTCTATTTCAATCTTAAGCGATACAGACCACGAACATTCTATTTCAATCTTAAGCGATACAGACCACGAACATTCTATTTCAATCTTAAGCGATACAGACAACACACATTCTATTTCAATCTTAAGCGATACAGAAAACACACATTCTATTTCAATCTTAAGCGATACAGACAACGAACATTCTATTTCAATCTTAAGTGATACAGACCACGAACATTCTATTTCAATCTTAAGCGATACAGACAACACACATTCTATTTCAATCTTAAGCGATACAGACAACACACATTCTATTTCAATCTTAAGCGATACAGACCACGAACATTCTATTTCAATCTTAAGCGATAAAGACCACGAACATTCTATTTCAATCTTAAGCGATACAAACCACGAACATTCTATTTCAATCTTAAGCGATACAAACCACGAACATTCTATTTCAATCTTAAGCGATACAAACCACGAACATTCTATTTCAATCTTAAGCGATACAGACCACGAACCTTCTATTTCAATCTTAAGCGATACAGACCACGAACATTCTATTTCAATCTTAAGCGATACAGACCACGAACATTCTATTTCAATCTTAAGCGATACAGACCACGAACATTCTATTTCAATCTTAAGCGATACAGACCACGAACATTCTATTTCAATCTTAAGCGATACAGACCACGAACATTCTATTTCAATCTTAAGCGATACAAACCACGAACATTCTATTTCAATCTTAAGCGATACAGACCACGAACATTCTATTTCAATCTTAAGCGATACAGACCACGAACATTCTATTTCAATCTTAAGCGATCAAGACCACGAACATTCTATTTCAATCTTAAGCGATACAGACCACGAACCTTCTATTTCAATCTTAAGCGATACAAACCACGAACATTCTATTTCAATCTTAAGCGATACAAACCACGAACATTCTATTTCAATCTTAAGCGATACAGACCACGAACCTTCTATTTCAATCTTAAGCGATACAGACCACGAACATTCTATTTCAATCTTAAGCGATAAAGACCACGAACATTCTATTTCAATCTTAAGCGATACAGACCACGAACATTCTATTTCAATCTGAAGCGATACAAACCACGAACATTCTATTTCAATCTTAAGCGATACAAACCACGAACATTCTATTTCAATCTTAAGCGATACAAACCACGAACATTCTATTTCAATCTTAAGCGATACAAACCACGAACATTCTATTTCAATCTTAAGCGATACAGACAACACACATTCTATTTCAATCTTAAGCGATACAGACCACGAACATTCTATTTCAATCTTAAGCGATAAAGACCACGAACATTCTATTTCAATCTTAAGCGATACAGACCACGAACATTCTATTTCAATCTGAAGCGATACAGACCACGAACATTCTATTTCAATCTTAAGCGATACAGACCACGAACATTCTATTTCAATCTTAAGCGATACAGACCACGAACATTCTATTTCAATCTTAAGCGATACAGACCACGAACATTCTATTTCAATCTGAAGCGATACAGACCACGAACATTCTATTTCAATCTTAAGCGATACAGACCACGAACATTCTATTTCAATCTTAAGTGATACAGACCACGAACATTCTATTTCAATCTTAAGCGATACAGACCACGAACATTCTATTTCAATCTAAAGCGATACAGACCACGAACATTCTATTTCAATCTTAAGCGATACAGACCACGAACATTCTATTTCAATCTTAAGCGATACAGACCACGAACATTCTATTTCAATCTTAAGCGATACAGACAACACACATTCTATTTCAATCTTAAGCGATACAAACCACGAACATTCTATTTCAATCTTAAGCGATACAGACCACAAACATTTTATTTCAATCTTAAGCGATTCAGACCACGAACATTCTATTTCAATCTTAAGCGATACAGACCACGAACATTCTATTTCAATCTTAAGTGATACAGACCACGAACATTCTATTTCAATCTTAAGCGATACAGACCACGAACATTCTATTTCAATCTTAAGCGATACAAACCACGAACATTCTATTTCAATCTAAAGCGATACAGACCACGAACATTCTATTTCAATCTTAAGCGATACAGACCACGAACATTCTATTTCAATCTTAAGCGATACAGACCACGAACATTCTATTTCAATCTAAGCGATACAGACTACAAACATTCTATTTCAATCTTAAGCGATACAGACAACGAACATTCTATTTCAATCTTAAGCGATACAGACCACGAACATGCTATTTCAATCTTAAGCGATTCAGACAACGAACATTCTATTTCAATCTTAAGCGATACAAACCACGAACATTCTATTTCAATCTTAAGCGATACAGACCACGAACATGCTATTTCAATCTTAAGCGATAAAGACCACGAACATTCTATTTCAATCTTAAGCGATACAGACCACGAACATTCTATTTCAATCTTAAGCGATACAGACCACGAACATTCTATTTCAATCTAAGCGATACAGACTACAAACATTCTATTTCAATCTTAAGCGATACAGACAACACACATTCTATTTCAATCTTAAGCGATACAGACTAGGAACATTCTATTTCAATCTTAACCGATACAAACCACGAACATTCCATTTCAATCTGAAGCGATACAGACCACGAACATTCTATTTCTAATCTTAAGCGATACAGACCACGTACATTCTATTTCAATCTTAAGCGATACAGACCACGAACATTCTATTTCAATCTTAAGCGATACAGACCACGAACATTCTATTTCAATCTTAAGCGATACAAACCACGAACATTCTATTTCAATCTTAAGCGATACAAACCACGAACATTCTATTTCAATCTTAAGCGATACAAACCACGAACATTCTATTTCAATCTTAAGCGATACAAACCACGAACATTCTATTTCAATCTTAAGCGATACAGACCACGAACATGCTATTTCAATCTTAAGCGATACAGACCACGGACATTCTATTTCAATCTTAAGCGATACAGACTACGAACATTCTATTTCAATCTAAAGCGATACAGACCACGAACATTCTATTTCAATCTTAAGCGATACAGACCACGAACATTCTATTTCAATCTTAAGCGATACAGACTACGAACATTCTATTTCAATCTAAAGCGATACAGACCACGAACATTCTATTTCAATCTTAAGCGATACAGACCACGGACATTCTATTTCAATCTTAAGCGATACAGACCACAAACATGCTATTTCAATCTAAAGCGATACAGATTACGAACATTCTATTTCAATCTTAAGCGATACAGACCACGAACATTCTATTTCAATCTTAAGCGATACAAACCACGAACATTCCATTTCAATCTTAAGCGATACAGACCACGAACATTCTATTTCAATCTTAAGCGATACAGACCACGGACATTCTATTTCAATCTTAAGCGATACAGACCACAAACATGCTATTTCAATCTTAAGCGATACAGACCACGAACATTCTATTTCAATCTTAAGCGATACAGACCACAAACATGCTATTTCAATCTTAAGCGATACAGACCACGGACATTCTATTTCAATCTTAAGCGATACAAACCACGAACATTCCATTTCAATCTTAAGCGATACAGACCACGAACATGCTATTTCAATCTTAAGCGATACAGACCACGAACATTCTATTTCAATCTTAAGCGATACAAACCACGAACATTCCATTTCAATCTTAAGCGATAAAGACCACGAACATTCTATTTCAATCTTAAGCGATACAGACCACGAACATTCTATTTCAATCTTAAGCGATACAGACAACACACATTCTATTTCAATCTTAAGCGATACAGACTAGGAACATTCTATTTCAATCTTAACCGATACAAACCACGAACATTCCATTTCAATCTGAAGCGATACAGACCACGAACATTCTATTTCTAATCTTAAGCGATACAGACCACGAACATTCTATTTCAATCTTAAGCGATACAGACCACGAACATTCTATTTCAATCTTAAGCGATACAAACCACGAACATTCTATTTCAATCTTAAGCGATACAGACAACACACATTCCATTTCAATCTTAAGCGATACAGACCACGAACATTCTATTTCAATCTTAAGCGATACAGACAACACACATTCCATTTCAATCTTAAGCGATACAGACCACGAACATTCTATTTCAATCTTAAGCGATACAAACCACGAACATTCTATTTCAATCTTAAGCGATACAAACCACGAACATTCTATTTCAATCTTAAGCGATACAAACCACGAACATTCTATTTCAATCTTAAGCGATACAAACCACGAACATTCTATTTCAATCTTAAGCGATACAGACCACGAACATGCTATTTCAATCTTAAGCGATACAGACCACGGACATTCTATTTCAATCTTAAGCGATACAGACTACGAACATTCTATTTCAATCTAAAGCGATACAGACCACGAACATTCTATTTCAATCTTAAGCGATACAGACCACGGACATTCTATTTCAATCTTAAGCGATACAGACCACAAACATGCTATTTCAATCTAAAGCGATACAGACCACGAACATTCTATTTCAATCTTAAGCGATACAGACCACGAACATTCTATTTCAATATTAAGCGATACAGACCACGGACATTCTATTTCAATCTTAAGCGATACAGACCACGAACATTCTATTTCAATCTTAAGCGATACAGACCACGGACATTCTATTTCAATCTTAAGCGATACAGACCACAAACATGCTATTTCAATCTTAAGCGATACAGACCACGAACATTCTATTTCAATCTTAAGCGATACAGACCACAAACATGCTATTTCAATCTTAAGCGATACAGACCACGGACATTCTATTTCAATCTTAAGCGATACAGACCACGAACATTCTATTTCAATCTTAAGCGATACAGACCACGAACATTCTATTTCAATCTTAAGCGATACAGACCACGAACATGCTATTTCAATCTCAAGCGATACAGACCAAGAACATGGTATTTCAATGTTAAGCGATACAGACCACGAACATGCGATTTCAATCTTTAGCAGTACAGACCACGAACATGCTATTTCAATCTTAAGCGATACAACCACGAACATGCTATTTCAATCTTAAGCGATTCAGACAACGACCATTCTATTCCAATCTTAAGCGATACAGACCACGAACATTCTATTTCAATCTTAAGCGATACAGACCACGAACATGCTATTTCAATCTTAAGCGATACAGACCACGAACATACAATTTCAATCTTAAGCGATACAGACCACGAACATTCTATTTCAATCTTAAGCGATACAGACCACGAACATGCTATTTCAATCTTAAGCGATACAGACCACGAACATGCTATTTCAATCTTAAGCGATACAGACCACGAACATGCTATTTCAATCTTAAGCGATACAGACCACGAACATTCTATTTCAATCTTAAGCGATACAGACCACGAACATGCTATTTCAATCTTAAGCGATACAGACCACGACATTCTATTTCAATCTTAAGCGATACAGACGACGAACATTCTATTTCAATCTTAAGCGATAAAGACCACAAACATTCAATTTCAATCTTAAGCGATACAGACCACAAACATTCTATTTCAATCTTAAGCGATACAGACAACAAACATTCTATTTCAATCTTAAGCGATATAGACAACACACATTCTATTTCAATCTTAAGCGATACAGACCACGAACATGCTATTTAAATCTTAAGCAATACAACCACGAACATGCTATTTCAATCTTAAGCGATTCACACAACGAAAATTCTATTTCAATCTTAAGCGATACAGACCACGAACATTGTATTTCAATCTGAAGCGATACAGACCACGAACATTCTATTTCAATATTGAGCGATAAAGACCACGAACATTCTATTTCAATCTTAAGCGATACAACCCCGAACATTCTATTTCAATCTAAAGCGATACACACCACGAACATTCTATTTCAATCTGAAGCGATACAGACCACGAACATGCTATTTCAATCTTAAGCGATACAGACCACGAACATTCAATTTCAATCTTAAGCGATACAGACCACGAACATTTTATTTCAATCTTAAGCGATACAGACAACGAACATTCTATTTCAATCTTAAGCGATACATACCAAGAACATGCTATTTCAATCTTAAGCGATACAGACCACGAACATTTTATTTCAATCTTAAGCGATACAGACCACGAACATTCTATTTCAATCTTAATCGATACAGACCACGAACATTTTATTTCAATCTTAAGCGATACAGACAACGAACATTCTATTTCAATCTTAAGCAGTACAGACCACGAACATTCTATTTCAATCTTAAGCGATACAGGCCTACGAACATGCTATTCTAATCTTAAGCAGTACAGACCACGAACATGCTATTTCCATCATAAGCGATACAACCACGAACATGCTATTTCAATCTTAAGCGATTCAGACAACGAACATGCTATTTCAATCTTAAGCGATACAGACCACGAACATTCTATTTCAATCTTAATCGATACAGACCACGAACATTTTATTTCAATTTTAAGCGATACAGACAACGAACATTCTATTTCAATCTTACGCAGTACAGACCACGAACATTCTATTTCAATCTTAAGCGATACAGGCCTACGAACATGCTATTCTAATCTTAAGCAGTACAGACCACGAACATGCTATTCCCATCATAAGCGATACAACCACGAACATGCTATTTCAATCTTAAGCGATTCAGACAACGAACATTCTATTTCAATCTTAATCGATACAGACCACGAACATTTTATTTCAATCTTAAGCGATACAGACAACGAACATTCTATTTCAATCTTAAGCGATACATACCAAGAACATGCTATTTCAATCTTAAGCGATACAGACCACGAACATTTTATTTCAATCTTAAGCGATACAGACCACGAACATTCTATTTCAATCTTAATCGATACAGACCACGAACATTCTATTTCAATCTTAAGCGATACAGACAACGAACATTCTATTTCAATCTTAAGCGATACAACCACGAACATGCTATTTCAATCTGACCCGATACAGACCACGAACATTCTATTTCAATCTTAAGCAGTACAGACCACGAACATTCTATTTCAATTTTAAGCGATACAACCACGAACATGCTATTTCAATCTCAAGCGATACAGACCACGAACATGCTATTTTAATCTTAAGCGATACAACCACGAACAGGCTATTTCAATCTTAAGCGATTCAGACAACGACCATTCTATTTCAATCTCAAGCGATACAGACCACGAACATTCTATTTCAATCTTAAGCGATACAGACCACGAACATGCTATTTCAATCTTAAGCGATACAGACCACGAACATACAATTTAAATCTTAAGCGATACGACCACGAACATTCTATTTCAATCTTAAGCGATTCAGACAACAAACATTCTATTTCAATCTTAAGCGATACAGACCACAAACATTCTATTTCAATCTTAAGCGATACAGACCACGAACATGCTATTTCAATCTTAAGCGATACAGACCACGAACATGCTATTTCAATCTTAAGCGATACAGACCACGAACATTCTATTTCAATCTTAAGCGATACAGACCACGAACATGCTATTTCAATCTTAAGCGATACAGACCACGAACATGCTATTTCAATCTTAAGCGATACAGACCACGAACATTCTATTTCAATCTTAAGCAGTACAGACCACAAACATTCTATTTCAATCTTAAGCGATACAGACTACGAACATACAATTTCAATCTTAAGCGATACAGACCACAAACATTCTATTTCAATCTTAAGCAGTACAGACCACAAACATTCTATTTCAATCTTAAGCGATACAGACTACGAACATACAATTTCAATCTTAAGCGACACAGACCACGAACATTCTATTTCAATCTTAAGCAGTACAGACCACGAACATTCTATTTCAATCTTAAGCGATACAGACCACGAACATTCTATTTCAATCTTAAGCGATACAGACCACGAACATTCTATTTCAATCTTAAGCGATACAGACCACGAACATGCTATTTCAATCTTAAGCGATACAACCACGAACATGCTATTTCAATGTTAAGCGATTCAGACAACTACCATTCTATTCCAATCTTAAGCGATACAGACCACGAACATTCTATTTCAATCTTAAGCGATACAGACCACGAACATGCTATTTCAATCTTAAGCGATATAACCACGAACATGCTATTTCAATCTTAAGCGATACAGACAACGAACATTCTATTTCAATCTAAAGCGATACAGACCACGAACATTCTATTTCAATCTTAAGCGATACAGACCACGAACATGCTATTTCAATCTTAAGCGATACAAACCACGAACATTCTATTTAAATCTTAAGCGATACAGACCACGAACATTCTATTTCAATCTTAAGCGATACAGCCCACGAACATTCTATTTCAATCTTAAGCGATACAGACCACGAACATTCCATTTCAATCTCAAGCGATACAGACCACGAACATTCTATTTCAATCTTAAGCGATACAGACCACGAACATGCTATTTCAATCTCAAGCGATACAGACCACGAACATTCGATTTCAATCTTAAGCAGTACAGACCACGAACATGCTATTTCAATCTTAAGCGATACAGACCACGAACATTCTATTTCAATCTTAAGCGATACAGACCACGAACATTCTATTTCAATCTTAAGCGATACAGCCCACGAACATTCTATTTCAATCTCAAGCGATACAGACCAAGAACATGGTATTTCAATGTTAAGCGATACAGACCACGAACATGCGATTTCAATCTTAAGCAGTACAGACCACGAACATGCTATTTCAATCTTAAGCGATACAACCACGAACATGCTATTTCAATCTTAAGCGATTCAGACAACGACCATTCTATTCCAATCTTAAGCGATACAGACCACGAACATTCTATTTCAATCTTAAGCGATACAGACCACGAACATGCTATTTCAATCTTAAGCGATACAACCACGAACATGCTATTTCAATCTTAAGCGATACAGACCACGAACATTCTATTTCAATCTTAAGCGATACAGACCACGAACATTCTATTTCAATCTTAAGCGATACAGACCACGAACATGCTATTTCAATCTTAAGCGATTCAGACAACAAACATTCTATTTCAATCTTAAGGTATAGAGACCACGACATTCTATTTCAATCTTAAGCGATACAGACGACGAACATTCTATTTCAATCTTAAGCGATAAAGACCACAAACATTCAATTTCAATCTTAAGCGATACAGACCACAAACATTCTATTTCAATCTTAAGCGATACAGCCCACAAACATTCTATTTCAATCTTAAGCGATATAGACAACACACATTCTATTTCAATCTTAAGCGATACAGACCACGAACATGCTATTTGAATCCTAAGCAATACAACCACGAACATGCTATTTCAATCTTAAGCGATTCACACAACGAAAATTCTATTTCAATCTTAAGCGATACAGACCACGAACATTCTATTTAAATCTTAAGCGATACAGACCACAAACATTCTATTTCAATCTTAAGCGATACAGACCACGAACATTCTATTTCAATCTTAAGCAGTACAGACCACGAACATGCTATTTCAATCATAAGCAGTACAGACAACGAACATGCTATTTCAATCTTAAGCGATTCAGACAACGAACATGCTATTTCAATCTTAAGCAGTACAGACCACGAACATTCTATTTCAATCTTAAGCGATACAACCACGAACATGCTATTTCAATCTGAAGCGATACAGACCACGAACATGCTATTTCAATCTTAAGCGATAAAACCACGAACATGCTATTTCAATCTTAAGCGATTCAGACAACGACCATTCTATTTCAATCTTAAGCGATACAGACCACGAACATTCTATTTCAATCTTAAGCGATACAGACCACGAACATGCTATTTCAATCTTAAGCGATACAGACCACGAACATACAATTTAAATCTTAAGCGATACAGACCACGAACATTCTATTTCAATCTTAAGCAGTACAGACCACGAACATGCTATTTCAATCTTAAGCAGTACAGACCACGAACATACAATTTCAATCTTAAGCGATACAGACCACGAAATTCTATTTCAATCTTAACCGATACAACCACGAACATGCTATTTCAATCTTAAGCGATTCAGACAACAAACATTCTATTTCAATCTTAAGCGATACAGACCACGAACATTCTATTTCAATCTTAAGCGATACAGACTACGAACATTCTATTTCAATCTAAAACGATACAGACCACGAACATTCTATTTCAATCTTAAGCAGTACAGACCACGAACATTCTATTTCAATCTTAAGCGATACATACCACGAACATGTCATTTCACTCTTAAGCAGTACAGACAACGAACATGCTATTTCAATCTTAAGCGATACAACCACGAACATGCTATTTCAATCTTAAGCGATACAGACCACGAACATGCTATTTCAATCTTAAGCGATACAGACCACGAACATACAATTTAAATCTTAAGCGATACAGACCACGAACATTCTATTTCAATCTTAAGCAGTACAGACCACAAACATTCTATTTCAATCTTAAGCGATACAGACTACGAACATACAATTTCAATCTTAAGCGATACAGACCACGAACATTCTATTTCAATCTTAAGCAGTACAGACCACGAACATTCTATTTCAATCTTAAGCGATACAGACCACGAACATTCTATTTCAATCTTAAGCAGTACAGACCACGGACATTCTATTTCAATCTTAAGCGATACAGACCACGAACATTCTATTTCAATCGTAAGCGATACAGACCACAAACATGCTATTTCAATCTTAAGCGATACAGACCACAAACATGCTATTTCAATCTTAAGCGATACAGACCACGAACATTCTATTTCAATCTTAAGCGATACAGACCACGAACATTCTATTTCAATCTTAAGCGATACAGACCACGAACATACTATTTCAATCTTAAGCGATACAGACCACGAACATTCTATTTCAATCTTAAGCGATACAGACCACGAACATTCTATTTCAATCTAAAACGATACAGACCACGAACATTCTATTTCAATCTTAAGCAGTACAGACCACGAACATTCTATTTCAATCTTAAGCGATACATACCACGAACATGTCATTTCACTCTTAAGCAGTACAGACAACGAACATGCTATTTCAATCTTAAGCGATACAACCACGAACATGCTATTTTAATCCTGAGCGATTCAGACCACGAACATGCTATTTCAATCTTAAGCGATACAGACCACGAACATACAATTTAAATCTTAAGCGATACAGACCACGAACATTCTATTTCAATCTTAACCGATACAACTACGAACATGCTATTTCAATCTTAAGCGATTCAGACAACAAACATTCTATTTCAATCTTAAGGTATACAGACCACAAACATGCTATTTCAATCTAACGCGATACAGACCACGACATTCTATTTCAATCTTACGCGATACAGACGACGAACATTCTATTTCAATCTTAAGCGATAAAGACCACGAACATGCTATTTCAATCTTAAGCAGTACAGACCACGAACATGCTATTTCAATCTTAAGCGATACAGACCACGAACATTATATTTCAATCTTAAGCGATACAGACCACGAACATGCTATTTCAATCTTAAGCGATACAGACCACGAACATGCTATTTCAATCTTAAGCGATACAGACCACGAACATTCTATTTCAATCTTAAGCGATACAGACCACGAACATGCTATTTCAATCTTAAGCGATACAGACCACGACATTCTATTTCAATCTTAAGCGATACAGACGACGAACATTCTATTTCAATCTTAAGCGATAAAGACCACAAACATTCAATTTCAATCTTAAGCGATACAGACCACAAACATTCTATTTCAATCTTAAGCGATACAGACAACAAACATTCTATTTCAATCTTAAGCGATATAGACAACACACATTCTATTTCAATCTTAAGCGATACAGACCACGAACATGCTATTTAAATCTTAAGCAATACAACCACGAACATGCTATTTCAATCTTAAGCGATTCACACAACGAAAATTCTATTTCAATCTTAAGCGATACAGACCACGAACATTGTATTTCAATCTGAAGCGATACAGACCACGAACATTCTATTTCAATATTGAGCGATAAAGACCACGAACATTCTATTTCAATCTTAAGCGATACAACCCCGAACATTCTATTTCAATCTAAAGCGATACACACCACGAACATTCTATTTCAATCTGAAGCGATACAGACCACGAACATGCTATTTCAATCTTAAGCGATACAGACCACGAACATTCAATTTCAATCTTAAGCGATACAGACCACGAACATTTTATTTCAATCTTAAGCGATACAGACAACGAACATTCTATTTCAATCTTAAGCGATACATACCAAGAACATGCTATTTCAATCTTAAGCGATACAGACCACGAACATTTTATTTCAATCTTAAGCGATACAGACCACGAACATTCTATTTCAATCTTAATCGATACAGACCACGAACATTTTATTTCAATCTTAAGCGATACAGACAACGAACATTCTATTTCAATCTTAAGCAGTACAGACCACGAACATTCTATTTCAATCTTAAGCGATACAGGCCTACGAACATGCTATTCTAATCTTAAGCAGTACAGACCACGAACATGCTATTTCCATCATAAGCGATACAACCACGAACATGCTATTTCAATCTTAAGCGATTCAGACAACGAACATGCTATTTCAATCTTAAGCGATACAGACCACGAACATTCTATTTCAATCTTAATCGATACAGACCACGAACATTTTATTTCAATTTTAAGCGATACAGACAACGAACATTCTATTTCAATCTTACGCAGTACAGACCACGAACATTCTATTTCAATCTTAAGCGATACAGGCCTACGAACATGCTATTCTAATCTTAAGCAGTACAGACCACGAACATGCTATTCCCATCATAAGCGATACAACCACGAACATGCTATTTCAATCTTAAGCGATTCAGACAACGAACATTCTATTTCAATCTTAATCGATACAGACCACGAACATTTTATTTCAATCTTAAGCGATACAGACAACGAACATTCTATTTCAATCTTAAGCGATACATACCAAGAACATGCTATTTCAATCTTAAGCGATACAGACCACGAACATTTTATTTCAATCTTAAGCGATACAGACCACGAACATTCTATTTCAATCTTAATCGATACAGACCACGAACATTCTATTTCAATCTTAAGCGATACAGACAACGAACATTCTATTTCAATCTTAAGCGATACAACCACGAACATGCTATTTCAATCTGACCCGATACAGACCACGAACATTCTATTTCAATCTTAAGCAGTACAGACCACGAACATTCTATTTCAATTTTAAGCGATACAACCACGAACATGCTATTTCAATCTCAAGCGATACAGACCACGAACATGCTATTTTAATCTTAAGCGATACAACCACGAACAGGCTATTTCAATCTTAAGCGATTCAGACAACGACCATTCTATTTCAATCTCAAGCGATACAGACCACGAACATTCTATTTCAATCTTAAGCGATACAGACCACGAACATGCTATTTCAATCTTAAGCGATACAGACCACGAACATACAATTTAAATCTTAAGCGATACGACCACGAACATTCTATTTCAATCTTAAGCGATTCAGACAACAAACATTCTATTTCAATCTTAAGCGATACAGACCACAAACATTCTATTTCAATCTTAAGCGATACAGACCACGAACATGCTATTTCAATCTTAAGCGATACAGACCACGAACATGCTATTTCAATCTTAAGCGATACAGACCACGAACATTCTATTTCAATCTTAAGCGATACAGACCACGAACATGCTATTTCAATCTTAAGCGATACAGACCACGAACATGCTATTTCAATCTTAAGCGATACAGACCACGAACATTCTATTTCAATCTTAAGCAGTACAGACCACAAACATTCTATTTCAATCTTAAGCGATACAGACTACGAACATACAATTTCAATCTTAAGCGATACAGACCACAAACATTCTATTTCAATCTTAAGCAGTACAGACCACAAACATTCTATTTCAATCTTAAGCGATACAGACTACGAACATACAATTTCAATCTTAAGCGACACAGACCACGAACATTCTATTTCAATCTTAAGCAGTACAGACCACGAACATTCTATTTCAATCTTAAGCGATACAGACCACGAACATTCTATTTCAATCTTAAGCGATACAGACCACGAACATTCTATTTCAATCTTAAGCGATACAGACCACGAACATGCTATTTCAATCTTAAGCGATACAACCACGAACATGCTATTTCAATGTTAAGCGATTCAGACAACTACCATTCTATTCCAATCTTAAGCGATACAGACCACGAACATTCTATTTCAATCTTAAGCGATACAGACCACGAACATGCTATTTCAATCTTAAGCGATATAACCACGAACATGCTATTTCAATCTTAAGCGATACAGACAACGAACATTCTATTTCAATCTTAAGCGATACAGACCACGAACATTCTATTTCAATCTTAAGCGATACAGACCACGAACATGCTATTTCAATCTTAAGCGATACAAACCACGAACATTCTATTTAAATCTTAAGCGATACAGACCACGAACATTCTATTTCAATCTTAAGCGATACAGCCCACGAACATTCTATTTCAATCTTAAGCGATACAGACCACGAACATTCCATTTCAATCTCAAGCGATACAGACCACGAACATTCTATTTCAATCTTAAGCGATACAGACCACGAACATGCTATTTCAATCTCAAGCGATACAGACCACGAACATTCGATTTCAATCTTAAGCAGTACAGACCACGAACATGCTATTTCAATCTTAAGCGATACAGACCACGAACATTCTATTTCAATCTTAAGCGATACAGACCACGAACATTCTATTTCAATCTTAAGCGATACAGCCCACGAACATTCTATTTCAATCTCAAGCGATACAGACCAAGAACATGGTATTTCAATGTTAAGCGATACAGACCACGAACATGCGATTTCAATCTTAAGCAGTACAGACCACGAACATGCTATTTCAATCTTAAGCGATACAACCACGAACATGCTATTTCAATCTTAAGCGATTCAGACAACGACCATTCTATTCCAATCTTAAGCGATACAGACCACGAACATTCTATTTCAATCTTAAGCGATACAGACCACGAACATGCTATTTCAATCTTAAGCGATACAACCACGAACATGCTATTTCAATCTTAAGCGATACAGACCACGAACATTCTATTTCAATCTTAAGCGATACAGACCACGAACATTCTATTTCAATCTTAAGCGATACAGACCACGAACATGCTATTTCAATCTTAAGCGATTCAGACAACAAACATTCTATTTCAATCTTAAGGTATAGAGACCACGACATTCTATTTCAATCTTAAGCGATACAGACGACGAACATTCTATTTCAATCTTAAGCGATAAAGACCACAAACATTCAATTTCAATCTTAAGCGATACAGACCACAAACATTCTATTTCAATCTTAAGCGATACAGCCCACAAACATTCTATTTCAATCTTAAGCGATATAGACAACACACATTCTATTTCAATCTTAAGCGATACAGACCACGAACATGCTATTTGAATCCTAAGCAATACAACCACGAACATGCTATTTCAATCTTAAGCGATTCACACAACGAAAATTCTATTTCAATCTTAAGCGATACAGACCACGAACATTCTATTTAAATCTTAAGCGATACAGACCACAAACATTCTATTTCAATCTTAAGCGATACAGACCACGAACATTCTATTTCAATCTTAAGCAGTACAGACCACGAACATGCTATTTCAATCATAAGCAGTACAGACAACGAACATGCTATTTCAATCTTAAGCGATTCAGACAACGAACATGCTATTTCAATCTTAAGCAGTACAGACCACGAACATTCTATTTCAATCTTAAGCGATACAACCACGAACATGCTATTTCAATCTGAAGCGATACAGACCACGAACATGCTATTTCAATCTTAAGCGATAAAACCACGAACATGCTATTTCAATCTTAAGCGATTCAGACAACGACCATTCTATTTCAATCTTAAGCGATACAGACCACGAACATTCTATTTCAATCTTAAGCGATACAGACCACGAACATGCTATTTCAATCTTAAGCGATACAGACCACGAACATACAATTTAAATCTTAAGCGATACAGACCACGAACATTCTATTTCAATCTTAAGCAGTACAGACCACGAACATGCTATTTCAATCTTAAGCAGTACAGACCACGAACATACAATTTCAATCTTAAGCGATACAGACCACGAAATTCTATTTCAATCTTAACCGATACAACCACGAACATGCTATTTCAATCTTAAGCGATTCAGACAACAAACATTCTATTTCAATCTTAAGCGATACAGACCACGAACATTCTATTTCAATCTTAAGCGATACAGACTACGAACATTCTATTTCAATCTAAAACGATACAGACCACGAACATTCTATTTCAATCTTAAGCAGTACAGACCACGAACATTCTATTTCAATCTTAAGCGATACATACCACGAACATGTCATTTCACTCTTAAGCAGTACAGACAACGAACATGCTATTTCAATCTTAAGCGATACAACCACGAACATGCTATTTCAATCTTAAGCGATACAGACCACGAACATGCTATTTCAATCTTAAGCGATACAGACCACGAACATACAATTTAAATCTTAAGCGATACAGACCACGAACATTCTATTTCAATCTTAAGCAGTACAGACCACAAACATTCTATTTCAATCTTAAGCGATACAGACTACGAACATACAATTTCAATCTTAAGCGATACAGACCACGAACATTCTATTTCAATCTTAAGCAGTACAGACCACGAACATTCTATTTCAATCTTAAGCGATACAGACCACGAACATTCTATTTCAATCTTAAGCAGTACAGACCACGGACATTCTATTTCAATCTTAAGCGATACAGACCACGAACATTCTATTTCAATCGTAAGCGATACAGACCACAAACATGCTATTTCAATCTTAAGCGATACAGACCACAAACATGCTATTTCAATCTTAAGCGATACAGACCACGAACATTCTATTTCAATCTTAAGCGATACAGACCACGAACATTCTATTTCAATCTTAAGCGATACAGACCACGAACATACTATTTCAATCTTAAGCGATACAGACCACGAACATTCTATTTCAATCTTAAGCGATACAGACCACGAACATTCTATTTCAATCTAAAACGATACAGACCACGAACATTCTATTTCAATCTTAAGCAGTACAGACCACGAACATTCTATTTCAATCTTAAGCGATACATACCACGAACATGTCATTTCACTCTTAAGCAGTACAGACAACGAACATGCTATTTCAATCTTAAGCGATACAACCACGAACATGCTATTTTAATCCTGAGCGATTCAGACCACGAACATGCTATTTCAATCTTAAGCGATACAGACCACGAACATACAATTTAAATCTTAAGCGATACAGACCACGAACATTCTATTTCAATCTTAACCGATACAACTACGAACATGCTATTTCAATCTTAAGCGATTCAGACAACAAACATTCTATTTCAATCTTAAGGTATACAGACCACAAACATGCTATTTCAATCTAACGCGATACAGACCACGACATTCTATTTCAATCTTACGCGATACAGACGACGAACATTCTATTTCAATCTTAAGCGATAAAGACCACAAACATTCAATTTCAATCTTAAGCGATACAGACCACGAACATTCTATTTCAATCTTAAGCGATACAGACCACAAACATTCTATTTCAATCTTAAGCGATACAGACAACACACATGCTATTTCAATCTTAAGCGATACAGACCACGAACATGCTATTTCAATCTTAAGCGATACAGACCACGAACATTCTATTTCAATCTTAAGCAGTACAGACCACAAAAATTCTGTTTCAATCTTAAGCGATACAGACTACGAACATACAATTTCAATCTTAAGCGATACAGACCACGAACATTCTATTTCAATCTTAAGCAGTACAGACCACGAACATTCTATTTCAATCTTAAGCGATACAGACCACGAACATTCTATTTCAATCTTAAGCGATACAGACCACGAACATTCTATTTCAATCGTAAGCGATACAGACCACAAACATGCTATTTCAATCTTAAGCGATACAGACCACAAACATGCTATTTCAATCTTAAGCGATACAGACCACGAACATTCTATTTCAATCTTAAGCGATACAGACCACGAACATTCTATTTCAATCTTAAGCGATACAGGCCACGAACATTCTATTTCAATCTTAAGTGATACAGACCACAAACATGCTATTTCAATCTTAAGCGATATAGACCACGAACATTCTATTTCAATCTTAAGCGATACAGACCACGAACATTCTATTTCAATCTAAAACGATACAGACCACGAACATTCTATTTCAATCTTAAGCGATACAGACTACAAACATGCTATTTCAATCTTAAGCGATACAGACCACGAACATTCTATTTCAATCTTAAGCGATACAGACCACGAACATTTTATTTCAATCTTAAGCGATACAGACAACGAACATGCTATTTCAATCTTAAGCGATACAGACCACGAACATTCTATTTCAATCTTAAGCAGTACAGACCACGAACATTCTATTTCAATCTTAAGCGATACAGACCACAAACATTCTATTTCAATCTTAAGCGATACAGACAACACACATGCTATTTCAATCTTAAGCGATACAGACCACGAACATGCTATTTCAATCTTAAGCGATACAGACCACGAACATTCTATTTCAATCTTAAGCAGTACAGACCACAAAAATTCTGTTTCAATCTTAAGCGATACAGACTACGAACATACAATTTCAATCTTAAGCGATACAGACCACGTACATGCTATTTCAATCTTAAGCAGTACAGACCACGAACATTCTATTTCAATCTTAAGCGATACAGACCACGAACATTCTATTTCAATCTTAAGCGATACAGACCACGAACATTCTATTTCAATCGTAAGCGATACAGACCACAAACATGCTATTTCAATCCTTAGCGATACAGACCACAAACATGCTATTTCAATCTTAAGCGATACAGACCACGAACATTCTATTTCAATCTTAAGCGATACAGGCCACGAACATTCTATTTCAATCTTAAGTGATACAGACCACGAACATGCTATTTCAATCTTAAGCGATATAGACCACGAACATTCTATTTCAATCTTAAGCGATACAGACCACGAACATTCTATTTCAATCTAAAACGATACAGACCACGAACATTCTATTTCAATCTTAAGCGATACAGACTACAAACATGCTATTTCAATCTTAAGCGATACAGACCACGAACATTCTATTTCAATCTTAAGCGATACAGACCACGAACATTTTATTTCAATCTTAAGCGATACAGACAACGAACATGCTATTTCAATCTTAAGCGATACAGACCACGAACATTCTATTTCAATCTTAAGCAGTACAGACCACGAACATTCTATTTCAATCTTAAGCGATACATACCACGAACATGTCATTTCACTCTTAAGCAGTACAGACAACGAACATGCTATTTCAATCTTAAGCGATACAACCACGAACATGCTATTTCAATCCTGAGCGATTCAGACAACGACCATTCTATTTCAATCTTAAGCGATACAGACCACGAACATTCTATTTCAATCTTAAGCGATACAAACCACGAACATTCTATTTCAATCTTAAGCGATACAGACCACGAACATGCTATTTCAATCTTAAGCGATACAGCCCACGAACATTCTATTTCAATCTTAAGCGATACAGATCACGAACATTCTATTTCAATCTTAAGCGATACAGACCACGAACATTCTATTTCAATCTTAAGCGATACAGACCACGAACATGCTATTTCAATCTCAAGCGATACAGACCACGAACATTCGATTTCAATCTTAAGCAGTACAGACCACGAACATGCTATTTCAATCTTAAGCGATACAACCACGAACATGCTATTTCAATGTTAAGCGATTCAGACAACGAACATACAATTTCAATCTTAAGCGATACAGACCACGAACATTCTATTTCAATCTTAAGCAGTACAGACCACGAACATTCTATTTCAATCTTAAGCGATACAGACCACGAACATTCTATTTCAATCTTAAGCAGTACAGACCACGGACATTCTATTTCAATCTTAAGCGATACAGACCACGAACATTCTATTTCAATCGTAAGCGATACAGACCACAAACATGCTATTTCAATCTTAAGCGATACAGACCACAAACATGCTATTTCAATCTTAAGCGATACAGACCACGAACATTCTATTTCAATCTTAAGCGATACAGACCACGAACATTCTATTTCAATCTTAAGCGATACAGACCACGAACATACTATTTCAATCTTAAGCGATACAGACCACGAACATTCTATTTCAATCTTAAGCGATACAGACCACGAACATTCTATTTCAATCTAAAACGATACAGACCACGAACATTCTATTTCAATCTTAAGCAGTACAGACCACGAACATTCTATTTCAATCTTAAGCGATACATACCACGAACATGTCATTTCACTCTTAAGCAGTACAGACAACGAACATGCTATTTCAATCTTAAGCGATACAACCACGAACATGCTATTTTAATCCTGAGCGATTCAGACCACGAACATGCTATTTCAATCTTAAGCGATACAGACCACGAACATACAATTTAAATCTTAAGCGATACAGACCACGAACATTCTATTTCAATCTTAACCGATACAACTACGAACATGCTATTTCAATCTTAAGCGATTCAGACAACAAACATTCTATTTCAATCTTAAGGTATACAGACCACAAACATGCTATTTCAATCTAACGCGATACAGACCACGACATTCTATTTCAATCTTACGCGATACAGACGACGAACATTCTATTTCAATCTTAAGCGATAAAGACCACAAACATTCAATTTCAATCTTAAGCGATACAGACCACGAACATTCTATTTCAATCTTAAGCGATACAGACCACAAACATTCTATTTCAATCTTAAGCGATACAGACAACACACATGCTATTTCAATCTTAAGCGATACAGACCACGAACATGCTATTTCAATCTTAAGCGATACAGACCACGAACATTCTATTTCAATCTTAAGCAGTACAGACCACAAAAATTCTGTTTCAATCTTAAGCGATACAGACTACGAACATACAATTTCAATCTTAAGCGATACAGACCACGAACATTCTATTTCAATCTTAAGCAGTACAGACCACGAACATTCTATTTCAATCTTAAGCGATACAGACCACAAACATTCTATTTCAATCTTAAGCGATACAGACCACGAACATTCTATTTCAATCGTAAGCGATACAGACCACAAACATGCTATTTCAATCTTAAGCGATACAGACCACAAACATGCTATTTCAATCTTAAGCGATACAGACCACGAACATTCTATTTCAATCTTAAGCGATACAGACCACGAACATTCTATTTCAATCTTAAGCGATACAGGCCACGAACATTCTATTTCAATCTTAAGTGATACAGACCACGAACATGCTATTTCAATCTTAAGCGATATAGACCACGAACATTCTATTTCAATCTTAAGCGATACAGACCACGAACATTCTATTTCAATCTAAAACGATACAGACCACGAACATTCTATTTCAATCTTAAGCGATACAGACTACAAACATGCTATTTCAATCTTAAGCGATACAGACCACGAACATTCTATTTCAATCTTAAGCGATACAGACCACGAACATTTTATTTCAATCTTAAGCGATACAGACAACGAACATGCTATTTCAATCTTAAGCGATACAGACCACGAACATTCTATTTCAATCTTAAGCAGTACAGACCACGAACATTCTATTTCAATCTTAAGCGATACAGACCACAAACATTCTATTTCAATCTTAAGCGATACAGACAACACACATGCTATTTCAATCTTAAGCGATACAGACCACGAACATGCTATTTCAATCTTAAGCGATACAGACCACGAACATTCTATTTCAATCTTAAGCAGTACAGACCACAAAAATTCTGTTTCAATCTTAAGCGATACAGACTACGAACATACAATTTCAATCTTAAGCGATACAGACCACGTACATGCTATTTCAATCTTAAGCAGTACAGACCACGAACATTCTATTTCAATCTTTAGCGATACAGACCACGAACATTCTATTTCAATCTTAAGCGATACAGACCACGAACATTCTATTTCAATCGTAAGCGATACAGACCACAAACATGCTATTTCAATCCTTAGCGATACAGACCACAAACATGCTATTTCAATCTTAAGCGATACAGACCACGAACATTCTATTTCAATCTTAAGCGATACAGACCACGAACATTCTATTTCAATCTTAAGCGATACAGGCCACGAACATTCTATTTCAATCTTAAGTGATACAGACCACGAACATGCTATTTCAATCTTAAGCGATATAGACCACGAACATTCTATTTCAATCTTAAGCGATACAGACCACGAACATTCTATTTCAATCTAAAACGATACAGACCACGAACATTCTATTTCAATCTTAAGCGATACAGACTACAAACATGCTATTTCAATCTTAAGCGATACAGACCACGAACATTCTATTTCAATCTTAAGCGATACAGACCACGAACATTTTATTTCAATCTTAAGCGATACAGACAACGAACATGCTATTTCAATCTTAAGCGATACAGACCACGAACATTCTATTTCAATCTTAAGCAGTACAGACCACGAACATTCTATTTCAATCTTAAGCGATACATACCACGAACATGTCATTTCACTCTTAAGCAGTACAGACAACGAACATGCTATTTCAATCTTAAGCGATACAACCACGAACATGCTATTTCAATCCTGAGCGATTCAGACAACGACCATTCTATTTCAATCTTAAGCGATACAGACCACGAACATTCTATTTCAATCTTAAGCGATACAAACCACGAACATTCTATTTCAATCTTAAGCGATACAGACCACGAACATTCTATTTCAATCTTAAGCGATACAGCCCACGAACATTCTATTTCAATCTTAAGCGATACAGATCACGAACATTCTATTTCAATCTTAAGCGATACAGACCACGAACATTCTATTTCAATCTTAAGCGATACAGACCACGAACATGCTATTTCAATCTCAAGCGATACAGACCACGAACATTCGATTTCAATCTTAAGCAGTACAGACCACGAACATGCTATTTCAATCTTAAGCGATACAACCACGAACATGCTATTTCAATGTTAAGCGATTCAGACAACGACCATTCTATTCCAATCTTAAGCGATACAGACCACGAACATTCTATTTCAATCTTAAGCGATACAGACCACGAACATGCTATTTCAATCTTAAGCGATACAACCACGAACATGCTATTTCAATCTTAAGCGATACAGACCACGAACATTCTATTTCAATCTTAAGCGATACAGACCACGAACATTCTATTTCAATCTTAAGCGATACAGACCACGAACATGCTATTTCAATCTTAAGCGATACAAACCACGAACATTCTATTTCAATCTTAAGCGATACAGACCACGAACATTCTATTCCAATCTTAAGCGATACAGCCCACGAACATTCTATTTCAATCTTAAGCAATACAGACCACAAACATTCTATTTCAATCTTAAGCGATATAGACAACACACATTCTATTTCAATCTTAAGCGATACAGACCACGAACATGCTATTTAAATCTTAAGCAATACAACCACAAACATGCTATTTCAATCTTAAGCGATTCACACAACGAAAATTCTATTTCAATCTTAAGCGATACAGACCACGAACATTCTATTTCAATCTGAAGCGATACAGACCACGAACATTCTATTTCAATCTTAAGCGATACAGACCACAAACATTCTATTTCAATCTTAAGCGATACAGACCACGAACATTCTATTTCAATCTTAAGCAGTACAGACCACGAACATGCTATTTCAATCATAAGCAGTACATACAACGAACATGCTATTTCAATCTTAAGCGATTCAGACAACGAACATGCTATTTCAATCTTAAGCAGTACAGACAACTAACATACTATTTCAATTTTAAGCGATACAACAACGAACATGCTATTTCAATCTTAAGCGATACAACCACGAACATGCTATTTCAATCTTAAGCCATTCAGACCACGAACATTATATTTCAAGGTTAAGCGATACAGACCATAAACATTCTATTTCAATCTTAAGCGATACAGACCACGAACATTATATTTCAATCTTAAGCGATACAGACCACGAACATGCTTTTTTAATCTTAAGCGATACAACCACGAACATGCTGTTTCAATCTTAAGCGATACAGACCACGAACATTCTATTTCAATCCTAAGCGATACAGACCACGAACATGCTATTTCAATCTTAAGCGATACAGACCACGAACATGCTATTTCAATCTTAAGCGATACAGACCACGAACATTCTATTTAAATCTTCAGCGATACAGACCACGAACATTCTATTTCAATTTTAAGCAGTACAGACCACAACATGCTGTTTCAATCTTAAGCGATTCAACCACGAACATGCTATTTCAATCTTAAGCGATATAGACCACGAACATTCTATTCGAATCTTAAGCGATACAGACCACGAACATTCTATTTCCATCTTAAGCAGTACAGAATACGAACATTCTATTTCAATCTTAGGCAGTACAGACCACGAACATGCTATTTCAACCTTAAGCAGTACAGAATACGAACATGCTATTTCAATCTTAAGCGGTACAGACCACGAACATTCTATTTCAATCTTAAGCGATACAGACCACGAACATTCTATTTCAATCTTAAGCGATACAGACCACGAACATGCTATTTGAATCTTAAGCAGTACAGACCACGAACATGCTATTTCAATCATAAGCGATACAACCACGAACATTCTATTTCAATCTTAAGCGATTCATACAACGAACATTCTTTTACAATCTTAAGCGATACAGACTACAAACATTCTATTTTAATCTTAAGCGATACAGACTACAAACATTCTATTTCAATCTTAAGCGATACAGACCACGAACCTGCTATTTCAATCTTAAGCGATACAACCACGGACATTCTATTTCAATCTTAAGCGATACAGACCACGAACATGCTATTTGAATCTTAAGCGATACAACCACGAACATTATATTTCAATCTTAAGCGATACAGACCACGAACATGCTATTTGAATCTTAAGCGATACAGACCACAAACATTCTATTTCAATCTTAAGCCATACAGACCACGAACATGCTATTTCAATCTTAAGCAGTACAGACCACGAACATGCTATTTCAATCTTAAGCGATACAACCACGAACATGCTATTTCAATCTTAAGCCATTCAGACAACGAACATTCTATTTCAATCTTAAGCGATTCAGACAACGAACATTCTATTTCAATCTTAAGCGATACAGACCACGAACATTCTATTTCAATCTTGAGCGATAAAGACCACGAACATTCTATTTCAATCTTAAGCGATACAGACCACGAACATGCTATTTCGATCATAAGCGATACAACCACGAACATGCTATTTCAATCTTAAGCGATACAGACCACGAACATTCTATTTCAATCTTAAGCGATACAGACCACGAACATGCTATTTCAATCTTAAGCAGTACAGACAACGAACATGCTATTTCCATCATAAGCGATAAAACCACGAACATGCTATTTCAATCTTAAGCGATTCAGACAACGAACATTCTATTTCAATCGTAAGCGATACAGACCACGAAACTTCTATTTAAATCTTAAGCGATACAGACCACGAACATTTTATTTCAATCTTAAGCGATACAGACAACGAACATGCTATTTCAATCTTAAGCGATACAGACCACGAACATGCTATTTCAATCTTAAGCGATTCAGACAACGACCATTCTATTTCAATCTTAAGCGATACAGACCACGAACATGCCATTTCAATCTTAAGCGATAATGAATACGAACATTCTATTTCAATCTTAAGCGATAATGAATACGAACATTATATTTGAATCTTAAGCGATAATGAATACGAACATGCTATTTCTCCCTAGAGCAATACAGACCACGAACATTCTATTTCAATCTTAAGCAGTACAGAATACGAACATTCTATTTCAATCTTAAGCGATACAGACCACGAACATGCTATTTCAACCTTAAGCAGTACAGAATACGAACATGCTTTTTCAATCTTAAGCGGTACAGACCACGAACATTCTATTTCAATCTTAAGCGATACAGACCACGAACATTCTATTTCAATCTTAAGCGATACAGACCACGGACATTCTATTTCAATCTTAAGCGATACAGACCACGAACATTCTATTTCAATCTTAAGCGATACAGACCACGAACATGCTATTTGAATCTTAAGCAGTACAGACCACGAACATGCTATTTCAATCTTAAGCGATACAACCACGAACATGCTATTTCAATCTTAAGCGATACAGACCACGAACATGCTATTTCAATCTTAAGCGATACAACCGCGAACATGCTATTTCAATCTGAAGCGATAAAGACCACGAACATTCTATTTCAATCTTAAGCGATACAGACCACGAACATGCTATTTGAATCTTAAGCGATACAACCACGAACATTATATTTCAATCTTAAGCGATACAGACCACGAACATGCTATTTGAATCTTAAGCGATACAGACCACAAACATTCTATTTCAATCTTAAGCCATACAGACCACGAACATGCTATTTCAATCTTAAGCAGTACAGACCACGAACATGCTATTTCAATCTTAAGCGATACAACCACGAACATGCTATTTCAATCTTAAGCCATTCAGACAACGAACATTCTATTTCAATCTTAAGCGATTCAGACAACGAACATTCTATTTCAATCTTAAGCGATACAGACCACGAACATTCTATTTCAATCTTGAGCGATAAAGACCACGAACATTCTATTTCAATCTTAAGCGATACAGACCACGAACATGCTATTTCGATCATAAGCGATACAACCACGAACATGCTATTTCAATCTTAAGCGATACAGACCACGAACATTCTATTTCAATCTTAAGCGATACAGACCACGAACATGCTATTTCAATCTTAAGCAGTACAGACAACGAACATGCTATTTCCATCATAAGCGATAAAACCACGAACATGCTATTTCAATCTTAAGCGATTCAGACAACGAACATTCTATTTCAATCGTAAGCGATACAGACCACGAAACTTCTATTTAAATCTTAAGCGATACAGACCACGAACATTTTATTTCAATCTTAAGCGATACAGACAACGAACATGCTATTTCAATCTTAAGCGATACAGACCACGAACATGCTATTTCAATCTTAAGCGATTCAGACAACGACCATTCTATTTCAATCTTAAGCGATACAGACCACGAACATGCCATTTCAATCTTAAGCGATAATGAATACGAACATTCTATTTCAATCTTAAGCGATAATGAATACGAACATTATATTTGAATCTTAAGCGATAATGAATACGAACATGCTATTTCTCCCTAGAGCAATACAGACCACGAACATTCTATTTCAATCTTAAGCAGTACAGAATACGAACATTCTATTTCAATCTTAAGCGATACAGACCACGAACATGCTATTTCAACCTTAAGCAGTACAGAATACGAACATGCTTTTTCAATCTAAAGCGGTACAGACCACGAACATTCTATTTCAATCTTAAGCGATACAGACCACGAACATTCTATTTCAATCTTAAGCGATACAGACCACGGACATTCTATTTCAATCTTAAGCGATACAGACCACGAACATTCTATTTCAATCTTAAGCGATACAGACCACGAACATGCTATTTGAATCTTAAGCAGTACAGACCACGAACATGCTATTTCAATCTTAAGCGATACAACCACGAACATGCTATTTCAATCTTAAGCGATACAGACCACGAACATGCTATTTCAATCTTAAGCGATACAACCGCGAACATGCTATTTCAATCTGAAGCGATAAAGACCACGAACATTCTATTTCAATCTTAAGCGATACAGACCACGAACATGCTATTTCAATCTTAAGCGATACAGACCACGAACATTCTATTTCAATCTTAAGCGATACAGACCACGAACATGCTATTTCAATCTTAAGCGATACAGACCACGAACATTCTATTTCAATCTTAAGCGATACAGACCACGAACATTCTATTTCAATCGTAAGCGATACAGACCACGAACATGCTATTTCAATCTTAAGCGATACACACCACGAACATTCTATTTCAATCTTAAGCGATACAGACCACGAACATGCTATTTAAATCTTAAGCGATACAGACCACGAACATTCTATTTCAATCTTAAGCGATACAGACCACGAACATGCTATTTCAATCTTAAGCGATACAGACCACGAACATTCTATTTCAATCTTAAGCGATACAGACCACGAACATGCTATTTCAATCTTAAGCGATACAGACCACGAACATTCTATTTCAATCTTAAGCGATACAGACCACGAACATTCTATTTCAATCTTAAGCGATACAGACCACGAACATGCTATTTCAATCTTAAGCGATACAGACCACGAACATTCTATTTCAATCTTAAGCGATACAGACCACGAACATTCTATTTCAATCTTAAGCGCTACAGACCACGAACATTCTATTTCAATCTTAAGCGATACAGACCACGAACATTCTATTTCAATCTTAAGCGATACAGACCACGAACATGCTATTTCAATCTTAAGCGATACAGACCACGAACATTCTATTTCAATCTTAAGCGATACAGACCACGAACATGCTATTTCAATCTTAAGCGATACAGACCACGAACATTCTATTTCAATCTTAAGCGATACAGACCACGAACATTCTATTTCAATCTTAAGCGATACAGACCACGAACATGCTATTTCAATCTTAAGCGATACAGACCACGAACATTCTATTTCAATCTTAAGCGATACAGACCACGAACATTCTATTTCAATCTTAAGCGATACAGACCACGAACATTCTATTTCAATCTTAAGCGATACAGACCACGAACATTCTATTTCAATCTTAAGCGATAAAGACCACGAACATTCTATTTCAATCTTAATCGATACAGACCACAAACATTCTATTTCAATCTTAAGCGATACAGATCAGAAACATTCTATTTCAATCTTAAGCGATACAGACCACAAACATTCTATTTCAATCTTAAGCGATACAGACCACGAATATTCTATTTCAATATTAAGCGACAGAGACCACGAACAATATATTTCAATCTTAAGCGATACAGACCACGAACATTCTATTTCAATCTTAAGCGATACAGACCACGAATATTCTATTTCAATCTTAAGCGATACAGTCGACGAACATGCTATTTAAATCTTAAGCGATACAGACCACGAACATTCTATTTCAATCTTAAGCGATAATGAATACGAACATTCTATTTCAATCTTAAGCGACTCAGACAACGAACATTCTATTTTAATCTTAAGCGATACAGACCACGAACATTCTATTTTAATCTTAAGCGATAATGAATACGAACATTCTATTTCAATCTTAAGCGATAATGAATACGAACATTCTATTTCAATCTTAAGCGATAATGAATACGAACATTCTATTTCAATCTTAAGCGATACAGACCACAAACATACTGTAATGATAAAAGAAGAATCAAATTCCTTTTTGTAATGTATTTCCTTTTACAGCGGCTAAGGGAGTTTCTTCTGGTTGACCTACGGTAGCTGTTACGCTCGGGTGGTAATCGAAGCTGGCCGTATGCTTCTCCGCTTGTTCTAGGGATCTAGCCACTGTAAATGTCTCTTGTAGTGTCGAGAAAGGTTTTTCAAGTAGGCGCTAACGGATAGACGAAGACGAGATGTCGCTAATGAACGCGTCCCGTATATATTGTTTTTTGTTTTCCTCGGCACTTACCGCTTGAAATTCGCAAGATTTAGCGAATACTTCCAACTGTTGCATGAACTCGTCGATGGTTTGTGTCGGTTTCTGTTTACTTGTCAGGAGTTGATGTCTGTTAAATACAATGTTTGTTGGTTTCATATAAATAGCGTCTAGCGTTTCTATGGCGCCGTTGTAATCCGTGGCGTCGCTTATGATTTCGAAAATTGTCGCCGAGACAGAATTGATCAATGCGAAAAGATTTTGCGCATTGTTTTCGATTTGGTCGTTATTTAACGTGCGTAGGTAATATTCAAATGTTAGTTTCCAATGTTTGTATATTTTTTCCGAATTCGGAGCAGTTGGTTCTGTGTTAAATCTTTCTGGCCGCAGTAATTTGTCCATTTTTTTTTTTTTTTTTTTTTCTTATTTTAAGCTGATAAAATTGTAATGATAAAAGAAGAATCAAATTCCTTTTTGTAATGTATTTCCTTTGTTTCTTCTGTGGGAACACACGGCATGCACGGGCGATGTGTCCTGCACGTAATGCCGAGTGTAGAAAATGTAAAAAAAATGGCCATTGGGCTAAGGTATGTAGATCATCCTCCTCTCCTGCTGCTGTGTTGTACGACCCGGACTCCCCCCCCCACCCAATCTCTCCTGACTAGGAACGGGTGCCAAAGACATCACCTACACCAAAGCGAAATAAATGGGCAGGTAGTGAATGCTATGGTAGACTCCGGCAGCGTGAGGACGTTCATTAGCAAAAATACAGCAAGAAAGCTGAAACTTTTTGTTATCCCCAAACTGAAAACCGTAGCATTGGCGGACCCGAATCATCATGCTAAAATCATCGGCGAAACTGTTGTTGACATCTCTCTAAACGGTAAAAACCACCACGCCATGACGGTGGAAGTAATTAAGGACCTGTTCACGGATATGATTGTCGGAAAAGACCTTCTAAAACAATATAAAACTGTGACGTTGAAATTCGACGGTCCCAGGGAAGAACTTGTTATTGGAGCGATGGGTAAGAGTAACAGTTTTCCATGTATCAAAATTTCTCCTCCTCCCCTCTTCTCTCATCTTTCTACTCGGACGACCCCTATTGCCACCAAATCTCGTCGTCACTCATTCACTGACAACATTTTTATTAAAGAGGAAACTGCCAGAATGCTGAGGGAAGGCATAATAGAGCCCTCTATATCTCCTTGGCGAGCCCAAGTTTTAGTGACCTCTAACGAGAATCAAAAAAAAAAGAATGGTGGTCGACTACAGCGACACCATAAATAGATTTACAGAACTGGATGCCTATCCCATGCCTAACATTACTAAAATGATTGATGACATAGCTCGATACAACGTTTTTACAACACTTGACCTGAAGTCTGCTTACCATCAAATCCCAATTAGTCACGCCGATCGGAAATACACAGCATTCGAAGTAAATGGAAAACTTTACCAATTTACTCGTATCCCTTTTGGAGTCACTAACGGAGTGAGTGCCTTTCAAAGATGCATCGATGACATTGTAGAAAGAGAAAAATTAACAGATACTTTTGTGTATGTAGACAATGTCACGATATGCGGAAAGGATCAACAAGAACACGATTACAACCTTCAAAGGTTTTATAATGTAGCAAAAAAATGCAACATCACACTCAACCAAAGTAAGAGCATCATTTCTACTACTTCTATCACACTTCTTGGGTACACAATCCAGAACAACCAAATTACTCCTGATTACCTGAGGCTAAAACCACTCCTTGAAATGCCACCGCCTCTAAATCTACAGTAGCAAAAACGAATAATTGGTATGTTCTCTTACTATAGTAAATTCATTCGAAATTTTTCTGATAAGATACTGCCGCTGAACCATAACAGGGAGTTTCCACTACCCCCGTCTATTCTAAATTCTTTTCAGACGCTGAAGACCGACTTAAGTAATGCCACCCTTATAACTGTTGACCCGGACAAAGAATTTGTAGTGGAAACTGATGCCAGTAAATACTGCATTGCTGCTACGCTGAACCAATAGGGTAGACCCGTTGCATTCTTTTCTCGGACACTAAGTCCGAACGAGATTAGACATCACGCGGTCGAAAAAGAAGCTGCTGCTGTAGCAGAAAAAATTAATCTTCCACCTCTTCTTTCTCTTCTTCTTCCTCTTTCTCTTCTTCTTTCTCTTCTTCTTTCTCTTCTTCTTTCTCTTCTTCTTTCTCTTCTTCTTTCCACGTCGTCCCTCGTAGACTACGCTCTCAGCCTTCTGCCGTCTTGCCTCCAGCGACCCGTTTTTATATCAAACTGGACTCTCGTCTCCGCGAGAGAACACGAGATTTCACGGGATTACCTGGCGATATTAAGCCTAGGACGCCATCTTGCCGCTCTTTGGGCGGTCCAGCCCTGCAGAGCGCGCATCGAGACCGTTTTCCAGGTAATCCCATGTTTTCACAATTTATAACACACTCCCCCCTGATCTCATTATCACAGAAAGAGCAGGGAGGCCGTGTCCTTTTTCTTCGAGTGCTTCTTCGGGGAGGGGGATTCGGGGCCTCATCGTCATCCGTGCTGTCTTCCGTGGCAGGAAGGTCAGCGAACCTGAGGCTGCGCATCGCAGCATCACTGTCCGGGCTTTCATCAGCAGTAGGAGGGTCAGTACATTCAAGGCTATCACTCTCAGTGTCGCTGCGCGATGAAGCCGTCATGAACCAGAATGATGGTTCGCTGGTCACGGATTCAATGTCATTATCCTCGTTAAATGGCAGCTGCGTTTGGAATACCGATCTTAAGTCTTTAATGTGACGGGGTACTCCATCAACTCGCACCGCCTGCGGGCTGATCACTTCAGTGACACGACCGGTTCCGTAACGAGTCGTGCACTGGCCTCGGGTTTTTTTTAACCCAAACGAC
Organism: Sepiola atlantica; assembly: GCA_963556195.1. Classification (NCBI taxonomy): domain Eukaryota; kingdom Metazoa; phylum Mollusca; class Cephalopoda; order Sepiida; family Sepiolidae; genus Sepiola; species Sepiola atlantica. The sequence continues at coordinate 33,886,634 of OY744527.1, read as the reverse complement.
ATCTCCTTTTTTCATTTTCTCCTGTGGAGGTTCTGGTTCGGGCAGTAAGCTGCTCTCCAAACCTCTCGCCCTGACATGGTATGTATGTAGCGCATTAGCTGGCGCGGTGGAGGGTGAAGTATCGTCCTTAGGGGTGACGTTATACCAATAGACTGCTTCAGCCACCGTACACCCCTTCCGCGCTGCGATGGTCTTGATAGTCCTATGGTTGCGCTCAATAATTCCGTTCCCACTGGGCACATGGGCACACCGAAAACGCAGACGGACACCCCAGCCATCTACAAACTGTTTGAACGGTGCACTAACAAAAGCGGGGCCATTGTCGGTCAATATCTCAGAAGGAGGGCCACGCTCAAGGAACACACTTTCCAACTCATGGACAATGGCAGCCGTATCCTGCCGGCGAAGGGACCGCCACAATGCAAATCGGGACGGTCCGCAGTCAATAAGGGTCAAGAAATTCCCCCCGTTGTAGTGAGTTATGTCCATCGCAATCCTATCCCAGTTATACTTCACACCGAGTGTGCCCTTCTTCCACCGGACAGGTGCTGGGTCGATCGATTGGCAGGTGTTGCAACTTCTCACAACAGATTTCACAGCCCTCCGTGACACAGAGGGGTCAACCAACCTGGCGAAGTAAAAGGTTCGGTTTACACCAGGGTGCCCGCTTTGGCAATGGACATCAGCGATACGCTCTGGGCTGAGTCTACGTCCCACCGCAGCACAATTTACAGGTGCTGGTTCGTTCACTTCTTTCTGCAGGTCCAGCCAACGGCGAGGCACTCTGGTCAATCGATCCGCTCGATTCAAACAGGACTGCATCAGTGTCACATCTATGACCAAGTTGTATTCATTGATGGTTTCGGTTAGGGTAGCAAGCCGCCTCCGGATTAACATTTCGGCCGATGCCTTCGTTGTCAGCCGTGCTTTTCCGTTCAAGGCATCGGTCATCCACCGATGCACACACGTGGAATCCGTGATAACGTGGAGGACGCTAGCCTGCCACTGAAGCGCTAGATTGACTCCTTTCAGTGTAGCATCGAGTTCAGCTAGGTTTATGTGCTTAGCGTCATTCTCTGGCCGGAGCCAGCAGGCATCTTCTACTATACTTCCGTTGACTGCCAGAGCAACGCCAAGGGCAAGTGAGCTGGCGTCCACCCAAACTGTAAACTCACTCCCATCGACGCACCAGCTCCCTCGTACAGGGTCATCATTGGTCACTCTGGCCACAGCTTCCACCAGCATGCTTCGCAGGGAAGGATCACGCACCTCATCGTCCCATCCTGTTGACAAAGAAGTTGCCCGTCGCTTTATAGCCGCCACAGCCACTCGGAGCCACCCACACACAGGGAAGTGACCCACCAGTTTTCCACACACGGAAAACGTGCTCCGACGTGTGATGGTAGATGGGATTTCCGGGATTTCACCGCCCCTTCCCCATTGGAGGCCATCTGCACTTCCGCTCACCTGCAGCCCGAGCACTTTCGCCCCATCCTGCAGCCGCTCCGGTTCCTTGCACGACAACCCGAAGTGCTCAAAGTGTTCTTTGACCGCCTGGGCAGACAGCAGGCTCTCATTGACAAAAATGTCGTCTATATAAGACGATGTCGCCTGTTGCACAGCTTTATCCTGACGCCGGATCGCCCGCATGATCGCCGTCATGATGCCCGGGGCTACATTCAAGCCGAACCCCAGCCTGGTCAAGCAATAGCGAGTTCCTTTGATTACCACCGTCTGGAATGGCCACAGCGATTTCTCAACATGTATTTGTAGGTAAGCTCTTCGCAAGTCCAGTATGGCCGCTTCCGCACCCTGCCGTCGCCACTCTCGCAGTTTATGAGCACAAACGTCAGCCCCCGAAGTGTACGGGTCAACGTGTTCATTGAGTTCCCGGTAATCAAGAACAGGTCGAACTTTCTGCTTGTTCTCTTGTCTGATAGCCATCAGGGGAATTAGCCCCCGCGGGGGCCCGAGCTCATCCTCTGGGTATGGAATTAACCAGCCGTTATCCAACCACACTTGAAGTTCTGCCTCGTACTGCCCCCTAAGCCATGCAGGAGGGGGATACTCTGTCAGCCGATTCCGCAAAGACACTGGTGGCTGGTCGCCTGCCCACTTCCAGGACGCTGTCCATGTGTTTGTGCCCTTGTCATATTCTGCGTGGAAATCGGGTTCGTCAAGAGTGATTGCTGCACACATTTGTTTGTCTGGTCGAGGGAATCTCACATCACCGACGCTGTTTACAGTAATTCCGCCTAGCTGTGTAATAGTGTCCATTCCAAGGAGAAGGTCATATCCGAGCAGCTCCCCATCGACCACCAACACCGTCACAGCCACCGGGGGGCCATTGTCAATGCTGATATGAACAACACTGGATCCACAACACACTAATGAGCCTTTGCCGACAGTCAGGACGGGGATCTGTCGTTTCTTCCATGTGATGCAACATTCCTTTCGAAGGAGGGTTTGGGTACAGCCGGTGTCAACCAGCGCTGAACGTTTACACCCATCAACTTGAACTGTCACTGCAGGAAGCGCTTTGTTCAATGCCGCTTTGGGGAGGGTGCTAGCGCTGCGGCGTCCTCCCCTTGCCCGTTTCCCGGACAATTCCGTGCTATGTGGCCTGGCTTATTGCATTGGTAACACCGTATTACTTTTCGTGCTCCATAATTTGGGGTGCGCCTTGTGCCGCCTCTGCAGTCTCTGGAGAAGTGGTTGGGGCCACCACATGTATAGCATCGTAGGCCCTCTGCTGGCGAGTCCAAGGTGTCAACCGCTGCAGAGACCAGTTCTCGATCGTCCTTCAAGATGTTTCGTGCTCTCGCCAACAACTCCACCAATTCAATCTCTGTGAGTCTCAATGATGCTCGCAGCAGTCGGCTTGCATCGTCCGGAAGTCCAGACAAAAAGGCGCATGCCAATATGCGGTCACTCGCACCGCCGAAGGGAGCAGCAAGCTTTTTCAAGTCGGCCATGTAGACGTCCACTGTCTCCCCCGGCCCAAGCCGGCGTTCGGAAAATTGCCTCCAGGCAACAAAAGGATCTGCACCAAATGCCCCGTGCAGCGCCTGTGCAATCTGCTCCATGGTCGCATCATTACTGAGCTGCTGGTACACAGCGTAAGCCCCCTTAGTGAGTCTCAATGGGATGACCATAGCTGGGTCTTTAATTTTGCACAACCGGCAAACACGCTCGGCCTTCTCCAGCCATTCGACCACCGATGGACCAGCAGGAGAGCCGTCGAATTCCGGAATCAATCTGATGTCGAATTTTTCCATAACAATGCCGAAAATAGCTTGTAGCAGAAAAAAATAATCTTCCACCTCTTCTTTCTCTTCTTCTTCCTCTTTCTCTTCCTCTTTCTCTTCTTCTTTCTCTTCTTCTTTCTCTTCTTCTTTCTCTTCTTCTTTCTCTTCTTCTTTCCACGTCGTCCCTCGTAGACTACGCTCTCAGCCTTCTGCCGTCTTGCCTCCAGCGACCCGTTTTTATATCAAACTGGACTCTCGTCTCCGCGAGAGAACACGAGATTTCACGGGATTACCTGGCGATATTAAGCCTAGGACGCCATCTTGCCGCTCTTTGGGCGGTCCAGCCCTGCAGAGCGCGCATCGAGACCGTTTTCCAGGTAATCCCATGTTTTCACAATTTATAACACAGCTGCGATTGTCGAAGCTCTTCGAAAGTGGCGACACTTCTTACTCGGGAGACATTTCAAAGTTATTACAGATCAAAAGAGCGTCAGTTTTATGTTCGATAATAAGAGAAAATCAAAAATTAAAAATGATAAGATATGTCGTTGGCGGATCGAACTGTCACAATTCAAATTCAGCATTACTTACCGCCCAGGAACGGAAAATACAGCTGCTGATACGTTTTCTCGCATCTCTGCATTAACGCACACTTTGCAAGACCTCCGCGACTTGCATGCTACACTATGCCATCCTGGAGTCACGCGACTCAGCCACTTCATCCGGACAAGAAACCTTCCTTTTTCTTTAGAACAAATTAAAAACATAACAGACTCGTGCCCCTCCTGTCAGTATTTGAAACCTAAATTTGCCAGTTGTAACAAAGGAACACTCATACAGGCTATATTACCTTTCCAGCGACTAAACATCGACTTTAAAGGCCTTTTACCTACCTCTGTACGTGGTAACAAATACTTACTCACCATAATTGATGAATATACTCGCTTTCCCTTTGCCTTCCCCTGTAAGGATATGACTAGTAAAACCGTGATCCATTGCCTAAACCAACTATTTGCTATTTTTGGCATGCCCGATATGATACACACTGACTGAGCTGCTGACTTCCTTGCAGGAGAAATCAAAGATTACTTACGTGGCAAAGGTATCGCCACCTCTAAAACAAGTAGGTATCACCCTGAGGGTAACGGGCAAGTTGAGAAGCTCAATGGAACTTTATGGAAGGCCATCCAAACGACCTTACACTCTAGCAACATGAAACTGCCTCATTGGGAAGAGATACTACCAAACGCTCTCCATTCAATCAGGTCGTTACTGTGCACTGCCACCAATATGACTCCTCATGAGAGAATGTTCAAATATTGTCGTAGATCTTCCTCCGGAACTTCTGTTCCCACTTGGGCGAAACCAGGCCCAGTATATGTCAGAAACCATACTAAGTCTAGTAAGCTCGACCCTCCAGTAACCCCTGCTACCTTATTAGACATCAACCCCTACTATGCTCATGTACGACTACCCTCTGGTGCGGAAAAAAGGAAATACATTACAAAAAGGAATTTGATTCTTCTTTTATCATTACAATTTTATCAGCTTAAAATATATACACGTGTTTGGCAAAGTCAATATGGCGGAATCCTTAGTTCCGGCCAAAAAGGAATAACCATGACTCATTTCCTGAAGAGTTACAGTAATTTATTATAACACATACTATTTCAATCTTAAGCGGTAAAGACAAAAACATGCTATTTTAATCTTAAGCGATAATGAATACAAACATTCTATTTCAATCTTAAGCGATAATGAATACGAATATTCTATTTCAATCTTAAGCGATACAGACCACAAACATACTATTTGATTCTTAAGCGGTAAAGACACAAACATGCTATTTGAATCTTAAGCGATAATGAATACGAACATTCTATTTCAATCTTAAGCAATAATGAATACGAACATTCTATTTCAATCTTAAGCGATAAAGAATACGAACATTCTATTTCAATCTTAAGCAATAATGAATACGAACATTCTATTTCAATCTTAAGCGATACAGACCACAAACATACTATTTGATTCTTAAGCGGTAAAGACACAAACATGCTATTTGAATCTGAAGCGATAATGAATACGAACATTCTATTTAAATCTTAAGCGATACAGACCACAAACATGCTATTTCAATCTTAAGCGATTCATACAACGAACATTCTATTTCAAGGTTAAGCAATACAGACCACAAACATTTTATTTCAATCTTAAGCGATACAGACCACGAACCTGCTTTTTCAATCTTAAGCAGTACAGACCACGAACATGCTATTTACATCTTAAGCGATACAGACAACGAACATTCTATTTCAATATTAAGCGATACAGACGATAAACATGCTATTTCAATCTTAAGCGATACAGACAACGAACATTCTATTTCAATCTTAAGCGATACAGACGATAAACATGCTATTTCAATCTTAAGCGATACAGACAACGAACATTCTATTTCAATGTTAAGCGATTCAGACAACGAACATTCTATTTCAATCTTAAGCGATACAGACCACGAACATTCTATTTCAATCGTAAGCGATACAGACCACGGACATTCTATTTCAATCGTAAGCGATACAGACCATGAACATTCTATTTCAATCTTAAGCGATACAGACCATGAACATGCTATTTCAATCTTAAGCAGTACAGACCACGGACATGCTATTTCAATCTTAAGCGATAAAGACCACGAACATTCTATTTCAATCTTAAGCGATACAGACCACGAACATTCTATTTCAATCTTAAGCGATAAAGACCACGAACATTCTATTTCAATCTTAAGCGATACAGACCACGAACATTCTATTTCAATCTTAAGCGATAAAGACCACGAACATGCTATTTCAATCTTAAGCGATACAGACAACGAACATTCTATTTCAATCTTAAGCGATACAGATCAGAAACATTCTATTTCAATCTTAAGCGATACAGACCACAAACATTCTATTTCAATCTTAAGCGATACAGACCACGTACATGCTATTTCAATCTTAAGCAGTACAGACCACGAACATGCTATTTCAATCTTAAGCGATACAGACCACGAACATGCTATCTCAATCTTAAGCGATACAGACCACGAACATGCTATTTCAATCTTAAGCGATTCAGACCACGAACATTCTATTTCAATCTTAAGCGATACAGACCACAAACATTCTATTTCCATCTTAAGCGATACAGACCACGAACATTCTATTTCAATCTAAAGCCATACAGACCACGAACCTTCTATTTCAATCTGAAGCGATAAAGACCACGAACATGCTGTTTCAATCTTAAGCGATTCAGACAACGAACATTCTATTTCAATCTTAAGCGATTCAGACCACAAACATGCTATCTCAATCTTAAGCGATACAGACCACGAACATTCTATTTCAATCTTAAGCGATACAGACCACGAACATACTATTTCAATCTTATGCGATACAGACTACGAACATACTATTTCAATCTTAAGCGATACAGACCACAAACATTTTCTTTCAATCTTAAGCGATACAGACCACAAACATGCTATTTCAATCTTAAGCAGTACAGACCACAAACATGCTATTTCAATCTTAAGCAGTACAGACCACAAACATGCTATTTCAATCTTAAGCAGTACAGACCACAAACATGCTATTTCAATCTTAAGCAGTACAGACCACAAACATGCTATTTCAATCTTAAGCAGTACAGACCACAAACATGCTATTTCAATCTTAAGCGATACAGACCACGAACATTCTATTTCAATCTTAAGCGATACAGACCACGAACATTCTATTTCAATCTTAAGCGATACAGACCACGAACATTCTATTTCAATCTTAAGCGATACAGACCACAAACATTCTATTTCCATCTTAAGCGATACAGACCACGAACATTCTATTTCAATCTTAAGCAATACAGACCACAAACACGCTATCTCAATCTTAAGCGATACAGACCACGAACATTCTATTTCAATCTTAAGCGATACAGACCACAAACATTTTCTTTCAATCTTAAGCGATACAGACCACAAACATGCTATTTCAATCTTAAGCAGTACAGACCACGAACATGCTATTTCAATCATAAGCAGTACAGACCACAAACATGCTATTTCAATCTTAAGCGATACAGACCACGAACATGCTATTTCAATCTTAAGCGATACAACCACGAACATGCTATTTCAATCTTAAGCGATTCAGACAACGAACATTCTATATCAATATTAAGCGATACAGACCACGAACATTCTATTTCCATCTTAAGCGATACAGACCACGAACATTCTATTTCAATCTAAAGCCATACAGACCACGAACCTTCTATTTCAATCTGAAGCGATAAAGACCACGAACATTCTATTTTAATCTTAAGCGATACAGACCACGAACATGCTATTTCAATCTTAAGCGATACAGACCACGAACATTCTATTTCAATCTTAAGCGATACAGACCACGAACATGCTATTTCAATCTTAAGCGATACAGACCACGAACATTCTATTTCAATCTTAAGCGATACAGACCACGAACATTCTATTTCAATCTTAAGCGATACAGACCACGAACATTCTATTTCAATCTTAAGCGATACAGACCACGAACATTCTATTTCAATCTTAAGCGATACAGACCACGAACATGCTATTTCAATCTTAAGCGATACAGACCACACACATTCTATTTCAATCGTAAGCGATAAAGACCACAAACATGCTATTTCAATCTTAAGCGATACAGACCACAAACATTCTATTTCAATCTTAAGCGATAAAGACCACGAACATTCTATTTCAATCTTAAGCGATTCAGACAACGAACATTCTATTTCAATCTTAAGCGATTCAGACCACAAACATGCTATCTCAATCTTAAGCGATACAGACCACGAACATTCTATTTCAATCTTAAGCGATTCAGACAACGAACATTTTATTTTAATCTTAAGCGATACAGACCACGAACATTCTATTTCAATCTTAAGCGATAAAGACCACGAACATTCTATTTCAATCTTAAGCGATACAGACCACGAACATGCTATTTCAATCTTAAGCGATACAGACCACGAACATTCTATTTCAATCTTAAGCGATACAGACCACGAACATGCTATTTCAATCTTAAGCGATACAGACAACGAACATTCTATTTCAATCTTAAGCGATACACACCACGAACATTCTATTTCAATCTTAAGCCATACAGACCACGAACATTCTATTTCAATCTCAAGCGATACAGACCACGAACATTCTATTTCAATCTTAAGCAATACAGACCACGAACATTCTATTTCAATCTTAAGCGATACAGACCACGAACATTCTATTTCAATCTTAAGCGATACAGACCACGAACATTCTATTTCAATCTTAAGCGATAAAGACCACGAACATTCTATTTCAATCTCAAGCGATACAGACCACGAACATTCTATTTCAATCTTAAGCAATACAGACGACGAACATTCTATTTCAATCTTAAGCGATACAGACCACGAACATTCTATTTCAATCTTAAGCGATACAGTCCACGAAGATTCTATTTCAATCTTAAGCGATACAGATCAGAAACATTCTATTTCAATCTTAAGCGATACAGACCACGAACCTTCTATTTCAATCTTAAGCGATACAGACCACGAACATGCTATTTCAATCTTAAGCAGTACAGACCACGAACATTCTATTTCAATTCGAAGCGATACAACCACGAACATGCTATTTCAATCTTAAGCAGTACAGACCACGAACATTCTATTTCAATTCTAAGCGATACAACCACGAACATGCTATTTCAATCTTAAGCAGTACAGACCACGAACATTCTATTTCAATTCTAAGCGATACAACCACGAACATGCTATTTACATCTTAAGCGATTCAGACAACGAACATTCTATATCAATCTTAAGCGATTCAGACAACGAACATTCTATTTCAATATTAAGCGATACAGACCACGAACATTCTATTTCAATCTTAAGCGATACAGACCACGAACATGCTATTTCAATCTTAAGCGATACAGACCACACACATTCTATTTCAATCGTAAGCGATAAAGACCACGAACATGCTATTTCAATCTTAAGCGATACAGACCACAAACATTCTATTTCAATCTTAAGCGATAAAGACCACGAACATTCTATTTCAATCTTAAGCGATAAAGACCACAAACATTCTATTTCAATCTTAAGCGATACAGATCAAAAACATTCTATTTCAATCTTAAGCGATACAGACCACGAACATTCTATTTCAATCTTAAGCGATAAAGACCACAAACATTCTATTTCAATCTTAAGCGATACAGATCAGAAACATTCTATTTCAATCTTAAGCGATAAAGACCACGAACATGCTATTTCAATCTTAAGCGATACAGACCACGTACATGCTATTTCAATCTTAAGCAGTACAGACCACGAACATGCTATTTCAATCTGAAGCGATACAGACCACGAACATGCTATCTCAATCTTAAGCGATACAGACCACGAACATGCTATTTCAATCTTAAGCGATTCAGACCACGAACATTCTATTTCAATCTTAAGCGATACAGACCACAAACATTCTATTTCCATCTTAAGCGATACAGACCACGAACATGCTATTTCAATCTTAAGCGATACAACCACGAACATGCTATTTCAATCTTAAGCGATACAGACCACGAACCTTCTATTTAAATCTTAAGCGATGCCGACCACGAACATGCTATTTCAATTTTAAGCGATACAGACGACAAACATTCTATTTCAATCTTAAGCGATACAGACCACGAACATGCTATTTCAATCTAAAGCAGTACAGACCCCGAACATGCTATTTCAATCTTAAGCGATACAACCACAAACATGCAATTTCAATCTTAAGCGATTCAGACAACGAACATTTTATTTTAATCTTAAGCGATACAGACCACGAACATTCTATTTCAATCTTAAGCGATAAAGACCACGAACATTCTATTTCAATCTTAAGCGATACAGACCACGAACATGCTATTTCAATCTTAAGCGATACAGACCACGAACATTCTATTTCAATCTTAAGCGATACAGACCACGAACATGCTATTTCAATCTTAAGCGATACAGACAACGAACATTCTATTTCAATCTTAAGCGATACAGACCACGAACATTCTATTTCAATCTTAAGCCATACAGACCACGAACATTCTATTTCAATCTCAAGCGATACAGACCACGAACATTCTATTTCAATCTTAAGCAATACAGACCACGAACATTCTATTTCAATCTTAAGCGATACAGACCACGAACATTCTATTTCAATCTTAAGCGATACAGACCACGAACATTCTATTTCAATCTTAAGCGATAAAGACCACGAACATTCTATTTCAATCTCAAGCGATACAGACCACGAACATTCTATTTCAATCTTAAGCAATACAGACCACGAACATTCTATTTCAATCTTAAGCGATACAGACCACGAACATTCTATTTCAATCTTAAGCGATACAGTCCACGAAGATTCTATTTCAATCTTAAGCGATACAGATCAGAAACATTCTATTTCAATCTTAAGCGATACAGACCACGAACCTTCTATTTCAATCTTAAGCGATACAGACCACGAACATTCTATTTCAATCTTAAGCAGTACAGACCACGAACATTCTATTTCAATTCGAAGCGATACAACCACGAACATGCTATTTCAATCTTAAGCAGTACAGACCACGAACATTCTATTTCAATTCTAAGCGATACAACCACGAACATGCTATTTCAATCTTAAGCAGTACAGACCACGAACATTCTATTTCAATTCTAAGCGATACAACCACGAACATGCTATTTACATCTTAAGCGATTCAGACAACGAACATTCTATATCAATCTTAAGCGATTCAGACAACGAACATTCTATTTCAATATTAAGCGATACAGACCACGAACATTCTATTTCCATCTTAAGCGATACAGACCACGAACATTCTATTTCAATCTAAAGCCATACAGACCACGAACCTTCTATTTCAATCTGAAGCGATACAGACTACAAACATTCTATTTCAATCTTAAGCGATACAGACCACGAACATGCTATTTCAATCTTAAGCAGTACAGACCACGAACATTCTATTTCAATTCGAAGCGATACAACCACGAACATGCTATTTCAATCTTAAGCAGTACAGACCACGAACATTCTATTTCAATTCTAAGCGATACAACCATGAACATGCTATTTCAATCTTAAGCAGTACAGACCACGAACATTCTATTTCAATTCTAAGCGATACAACCACGAACATGCTATTTCAATCTTAAGCGATTCAGACAACGAACATTCTATATCAATCTTAAGCGATTCAGACAACGAACATTCTATTTCAATATTAAGCGATACAGACCACGAACATTCTATTTCCATCTTAAGCGATACAGACCACGAACATTCTATTTCAATCTAAAGCCATACAGACCACGAACCTTCTATTTCAATCTGAAGCGATACAGACTACGAACATTCTATTTCAATCTTAAGCGATACAGACCACGAACATTCTATTTCAATCTTAAGCGATACAGACCACAAACATTCTATTTCAATCTTAAGCGATACAGACCACAAACATTCTATTTCCATCTTAAGCGATACAGACCACGAACATGCTATTTCAATCTTAAGCGATTCAGACAACGAACATTCAATTTCAATCTTAAGCGATACAGACCACGAACATACTATTTCAATCTTAAGCGATACAGACCACAAACATTTTCTTTCAATCTTAAGCGATACAGACTACAAACATTCTATTTCCATCTTAAGCGATACAGACAACGAACATACTATTTCAATCTTAAGCGATACAGACCACAAACATTTTCTTTCAATCTTAAGCGATACAGACCACGAACATGCTATTTCAATCTTAAGCGATACAGACCACAAACATTCTATTTCAATCTTAAACGATACAGACCACGAACATGCTATTTCAATCTTAAGCGATACAACCACGAACATGCTATATCAATCTTAAGCGATTCAGACAACGAACATTCTATTTCAATATTAAGCGATACAGACCACAAACATTCTATTTCCATCTTAAGCGATACAGACCACGAACATGCTATTTCAATCTTAAGCGATTCAGACAACGAACATTCAATTTCAATCTTAAGCGATACAGACCACGAACATACTATTTCAATCTTAAGCGATACAGACCACAAATATTTTCTTTCAATCTTAAGCGATACAGACTACAAACATTCTATTTCCATCTTAAGCGATACAGACCACGAACATACTATTTCAATCTTAAGCGATACAGACCACAAACATTTTCTTTCAATCTTAAGCGATACAGACCACGAACATTCTATTTCAATCTTAAGCGATACAGACCACAAACATTCTATTTCCATCTTAAACGATACAGACCACGAACATGCTATTTCAATCTTAAGCGATTCAGACAACGAACATTCTATATCAATCTTAAGCGATTCAGACAACGAACATTCTATTTCAATATTAAGCGATACAGACCACGAACATTCTATTTCCATCTTAAGCGATACAGACCACGAACATTGTATTTCAATCTAAAGCCATACAGACCACGAACATTCTATTTCAATCTTAAGCGATACAGACCACGAACATTCTATTTCAACCTTAAGCGATACAGACCACGAAGATTCTATTTCAATCTTAAGCGATACAGACCACTTTACAAAAGAAAAGAAAAACATCCAAAGAAAAAACGCAATTTTAACAAACAGGCATACAGAAACGATATTAATTTTACATTAAACAATGAATATAATATTTAAAAGCCTGATCATCTAAAATACTACTTTAAGCTTAAGCGCTACACTCAAACGAAAATTCTATTTCAACCTTTGACGGTACACACAACTGAAAATTCTAATTCAATCTTAAGCGGTACACACAACAGAAAATCCTATTTCAATCTTAAGCGGTACACACAACCGAAAATTCTATTTACACCTTAAGCGGTACACACAACCGAAAATTCTATTTCCACCTTAAGCGGTACACACAACCAAAAATTCTATTTCCACCTTTAGCGGTACAGACAACCGAAAATTATATTTCCATCTTAAGCAGTATACACAACCGAAAATTCTTGTTCCACCTTTAGCGGTACACACAACCAAAAATTCTATTTCCACCTTTAGCGGTACAGACAACCGAAAATTCTATTTATACTTTAAGCGGTACAGACAACAAAAAATTCTATTTCCACCTTAAGCAGTACACACAACTGAAAATTCTATTTCCACCTTAAGCGTACACACAACCGAAAATTCTATTTCCACATTTAGCGCTACACACAACCGAAAATTCTATTTCCACCTTTAGCAGTACACACAACCGAAAATTCTATTTCCATATTAAGCGGTACACACAACAGAAAATTCTATTTCTACATTTAGCGGTACAAACAGCCGAAAATTTTATTTCCACCTTTAGCAGTGCACACAACAGAAAATTCTATTTCCACCTTAAGCGGTACACATAACCGAAAATTCTATTTCAACTTTAAGCGGTACACACATCCGAAAATTCTATTTCCACTTTTAGAGTACACACAACAAAAAAATCTATTTCCTAATTTAGCGGTACAGACAACAAAAAATTCTATTTCCACCTTAAGCGGTACACACAACCAAAAAATCTGTTTCCACCTTTAGCGGTACAGACAACCGAAAATTATATTTCCGTCTTTAGCAGTATACACAACCGAAAATTCTATTTCCATCTTAAGCGGTACACACAACAGAAAATTATATTTCCACATTTAGCAGTACAGACAACCGAAAATTCTATTTCCATCTTAAGCGGTACACACAACCGAAAATTCTATTTCCACATTTAGCGGTACAAACAGCCGAAAATTCTCTTTCCACCTTTAGCAGTGCACACAACAGAAAATTCTATTTCCAGCTTAAGCGGTACACACAACCGAAAATTCCATTTCCACCTTAAGCGATACACACAACCGATAATTCTATTTCCAGCTTAAGCGGTACACACAACCGAAAATTCTACTACCACCTTAAGCGGTACACACAACCGAAAATTCTATTTCCACGTTAAGCGGCACACACAATAAAAAATTCTCTTTCCACATTTAGCGGTACACAGAACTGAAAATTCTACTTCCACTGTAAGCGGTACACACAACCGAAAATTATATTTCCACCTGAAGCGGTACACACAACTGAATATTCTATTTCCATCTTAAGCGGTACACACAACCGAAAATTCTATTTCCACATTTTGCGGTACACACAGCCGAAAATTCTATTTCCACTTTTAGCAGTACACACAACCGAAAATTCTATTTCCACCTTAAGCGGTACACACAACCGGAAATTATATTTCTACCTAAAGCGGTACACACAACCGAAAATTCTATTTCCACCTTAAGCGGTACACACAACTGAAAACTCTATTTCCACCTTTAGCGGCACACACAACAAGAATTATATTTCCACCTTAAGCGGTACACACAGCCGACAATTCTATTTCAACATTAAGCGGTACAAACAACCGAAAATTCTATTTCAATCTTAAGCGGTATACACAACCAAAAATTCTATTTCCACCTTCAGCGGCACATTCAACCGAAAATTCTATTTCTACCTTAAGCGGTACACACAACCGAAAATTCTATTTCCACCTTAAGCGGTACACACAACCAGAAATTCAATTTCCACTTTAAGTGGCACAGACAATCGGACGTGCTATTTAAAACTTAAGCGTAACTTACCAACGAAAATACGAAAATGCTATTTCAACCATCAATCAAGCGATACAAATCAAAGACAATCCTTTTTCAAGCTTTAGCGGTACAGACCAACGAATATGCTATTTTAAATTTGAGCATGAGTGATCAACAGAAAATGCTATTTAACCATAAGCGGTACAGATCAACAAAACCTAAGTTGTACCGGCAAACTGCAAGCGGTACAGCTCGACAAAAACGCTATCCAAAAATTGATACCTCGATACCTTTTCTTCAGGAAACAAAGCCTACGCCACCTTTAAAACGCGTTTCATGCCTGGCATATTTATAGTCTCAGTAGACGCATGCGTGGATCGAACAGTGTATTGCCTCCTCAAGCATTGGAGACAAACGGACATACTCACGTTGACACACCGGTTGTTTAGCCATTGAAGTTAAGCAACATTGTGTCTCGTCAGTACCAGATGGGTGACCGTTTTATTAAGACCAGGCGCTGTATGTCGGTGGATGGCGATAACTCACTGCAAAAAGTCAAATTGTAAAAAAACTACATATCGCCATCTCTTCTGACCGGGGATTGCTTGTGGATTTGATATTCCTTAGAAACTTCCCACGAAGGAGGAAACCGGCTCAATACGCCCAGGGGGAATGTAGCATCAGGTAGCAGATACCAATGAACGCTCTATTACAAACCTGACTGACCAACGAAAATTTTATTTCAACCATAAGCGGTACATACCAACCAACATGTTATTGTCATCTTAAACGTGACATACCAACCAACATGTTATTGTCATCTTAAACGTGTCAGACCAACACACATGTATTTACAAACTTAAGCGGACAAAAGCTTTTATAGAGATGCTTGGACGCATCTACTGTAAGATGCGTCCATTTTGTTTGTGCGTTTAGCGATGAAAGTGATATTGTAAATTGAAGTGTGACGGACAGACCGACCGAGCGACAGACGCGACGATGAATCTCAAAATACTTCAAATTCAGAAATGAACAAAAATTGAAATATCCTTGTAAACGTTTTTTTTTTTTAAATTAATAGGAGTCCAGGAAGTGGGTCTCGTTCTTTTACAGGTTGGATAACAATTTAGCAAAAATAAATCATTTTAAAACACACGCACGCTCTCTCTCTCTCTCTCTCTCTCTCTCTCTCTCTCTCTCTCTCACACCACACACGCACACACACGCACACTGTCTGATTACTAAAATGTTTCGTGTTATACTAACTAAAAAGTTGCTTAGCGGCGAATGCACGCAGACGCGATCACGCATAGCGCGTGCTGAAAGAATCAGGAGTCGAACGTTTAAAAATAACAGAACCAGTCAGTCTGCGACATCACGACAATAACAATTCCTTAAAATAACATGGACAATAAAGACTATACTGTAACGGTCGTTTAACCGAATTCGAAAGGGCTATAAATACTTGTTTCTTTCATTTTATATTTTAAGTTTTCGTACGCGGCTTGAATTTTGAAGAACCGCCACGTTTGGAAAGGTGCCGCTAAAGACACTTTTTCCCGCCAAAACAGAGTAAAAAATCGACTTCGAAATCTAATGGGAATCGTGATGATTTCTTCTCTTTCCTGCAGCCTCATCTCACAGGAAAAACGTTGATTATTATGAAAAGAAAATACGTTACCTATTTAGAATTTTAACAGGAGAAACGTTGATTATAAAATAAATAAAATGCGTTACCTATTTAGCATTTCAGCAGGAGAAACGTTGATTATTAAATAAAGAAAATGCGTTACCTATTTAGCATTTCAGCAGGAGAAACGTTGATTATAAAATAAATAAAATGCGTTACCTATTTAGCATTTCAGCAGGAGAAACGTTGATTATTAAATATAGAAAATGCGTTACCTATTTAGCATTTCAGCAGGAGAAACGTTGATTATAAAATAAATAAAATGCGTTACCTATTTAGCATTTCAGCAGAAGAGACGTTGATTATTAAATAAAGAAAATGCGTTACCTATTTAGCATTTCAACAGGAGAAACGTTGATTATTATATAAAGAAAATGCGTTACCTATTTAGCATTTCAACAGGAGAAACGTTGATTATAAAATAAATAAAATGCGTTACCTATTAAGCATTTCAGCAGGAGAAACGTTGATTATTAAATAAAGAAAATGCGTTACCTATTTAGCATTTCAACAGGAGAAACGTTGATTATTATATAAATAAAATGCGTTACCTATTTAGCATTTCAGCAGAAGAGACGTTGATTATTAAATAAAGAAAATGCGTTACCTATTTAGCATTTCAACAGGAGAAACGTTGATTATTATATAAAGAAAATGCGTTACCTATTTAGCATTTCAACAGGAGAAACGTTGATTATAAAATAAATAAAATGCGTTACCTATTAAGCATTTCAGCAGGAGAAACGTTGATTATTAAATAAAGAAAATGCGTTACCTATTTAGCATTTCAACAGGAGAAACGTTGATTATTATATAAATAAAATGCGTTACCTATTTAGCATTTCAACAGGAGAAACGTTGATTATTAAATAAAGAAAATGCGTTACCTATTTAGCATTTCAACAGGAGAAACGTTGATTATTAAATAAAGAAAATGCGTTACCTATTTAGCATTTCAACAGGAGAAACGTTGATTATTAAATAAAGAAAATGCGTTACCTATTTATAATTTCAGCAGGAGAAACGTTGATTATTATATAAAGAAAATGCGTTACCTATTTAGCATTTCAGCAGGAGAAACGTTGATTATTATATAAAGAAAATGCGTTACCTATTTATCATTTGTACAGGAGAAACGTTGATTATTAAATAAAGAAAATGCGTTACCTATTTAGCATTTCAACAGGAGAAACGTTGATTATTATATAAAGAAAATGCGTTACCTATTTATAATTTCAGCAGGAGAAACGTTGATTATTATATAAAGAAAATGCGTTACCTATTTAGCATTTCAGCAGGAGAAACGTTGATTATTATATAAAGGAAATGCGTTACCTATTTATCATTTGTACAGGAGAAACGTTGATTATTAAATAAAGAAAATGCGTTACCTATTTATCATTTCAACAGGAGAAACGTTGATTATTAAATAAAAAAAATGCGTTACCTATTTATCATTTGAACAGGAGAAACGTTGATTATTAAATAAAGAAAATGCGTTACCTATTTAGCATTTCAACAGGAGAAACGTTGATTATTATATAAATAAAATGCGTTACCTATTTAGCATTTCAACAGGAGAAACGTTGATTATTAAATAAAGAAAATGCGTTACCTATTTATCATTTGAACAGGAGAAACGTTGATTATTAAATAAAGAAAATACGTTACCTATTTAGCATTTCAACAGGAGAAACGTTGATTATTATATAAAGAAAATGCGTTACCTATTTATAATTTCAGCAGGAGAAACATTGATTATTATATAAAGAAAATGCGTTACTTATTTAGCATTTCAACAGGAGAAACGTTGATTATTAAATAAAGGAAATGCGTTACCTATGTATCATTTGAACAGGAGAAACGTTGATTATTAAATAAAGAAAATGCGTTACCTATTTATCATTTGAACAGGAGAACCGTTGATTATTAAATAAAGAAAATGCGTTACCTATTTATAATTTCAGCATGAGAAACGTTGATTATTATATAAAGAAAATGCGTTACCTATTAAGCATTTTAGCAGGAGAAACGTTGATTATTGAATGAAGAAAATGCGTTACCTATTTAGCATTTCAGCAGGAGAAACGTTGATTATTAAATAAAGAAAATGCGTTACCTATTTAGCATTTGAACAGGAGAAACGTTGATTGTTATATAAAGAAACCGCGTTACTTATTTAGCATTTCAACAGGAGAAACGTTGATTATTATTTAAAGAAAATGCGTTACCTATTAAGCATTTGAACAGGAGAAACGTTGATTGTTATATAAAGAAAATGCGTTACCTATTTATCATTTCAACAGGAGAAACGTTGATTATTATATACAGAAAATGCGTTACCTATTTATCATTTCAGCAGGAGAAACGTTGATTCCTATATAAAGAAAATGCGTTATGTATTTAGCATTTCAACAGGAGAAACGTTGATTGTTATATGAAGAACATGCGGTACATGTTTAGCATTGTAACAGGAGAAACGTTGATAATTATATAAAGAAAATGCGTTACCTATTTATCATTTGTACAGGAGAAACGTTGATTATTAAATAAAGAAAATGCGTTACCTATTTATCATTTCAACAGGAGAAACGTTGATTATTAAATAAAGAAAATGCGTTACCTATTTATCATTTGAACAGGAGAAACGTTGATTATTAAATAAAGAAAATGCGTTACCTATTTAGCATTTTAACAGGAGAAACGTTGATTATTATATAAAGAAAGTGCGTTACCTATTTAGCATTTCAACAGGAGAAACGTTGATTATTAAATAAAGAAAATGCGTTACCTATTTATCATTTGAACAGGAGAAACGTTGATTATTAAATAAAGAAAATACGTTACCTATTTAGCATTTCAACAGGAGAAACGTTGATTATTATATAAAGAAAATGCGTTACCTATTTATAATTTCAGCAGGAGAAACATTGATTATTATATAAAGAAAATGCGTTACTTATTTAGCATTTCAACAGGAGAAACGTTGATTATTAAATAAAGGAAATGCGTTACCTATGTATCATTTGAACAGGAGAAACGTTGATTATTAAATAAAGAAAATGCGTTACCTATTTATCATTTGAACAGGAGAAACGTTGATTATTAAATAAAGAAAATGCGTTACCTATTTATAATTTCAGCATGAGAAACGTTGATTATTATATAAAGAAAATGCGTTACCTATTAAGCATTTTAGCAGGAGAAACGTTGATTATTAAATGAAGAAAATGCGTTACCTATTTAGCATTTCAGCAGGAGAAACGTTGATTATTAAATAAAGAAAATGCGTTACCTATTTAGCATTTGAACAGGAGAAACGTTGATTGTTATATAAAGAAACCGCGTTACTTATTTAGCATTTCAACAGGAGAAACGTTGATTATTATTTAAAGAAAATGTGTTACCTATTAAGCATTTGAACAGGAGAAACGTTGATTGTTATATAAAGAAAATGCGTTACCTATTTATCATTTCAACAGGAGAAACGTTGATTATTATATACAGAAAATGCGTTACCTATTTATCATTTCAGCAGGAGAAACGTTGATTCCTATATAAAGAAAATGCGTTATGTATTTAGCATTTCAACAGGAGAAACGTTGATTGTTATATGAAGAACATGCGGTACATGTTTAGCATTGTAACAGGAGAAACGTTGATAATTATATAAAGAAAATGCGTTACCTATTTATCATTTTAACAGGAAAAACGTTTTTTACTATATAAAGAAAATGCGTTACCTGTTTAGCATTTCAACACGAGACACGTTTATTATTATATAAAGAAAATGCGTTACCTATTTACAATTTCAGCAGGAGAAACGTTGATTATTATATAAAGAAAATGCGTTACCTATTTAGCATTTCAGCAGGAGAAACGTTCATTGTTATATAAAGAAAATGCGTTCCCTGTTTAGCATTTCAACAGGAGCAACGTTGATTATTATATAAAGAAAATGCGTTACCTATTTAGCATTTCAACAGGAGAAACGTTGATTGTTATATAAAGAAAATGCGTTACCTGTTTAGAATTTCAACAGGAGAAATGTGGATTATTATATAAAGAAAATGCGTTACCTATTTATCATTTCAACAGGAGAAACGTTGAAACCTATATAAAGAAAATGCGTTATGTATTTAGCATTTCAACAGGAGAAACGTTGATTGTTATATGAAGAACATGCGGTACATGTTTAGCATTGTAACAGGAGAAACGTTGATAATTATATAAGGAAAATGCGTTACCTATTTATCATTTCAACAGGAGAAACGTTTTTTACTATATAAAGAAAATGCGTTACCTGTTTAGCATTTCAACACGAGACACGTTGATTATTATATAAAGAAAATGCGTTTCCTATTCAGCATTTCAACAGGAGAAACGTTTTTTACTATATAAAGAAAATGCGTTACCTGTTTAGCATTTCAACACGAGACACGTTGATTATTATATAAAGAAAATGCGTTACCTATTTATCATTTGAACAGGAGAAACGTTGATTGTTATATGAAGAACATGCGGTACATGTTTAGCATTTCAGCAGGAGAAACGTTGATTATTAAATAAAGAAAATGCGTTACCTATTAAGCATTTGAACAGGAGAAACGTTGATTGTTATATAAAGAAAATGCGTTACCTATTTATCATTTCAACAGGAGAAACGTTGATTGTTATATGAAGAAAATGCGTTACCTATTTAGCATTTCAACAGGAGAAACGTTGATTATTATATAAAAAAAATGCGTTACCTATTTACTAATTCAACAGGAGAAACGTTGATTATTAAATAAAGAAAATGCGTTACCTATTTATCATTTCAACAGGAGAAACGTTGATTGTTATATAAAGAAAATGCGTTACCTATTAAGCATTTGAACAGGAGAAACGTTGATTATTATATAAAGAAAATGCGTTACCTATTTATCATTTCAACAGGAGAAACGTTGATTATTATATAAAGAAAATGCGTTACCTATTTATCATTTCAACAGGAGAAACGTTTTTTACTATATAAAGAAAATGCGTTACCTATTTAGCATTTCAACAGGAGAAACGTTGATTATTATATAAAGAAAATGCGTTACCTATTTAGCATTTCAACAGGAGAAACGTTGATTGTTATATAAAAAGAAAATGCGTTACCTATTTATCATTTCAACAGCAGAAACGTTGATTATTATATAAAGAAAATGCGTTACCTATTTATGATTTCAACAGGAGAAACGTTGATTGTTATATAAAGAAAATGCGTTACCTATTTATCATTTCAACAGGAGAAACGTTGATTGTTATATGAAGAAAATGCGTTTCCTATTTAGCATTTCAACAGGAGAAACGTTGATTATTATATAAAAAAAATGCGTTACCTATTTATCATTTCAATAGGAGAAACGTTGATTATTAAATAAAGAAAATGCGTTACCTATTTATCATTTCAACAGGAGAAACGTTGATTGTCATATGAAGAAAATGCGTTACCTATTAAGCATTTGAACAGGAGAAACGTTGATTGTTATATAAAGAAAATGCGTTACCTATTTATCATTTCAACAGGAGAAACGTTGATTATTATATAAAGAAAATGCGTTACCTATTTATCATTTCAACAGGAGAAACGTTTTTTACTATATAAAGAAAATGCGTTACCTATTTAGCATTTCAACAGGAGAAACGTTGATTATTATTCAAAGAAAATGCGTTACCTATTAATCATTTCAACAGGAGAAGCGTTGATTATCATATAAAGAAAATGCGTTACCTATTTAGCATTTCAACAGGAGAAACGTTGATTATTATTTAAAGAAAATGCGTTACCTATTTAGCATTCTAACAGGAGAAGCGTTGATCATTATATAAAGAAAATGCGTTAGCTATTAAGCATTTGAACAGGAGAAACGTTTTTTACTATATAAAGAAAATGCGTTACCTATTTAGCATTTCAACAGGAGAAACGTTGATTATTATTTAAAGAAAATGCGTTACCTATTTAGCATTTCAACAGGAGAAGCGTTGATTATTGTATAAAGAAAATGCGCTTCCGATTTAGCATTTCAACAGGAGAAATGTTATTATTATATAAAGAAAATGCGTTACCTATTTAGCATTTCAACAGGAGAAACGTTGATTATTATATAAAAAAAATGCGTTACCTATTTATCAATTCAACAGGAGAAACGTTGATTATTAAATAAAGAAAATGCGTTACCTATTTATCATTTCAACAGGAGAAACGTTGATTGTTATATAAAGAAAATGCGTTACCTATTAAGCATTTGAACAGGAGAAACGTTGATTATTATATAAAGAAAATGCGTTACCTATTTATCATTTCAACAGGAGAAACGTTGATTATTATATAAAGAAAATGCGTTACCTATTTATCATTTCAACAGGAGAAACGTTTTTTACTATATAAAGAAAATGCGTTACCTATTTAGCATTTCAACAGGAGAAACGTTGATTATTATATAAAGAAAATGCGTTACCTATTTAGCATTTCAACAGGAGAAACGTTGATTGTTATATAAAAGAAAATGCGTTACCTATTTATCATTTCAACAGCAGAAACGTTGATTATTATATAAAGAAAATGCGTTACCTATTTATGATTTCAACAGGAGAAACGTTGATTGTCATATGAAGAAAATGCGTTACCTATTAAGCATTTGAACAGGAGAAACGTTGATTGTTATATAAAGAAAATGCGTTACCTATTTATCATTTCAACAGGAGAAACGTTGATTATTATATAAAGAAAATGCGTTACCTATTTATCATTTCAACAGGAGAAACGTTTTTTACTATATAAAGAAAATGCGTTACCTATTTAGCATTTCAACAGGAGAAACGTTGATTATTATTCAAAGAAAATGCGTTTCCTATTTATCATTTCAACAGGAGAAGCGTTGATTATCATATAAAGAAAATGCGTTACCTATTTAGCATTTCAACAGGAGAAACGTTGATTATTTTTTAAAGAAAATGCGTTACCTATTTAGCATTCTAACAGGAGAAGCGTTGATCATTATATAAAGAAAATGCGTTACCTATTAATCATTTGAACAGGAGAAACGTTTTTTACTATATAAAGAAAATGCGTTACCTATTTATCATTTCAACAGGAGAAACGTTGATTATTATTTAAAGAAAATGCGTTACCTATTTAGCATTTCAACAGGAGAAGCGTTGATTATTGTATAAAGAAAATGCGCTTCCTATTTAGCATTTCAACAGGAGAAATGTTATTATTATATAAAGAAAATGCGTTTCCTATTTAGCATTTCAACAGGAGAAACGTTGTTTGCGTTACCTATTTATCATCTCAACAGGAGAAGCGTTGATTATTGTATAAAGAAAATGCGTTTCCTATTTAGCATTTCAACAGGAGACACGTTGATTATTATATAAAGAAAATGCGTTTCCTATTTAGCATTTCACCAATGGAAACGTTTATTATTATACAAAAAAAGCGTTACCTATTCAGCATTACAGCAGTGGACATCTCTATTTTCTTACCTCCCCACGAGAGCAAAATTGGACACAATGTCGGTTTTTAATGGAGACAAATCCAGCTTCTCAAAAAAGGTCATTATAGACTGGAACAAAAATATACATTGCCTCAGTCCATAAGCATTTCTCTTTCACTGACCGAGCACACGTTGCTAATCTCTTTCTGCTCTATCGTTATTCTCCATGGAAGGTTCTCGACTGAGCTCCAATATCTGGTTCGTCCTTGTAAGCCATTCAGATCAAGAACTCGTCTCTCTACCACAACGGGAAAAAAGATTTTCCTTTCTACCCGCATGTGTTTAGCGTCAGGTCGCATTTCTATGGACAGAGTTTCTTTGCAACGGTTTCTCGTCTGTGGAACACGTTACCGCGGAACTGCTTTTCTGTAGATTAAAACGTAGTTGCCTCATAAGAAGTCAGATCTAGTACTCCCATAGTGATCGTCATCTTTCGGCTGATAAACATTCCATCCAATAAACCCTTATCCTCGAGTGGATCTTGGCCTTGATCCAATAGTAAAAAAATACCTCAGCGAGGACTGAACCTATCTATATAAAAATACGCTAAGTCAATTTCGTGTTTGCACGTTATCACGATCCATTCTATTTTTGTCGCTGTTGTGTTGAACGTGAAACTCTAATCAAACTACACTTTCTGGGCCTTTAAGATCTTTTCTGTTCAAAGATGGCACAATAATATCGTGGGATCTTCGTTCGCACCCATTGTCCACAGAATAGAAATATGCCACAAACTCATAGAAGGGTTTTAGAGACAGACCCCTATAACCGGATAAATCCTTAAACTACATAAATCAAAGTACTTAGATAAGTATGTTTCAATTTGAAAACAAGATGATACCATAATATCGTAGGGGGTTGTGTTCGCGCAAACATCCATATAATTCACGACAACAATATACAAGAGATCACACCCCACACCTCCCACACACACACAAAATGTAATTTGCATGGCATATATGTAATTATATATATATATATGCATATATATGACTATATATGTATATATGTGCATATATATGTATATATATGTATATATATGAATATATATATGTATATATATGTATATATATATATATATATATATGTATATATGTATATATGTATATATATATGTATATATATGTATATATACATATATATGTATATATGTATATATATATATATGTAATTACATATGTATATATATATATCCATATATATGTATATATATATACTACCTTTCGCCGCAACTGGATGTTGACTTTGAAACCCCCCCCATTTTATTTCTCGTGCCTTCTAACGACCTACCTACAAATCACTTTCACCGCTGGATTGTTTTGGACACCGTATTTTTTTGCAATCGGACATTTGTTTGCATTCTGGCAACGTTTTGCCTTGTTTTTTCCCCACAATCTTTGTTTTACTTTTTCAAATTTTAAATCCTGGCCTTTGCCAACTTATCTATCCCAGCAATTTCCTCTGATGCTAAGATTTTGATCTTTGAAAAGCCTGCCTTAAGGAAAAATTAATTGAATAAATTGCCTTTTCGCGGAATATACCTTGCATTGAGAAACTGAATTGAAAAAAGATCTTCCTTTCGCTTTTCTAATTCCTTTTCACCCTTCTACCTATCTATCTGCTCTATCCTGTATATTGAGCTGTATACTTTCACAATAGGTTTTACCTTCCCTAAAAGTTAGCTTTTAGTGGTCCACTTTATACTAAGCTCCTGCCTAGTTAAGCTTTTTCTACCCATTTGTTATATGTTCAATAAGGAATTCCTCCCGCTTTCGGCAAAAAACATACCCACCCTCTCAAATGAAGCCTATATTTGCAAGCTAACCAATCTGTGAAAAAGTTCATCACCAACGTAAGATGAAAAGCATTCCACCATGATTTGAACCCAAAACTTTCAACCCACCAAACTGACACCAGCAACTCCTCACTCCCTACCCATTTTGGATCTACACTACCTATGAACTCTTCTAAAGAACTTAAGAAATTGGAAAAATCAACTGCTTCCAGGTACGGTCTCAAAACACCCTCCTTCCCCAAACAAAATGAACACTTCGAAAACGACCTGTTTGACCTCATTAGACGTATTTAATTTTTAAAACACAATCACCCCAACCGCATCATCAAAAAAATCAACAAATTCACCAGCAATATTAGAAAACACCCAGATATAATTGTCCCTGCGGATAAAACTAAGAATTTTTACAAACTAAAATATAGTCAACACAAATCCTTAATCTACAAGAAATTAAATAAATCTTACAAAAGCACATCCTACGATACCCTAACTAGTATAAACAATAAGGCAAAATCCCTACTAAAATCCTTGAATGTCCTTAACTACACTTAAATCTTAACCCCTGCCACACCTAGATTTACCTTGAAGGACCATAAAAGTAATTTCCAGGGAAATCCCTCCATCAGACTAATCTGCCCCTCTAGATCCGACCTAGGCATCATAAGTAAGAATATCTAGATAGAATTATCCCCACCTTAAAAGAAAAAACCCTTACACTCTTTGACAATCCTTAGATGAGGTTACCACCTCGTTCCTCAACATCATTGATAAGTCTAAACCTAATTTGAGCTTCATTACCTTCGACATTAATAATTACTACCAGTCCATTACCCCTTTCTACTTAACAAAGCATTAATCTTCGCTAAAAATAACTCTGACATTACAGACCTAGAGACTAAACTTATACTATTAGCTAGAAGATCCTTACTAGAATTTGATAAAAAACTCTGGACTAGGAGGGACACCCCCAATAACTTTGATATTACTATGGGGTCTTCGGACTCTGCCCAGGTCACTGACCTGGTAGGTTTATACTTGTTGAGAGAATTGAGGTTTAATTTCAGACACTTGCAGGGGGGGTTATATAGGGATGACGCCCTGTTTGTGTCTGGGGAGAGATCGAGGCAATATAACAACACTATAAAAAACTTACATAACTTCTTCAAAAACTTTGGTTTGACCATTACAGTGGAACCTGAGAAGAGAATATCCAACTTTCTTGACCTTACACTGGACCTTAACTCGGGAACCTTCAGCCCCTACCATGAACCTAATTTAACCCTCTTCTAAGTACATGGCCTATCTAACCACCCTAAATCCATCATAAACTCAATAGTCCCTTCAGTATCTTACAGAATTTCTAAACTATCTGCGAATAAATCTATATATGTGTATATATATATGTATATATATGTATATATATGTGTGTATATATGTATATATATATGCATATATATGTATATATGTATGTATATATATATATATGTATATATATGTATATATATGTATATATGTATATATATATGTATATATATATGTATATACATATATATATATGTATATATATATGTATATATATGTACATATATATGTATATATATATGTGTATATATGTGTATATATATGTCTATATATGTATATATATGTATATGTATATATATATGCATATGTATATGTATATGTGTATATGTATGTATATGTATATATATATGTATATATATGTACATATATACGTATATATATGTATATATATATATGCATATATATGTATATATATGTAGATATATATGTATATATCTACATATAAATATCTATATCTATCTATATATCTCTATATCTATATATATATATCTATATCTCTCTCTCTATATATATCTATCTATATCTATATATTTCCTTCTCTCTCTCTCTCTCTCTCTCTCTCTCTCTCTCTCTCTATATATATATATATATATATATATATATATATATATGAGAAAGGAAGGATGAGAGTAATCCGACTTAATGGGAAATGAAAAAAGAAAAACCAAGAGATATTTTTTATATATTCATCAACGTTTCGTCTTCATTATAAGACTTTCTTAGGATAACAATTTTAAGAAAAATGTCATGCAAGTACATCGAAATATTGGGTTGACATGATGGGTTGATAACGAAAAGTAGTAGCCGTGGCTACTAAGAGCACTGGACGATATCTATCTATCTATCTATCTATCTATCTATCTATCTATCTCTCTTTATATATATATATATATATATATATATATATATATATATATATATATATATATATATATATATATATATATATATATATATATACTAGCGGAACCCGTCGCGAGAAAGTACGGGAGAAAGTACTACCCATTGCATGACGTCGAATAAAAAAGAAACGGCGTATTGTTTATTCTCCCCCCCTCTATGCGAATGCTATAAATTTAAAAAAAAAGAAAAAAGTTGTTTAGTAGAATGGGATCGAACGCTTAAACTGACGATCATGAACCCTGCCTTCCTAACCACTGCGGTAACGTTTCGAGTTAAAATAGATGTGAAAATACGTCAATTAAGCTAAGCTTGATTATTGGACATGTGTGTTATGTTATGATTCAACAATGGCACGGTTTATGTTATTTGTAGATGATGAAAATGACTGGATTTGGGCAAGTTTTCTATAATATGCGTGTTAAACGTGTATGATTTTGAAAATGTAAATGTATCGGGGTTTACCAGTATCTTGGTGCTTATTGAATTAAATTGGAAGTCGATTCGATCCAGAAACTGTAGCCGCTATGTTGAATGATTAAATGTTGCAGGAACTGTGTTCGTTAATTTCATTCGCTTAATTCCGGAATAAATATTAATGTAGAAGTCATAGGTAGAAATTGTAATAACGTAATTTGATAGTCGCGGAAAATCATCGAAGTGAACGGAAGGGGTCATTAAGTCTTTGCGTATTGATTTATATTATGTAGTAAATTAATACCAGGCAAATAATAAATAAGGATTGGGTGTTTTGTGAAAATTAAACTTTGTTTATTAGTTCCCGGTGTCGATGAGTAGGGTGACAGTACATAATTGTTAGGGAGAAAAGTTTTTGCTACCACCTATATGGAGTTGGTTTTTCGGAGAGACGAGGATGGTGGGTCAAATTTAATATTTAGTGTTATGTCGAAAGAAATAACAAATTTACTAAAACACGCTCGAGTGAATAAGTGTAGTATAATGGATAGTTCAGTAGCCTGTGATGCATGTGGTTATTTTCCTATACTCCGAGAAGGTACAGGGGAAAAACGTCTCTACTTTATATATTAGAAAAGAAGATATATATATATATATATATATATATATATATATATATATATATATATATATATATATATATAGTGTTATAATGGAATAATTCCAGGAAGAAATCCGGGTAAGAGAGCTCAATGTGGTAAACAGAGCAATAATAACGTAAAATATAATAACACGAAATTACATGATTGTCGATGCAATAATTTATTTCAACCTTGCGGTTTTATTCAAGCATCCAACTTAACAATTACATTTTTGATACTGATAGAAAATTGAATTTATCCTCGGCACTTCAAACACAATCAGTTAATTATGGAATTTTACCCCTCGATTTCCAAGGAGTTACTTACGAACAGCATTAACTATGCTAGGATTTTCGTGGATATATCCGATGAACAGGTAAGAATAATTATGCATGTCGCAGATCCATCCTTACAAACAACCACGAAACATGGATTAAATTAAACAACAACAGCTTCGATGTTCCGATGGGTGCCTTTGACTCAGCACAGATTGCCGATCTGGTGGGCATATTTATAATGTACACACTCAGCAGAATTGTAGAGCCTAATTTAGTTGGTTTATACAGGGATGATGGACTAATTATCATCCCTAATAGTGACGGCCCCATAGTATCCAAAATACATAAAAAAATAATAAGAGCCTTCAAATACCTAGGATTTAAAATAGACATAACCCCAAATTGTAAAGAAGTTAACTATCTAGACATTACACTAGACTTAAAAAAGGGGACTTACAAACCCTTCAACAAAGATAATCACACGCCATCATATATCAATATTAGATCTAATCACCCGAACTGCATAATCAAACAAGTACCTAAAACGATTAATACTAGAATCAATAAACTTTCGGCTAACAAGGACATTTTTGAAACAAACAAACATTTATACAATAGAGCGCTAGAAAAAAGTGGATATAGCGATAAACTCAAATATATCAAGAAAGAAAATAAAAATAAATCCAGGAATAGAGGCCGTAAAATAACATGGTTCAATCCTCCATACTGCCAACTATCTAACATCAACATCGGGAAAGTATTCTTGAACCTAGTAGATAAGCATTTTAGCATGAATAATCCACTCAGAAAGATATTTAATAGAAAAACCATAAAAATTAGTTACTCTTGTACCAAAAACATGGATAAAATAATCAGCACCCATAATCGTAAATTACTAAACAATTCTAGTAAAAATAAGGTTACAGTAGATAAATGTAATTGCCAAGTTAAAGAGAACTGCCCACTGGACGGTAACTGTAAAGTTGAGTGTGTGGTGTATAAGGCCACTATTCATCCGGAAGATAATAACAGGGACAATAAAGTCTACATCGGCATCTCCGCGGGTAACTGGAAACAACGCTTTTATGACCACAAACACTCTTTTAACAACCCAGATCTCAAGAACAAAACAGAATTAGCGAAACAATGGTGGCTTCTGAAAAATGAGAACCGGTCCCCGGTGGTTTCGTGGTCAATACTATGCTTTTCGGATATCCCAAATGGATTTAGGCAGAGATGCAATTTATGTTTAGAGGAGAAAATAAGAATCCTAAAATACGACCGCAATAATCTTTTAAACAAACGTGATGAATTGATGGCGAAATGCAGACATAAATGCAAATTTAAAATTACCAATATCTAACAATCTGATAGACCTCTAGACTTGTAACGGTTAGATACCAAATAGATCAGTTACGGTAAACCCCCATAAATATTTACATTAATATCTGTTATGAACATGTAATTACTGACCTGGTGACATTAGTTATAGTTGTTTTTCGGATGTATGCATATACGAGTGTACCTTAAGATATTCGTGTATTCAGTGTACTTATTTGAAATAAGATAGCATTATATTTGCTATGTATGCATGCGCGTGCGGATGCGCGTGTATGTGGGCATTAGTGTATATGTATGTATGATAAGAATAGGAACGTATATATAAGTACATTTGTTTTTGTATGTATATATATGTGTACATGCATGCATGTGTTTGTGTATGTGCTAGCATGTATGTGGGTGTGTGTATGTGTGTGTGTGTATGTATGTACTGCATATTTGCCTTATCAATGTGTACGTATATTTAATTAAACTCTTACCCCGGTTATTAAAACTTTCCAGGCCGTATGTATTATTTTACTTATGGGTATGTATATGCAATTTAAAACTTTCCAGGCCGTATATATTATTTTGTATATATATATATGTGTATATAGGTATATATGTGTATACATGGGTGCAGGTGTATGTGTGCATGTATGGGCATGTGCGAGTATATGAGTATAGGTATGTGTGTATGTATGCGTATGAATGAGTATGTATATAGGTATGTGTACAGGTGTGCATTTGTGTATGTCTATGTATACATATATATGTATCTCTATGTTGCACATCTGTGGCTATGTGTGCATGTGCGTATATAGGTGTGTATAGGTATATGTGTGTATGGGTGTGTATGTGCATATGTTTATATGTGTGTGTGTGTAGGTATGCATTCATTTAGTAGGGATGTTCTTTAATGAATACTTAAAGACGAAACACATTTATCTTCGATGTCTTAAAAATTTTTTAATTCAAGGTAGTAGGTATGGGGGTATATATGTATGTATGTGTGGGTGCGTATGTATGTATGTGTATATGTATATGTATGTATGTGTGTATATATATATGTGTGTGTAGATGTAAGTATATATGTATGTGTGTGTATATGTATGTATACATGTATGTGTGTGTTGAGATAGATGTGTATATATGTAGGGATGTATGCAGATGTTATTTACTTAAAATAAGATAGCGAATTAAATTAAGTGTATAATATTATAACTAGACAATATTAGATTAGAATTAATTATAGGCTTCCATAGATTATAAACTAATGTAAGATGAATTTGTGAAAATCAGAGTATTTTTAATTTTCAAATTAATTCTGACGCGCGAATTTAGAGAAAATGAGGGCACGAGAAGTGTCAACCGGCTGATGACACGAGACTCTCTCGTTTCGTTTGCCGGGTAAAAAATCTCGGTGGCCTTGGTAAGCTGAATTTCGGGCTAGCCAAAAATTGTGTGTGTGATGTTAAGAATAGGTATATGTGTGCGTATGTATGGAGGCGTATGTCACCAGGTCGGATATGTAGAAAGAATATGTGCGCTTAACTCAGACGTTATTATTTAATAAAAATAAACAAAAAAAAACAAACCATAAGATCCCCTTAGATTAATTTAGTTAAATATAAGATGTTAATTCCTACTCGCTCTATGTTGGGTGTTCAAACCGGCTGCTACCACCACTCCCTCTGATTGTGTTTGAAGTGCCGAGGATAAATTCAATTTTCTATTAGTATCAAAAATGTAATTGTTAAGTTGGATGCTTGAATAAAACCGCAAGGTTGAAATAAATTATTGCATCGACAATCATGTAATTTCGTGTTATTATACTTTACGTTATATATATATATATATATATATATATATATATATATATATATATATATATATATTCCATGTTTCCACATTAAATTTTATAAGAAGATATAATATTTTATGTATCAATTTTTAGTATTCACTTCAACAGTGCTCGATACGTAAGTAGAGCTAGGTAGTAAGTTATGAAAATATATTTATTGCAATTAAGCTACACAGAAGGTTATTTATTTTATATACACTCACAAATATATTTGATAATACAGATATTGACTTATATAGAGATGATGGATTAGCGATAATAAGAGATTCCAACAAAGTCAAGGAGAAAAATCCAAGAAAATTATACATATGGAAATTAAAAAACTAGGTCTAAAGGTAGAAGTACTGGCTAACATAAAAACAACTCACTTTCTAGATGTCACGTTAAACTTAAATAAAAATACTTACGAACCATAACTAAAAGATAACGCCAATCTAATATACGTAAACTCAAAGTCTAACCCCCCATCAATCATGAAACAGATTCCGAATTCTATCGAACGTAGGCTTATCAATAATTCTAGCAACGAAAGTGTTTTTAAAAAATCAATCAATATTTACAATACAGCTCTATAAATAGTGGTTACCATAATACCGAAATTAAATATAAAAAACAGGACACTAATAATTACAACAAAGTTAAAAATAAAAGAAAACGAAATATAATCTACTATACGCCGCCCTATAACCAGATGCTAAAAACTAAACTGGCAAAAAATTCCTAAATCTGATTGAAAAACACTTCCCCGTAACCAATCCCCTGCATAAAATATTCAATAAAAATAATCTTAA
This sequence comes from Sepiola atlantica, assembly GCA_963556195.1. Taxonomy (NCBI): domain Eukaryota; kingdom Metazoa; phylum Mollusca; class Cephalopoda; order Sepiida; family Sepiolidae; genus Sepiola; species Sepiola atlantica. The sequence continues at coordinate 33,853,034 of OY744527.1, read as the reverse complement.
ACTGTCATACAGCTGCTGCGAAAACCTAGAAATGATAATTAAGGCACACAATAACAAAATACTAAAAGAGACAAGTAGAGAGGAAGAAAAAAAACTTACATAAAAAAGTGACAAATATAGCAAAAATAACACTAAGAACAAAAATAAAAACAATACAAATAGAAATAAACAAAACACTAATAGTAATGAGTCGAATAGAAAGGAACAAGTTAGCAATGAAGAGAAAAGATGTAACTGCATAAATCTTACACTTTGTCCACTACAAAATAAATGCCTAACCAAAAGTACTGTTTACCAAGCCAGCATATTTGCCAAGGAAAGACCAAATAACAAGAAGTACTACGTGGGTATAACCTCCTTAGATTTTAAAACCAGATATTATGACCATAAAAGCACATTTAAAAACAGAGAACGTCGAATGAAAACAGCACTCGCACACCACTATTGGGAGATCTAAGAAAATGGACGCTCACCAATAATTGAATGGAAAATAATACGACAGGCCAGTACATGTAGAAATTTAGACGACCCATGTAGATTATGTCTGAATGAGAAATTTGAAATCCTACCCTGTAAAGACCCCCAACATTTGTTAAACTGTAGAAGTGAGATAGCAAACAGCTGCCTGCACATAATAAAATGTACCTTAGGCTAAAAATACATAAATAAATAAATAGAATCCAGATCTTGCTAAAAATATTAAAAGTATATAAAATAATGTTTCTCTTTTGAATATAAAAGTACAGTCTCTCTTATTCCTTTTATTCTATCTATCTATCTATCTATCTATCTATCTATCTATCTATCTATCTATCTATCTATCTATTTTTTTTACATAGTTCACCCTAAACAAGGGGCTACTTAGAAAAAAGGAGAAGGTCTTTTTTTTTGGGGGGGGGGGGGGGTCAACCTAAATTGGGAGCTGCGCAGCGAGATGTCTGTTTACATTAGTTTTTAATTTCTGCATGTCAGTACCGTCGGGAAAACAGGGGGCAGGGAGGGTGTTCCAGAGGCTAGCAGCACGAGGAAAGAAGCTATTGGAGTAGACAGCTCTCTGGCATCTGGGGGCCTCCACAGTGAATGGATGGGATTTAGCTGATTGTCGAGTTAGTCTAATGAATTTACGTCGAGGGGGCACCAGAGTAGCCAGTTCATCGAAGCATAATCCATTGAAGTATTTGTAAAACAAGCACAAGGATGCTACATTGCGGCAATGGGACAGGAACTGGAGTTGGTTGACGGTGAAGGACCTATTAGGTTGGCGACTCTTTTTTGGACCTTCTATCTTACTTTAAATAAAACGTTGTCCGGTTGTGTTTTACTTGAAATTTGTTTTTATTTGTAATTTTTAAAACTATGCCGTTTTTTCTTCAAAATATTGTTCTTTTTTTTGCCAACAAAGGGAAGTAACTCTGCATTGACGAATGTAAAGTTCCACCCGCTATCTTTTTCTTTAAATTTTGAGAAAATCATTTTTCAAGATAGCGGGGAAACAAGTCCGTAACAAACGTCAACTTCTACAAACCACCCAAAGAACAGATATTGTTAAAATACGTCATTTGATCTATGCGTTTAGTGCTGAAACATAAATGTGACCGACAGAGCTTCTTTTAAAAATGCGTGGACGCATTTAAAAAATTCCATTTCAAACTTAAGCGTGACACAGACCAGCGAACATGCGATTTCAAACTAAAAGGACAGTCTTTTGGCTTACTGCAAAGTGTAGTATCTGTTTTGGTACTACACTTCATCTCTTCTGTCCTCAGTCATTGAGAGAGAAATCCTTCTAGACTAAGACAATTAAAAAAAAAATTGTTCAAATCTATAGTAACCTTTTTTTAGGGAGCTGGAGTTTTCCTACATTACAAACCGATCTTGTGTCTAACTTTGACCTCGTGGGGAGACAAGTAAATAGGGACAGACAGACAGAGCCTCTTACAGAGATGTTCGGACGTATCTGCAAAATTGAATTGTATTGCTGTTGTTCTTGAGTGTGCAAGAAAGTGATCAGACTGTTCGCTAATGAATAAAGTATTGCGACATTTAGATTCTACATTTCAAAATCACCAGTCTGCATCGTCTTGCGACTGTTCAATATAATTCGATTTTATTGAGGAGTATTTTTAGAGTAATTGCGAGGATATCGAATTATTTTGGAATGACGAATAAAAACAACGACAAAAAAACCAACAAATTATGAATATGAAAAATTAGTTTCATACATAAGTTTTGAAATAACTAATTACGGTTATTATGCTTCGGGCGAATATATATATATATATATATATATATATATATATATATATATATATATATATATATATATATATATGTATATATATGTATATATGTATATATATGTATATATGTATATATATGTATATATATATATATATATGTATATATATGTATATATATGTATATAAATGCATATATATGTATATATGTATATATATGCATATATATGTATATATGTATATATATATGTATATATATATGTATATATATGCATATATATGTATATATGTATATATATATGTATATATATGTGTGTGTATGCATGTATAGACATATGTATGTGTAGATACAAGTATATGTATTTACAAATGTATGCACACACACACACACACACACACACACACACACATATATATATATATATATATATATATATATATATCAAATTACATTTTTTAAATATTTTACCTACGTACGACGTCGTTTTGAGCTAACGGCTCTCATCAGCGCAGGTAAATAACAATCTCAGACGGTCACAGGGCGCGAACCCAGCTATCTCTCTCTCTCTCGCTTTCAAACACACACACCCACACATATATATTTATGCAAGCATTGTTAAAAATAACAGAATTCGTCTGTTTAATTATACCTTTTTTATTCTTTCAATTTTTCTGATGGTCTTTTTGTATTAAAATAAAAAAAAATAATAAATGTTCCATATGTTTAACAGGTTTGCCGAACGTTTTCGATTCTTCGTCGAATCATCCTCAAGTGTCAAAAGCGAATGGACACAAAAGCCGGAGAAAGAAGAGATTTTTTAAAAAGACGGTAGAGAAACGCGTAGAGAAAGTTTTCGCATTATTCCACCAAGTCGTTGACGATTTCAATTCAGCAACGCTGGATAGCATCACAGAACAAAATCACATTACGTTAAGCATTTTAAAATGTTACTACTGGTTTCATATGTGATGTTGTTAATTTTAGGTTGTTGTGTTTTCATGTAGATAGCTTCCAGTATTTAAAATTTTTAAAAATTGGTTTCGGAATGTATAATTCTAGTGTTATTAACTAGAATTTGTCTTAAATCAGAGGGAGGGCAGTTGTGTTTCTGTAGACGTTGGTAAAGTGAGCTGGAGTTTACAAGATGCATGGTGAGGTGGTGGGATAGGGTAGTGGTTGTAAAACCAATGTAGCTATTAGCTTTATGATTATTATGGGAGTTACATTTGTTGGAATTTTTCCCGCTGAAAATGGAGGACCAAGCCTCAAGTCCGCTGGAAGAGAACTTGGCGGCAATGTACGTGACCGGACAAGAAGAGAGAAGACAAACAACGTATATATATTGAGAAGGATATTTATATAAAAAGAGGGGGAAAAAGAAGAAAAGAAAGAGTTGTTTGCAAAAGAAGTGTCTTTTGCGGACTCACTGAAATGCCAGTCATCTTTTAACAGGATTCCTTCAGGTCACACTGGATTGTCCTTGTAAGTGGCTTCTTTAGGCAGAAAAGGGGAACTGTGCACACGCAAGGTGAGAAAGAATGGAGACTCCCGGAACGGGTGGATTAGCCTAAAATGTTCGAAAGGGCCTTATCATTTAGGCCATATGTGTGTAAACGTACGCTAAAAAAAGGCGAAGCCCGATGCAGCTAAAGGCAAACCGGTGTTCCCTGCTGGGCTGCTGGAATCAAAAGAGGCCGAGGTTTTCAAATCGGCGCTCTCCAGTGTTTTCTGCTGTGAATGAAACAGTGGTCTGCGATTGGCTGACTTTCATCCAATCACAGGGCACTTATAATTCACTCCGCTTAATAATTCCAATACATTCTCCCAAAAGGCATTTAAACTTACAAATAACATTGCTTCTTTCTAGTGTTTTTTTAGTTGAAGAGAAGTTGTTTTTTAATACAAAATTTTCGGTTTTAAATTTCTAAAAGTAAATAATGAGTCTAATTTTATTGTTATTGTCACTTGGGGATATGTGTCTGTGTATAATATTTTTCATGGCTTTTCCTTCTAATCTGAAGTTTGGTTGATTTTGATTACAATAGTATATGTTAATACTGTTCGAGTTGTGATGTTGAATATTATTATTATTTGTACTGGTATTTTTTAAAGTTTTGAATCATTAATTTTATTTGTTCATCAACGATATAATTATAGAATTTGTTGTATTGCTGCATAACTTGTTCCTTTATGTTTTTTTAACTTTTTGGTAATGGAACCAAGATTTTCAGATTACCCTGTATTTTAATAAATGAATCTTCGAATAAGTAGACAAACATTTTAGGCATGCTTACATTTTAAGACAAGACTTTCGGACCACCCTGTATACTTTTTGTATAAATGAATCTTCAAATAAGTAAACTAAAGCATGTTAACATTTTATAACATGACTTTCGGACCACCCTTTATACTATTAGTAAAAATGAATCTAAATTAAATTAGACAAACACATGCTTACATTATATAACAAGACCTTCGGACCGCACTGTATAATATTTGTATGCATGAATCTTAAAATAAATGGAAAACGCATACTTACATCTTATAACAAGATGTTTCTGACAACCCTGTAAATTATTTGTATACATGAATCTTAAAATAAGTAAAGCACCGAATGCTTATATTTTATAACAAGACTTTCGGACCACTCTGTCTACTATTTGTATAAATTAATAAATAAATAAGTAGACAAACACATGCTTACATTTTATAACAATACCTTCGGACCACTCTCTATACTATTTGTATAAATGTATATAAAAATCAGCAGACAAATACATGCTTATATTTCATAACAATAATTTCGGACCACTCTGTCTACTATTTGTATAAATTAATATAAAATAAAGTAGACAAATGTATGCTTATATTTCATAACAATACTTTCGGACCACACTATATACTTTTTGTATAAATGTATCTAAAAATCAGTAGAAAAACGCATCCTTACATTTTACAAAAAGACCTTCGGACCACCATGCATACTATTTGTATAAATGAATCTTAAATAAAGTTGACAAACGCACACTTACATTTTAGAACAAGACCTTCGGACCGCACTGTATAATATTTGTATACATGAATCCTAAAATAAATAAACAAACGCATACTTACATTTTATAACAACAGTTTTCGGACCGCACTGTATAATATTTGTATAAATAAATCTAAAAAAATGAAACAAACGCAAGCTTACATTTTATAAAAAGACTTTTGGACCACCTCGTATTCTATTTGTATAAATCAATTTAAAAATAAGTAGACAAACGCATACTTAAATTTTATGACAAGACTTTCGCACCACCCTGTAGAATATAGGGGAATTAAAATGGGGTGCAAAGGAGACAAATTAAATAAATAAAAATGAGACGAGAAAAGAAATGGAGCGAAGCGCTCGTGTGTTTATATGTATGTGCGTAAAAAAATAGATCATTTGTACATAAGCAGAAGTCGAAAGTAAATTTTTCACTGAAAGAAAAAAAAAAAGAGTAAAGAAGCAAGGGGAGAAAAAGAGTCATCGTCTACCAAACAGTGCTGAAGAGTCGGTCTCCTACAGCGCTTTTTATCCCAGACCCGACATGGCCAAATCGATGAAACCCCGTTATACCCAACATACACTGTAATGTATAGTAATTTAACACATTACTTTATTTATAAAATATTTTATTTAAAAACTATACATTCTCTTTGCATATTCAGTCAGCTCCCCAGCTCCTACTAGAGGGAACAAAATGCGGAACCTCCACTAATCTGTCTGTGTTGATTGCCTGTAGCCATATGGTCCTGAGCGTTTGTCTCGTAATTCTAGCCTTAATCTACGAACTGCGTTCGATTCTATGTAACTGCCTGCAACCAGCACTCCTGCACCGATGAGGGTAAAACGACCGTAACGATATCGTCTGTAAGTAAAAAAAACAAGAAAACTTTAATACTTAATAAAAAATATTTATAGTTATATATAAAAGAAGGTTTAGATAAATAAAATTAGCACATCATTTATATCAGTTCCAAGAATTCAAACACAACAAAATTTGGCGTACGATCGTTTCTAAGACGATTTTGACAACTGCAGTATTTGGAATATTTAAATGTCTGTATTCGGATTTTACCCGTATTTACTATAGGTGAATTATTAAATAAAAAATATGATATTTACCCCCAAACAAGGCAGGACACCACTGTAAACGTAAGGGGTTACTGAGAATTAGGGAGTAGATTTAGGGTGTCATTCTAAGTTGGGAGCTGTGCAGCGAGATGTCTGTTTACATTAGTTTTAAACCTCTGCATGTCGGTACTGTCGGGGTAACAGGGGGCAGGGAGGGAGTTCCAGAGACCAGCAGCACGAGGAAAGACGAAGGCTTTCCAGCATCTGGGAACATCCACAGTGAATGGATAGGATTTAGCTGATTGTCGAGTTGGTCTAGTGAATTTACGGCGAGGGGGCACCAGAGTAACCAATTCATCGGAGCATAATCCATTGAAGTATTTGTAAAACAAGCACAAGGATGCTACATTGCGGCGATGGGACAGGGGCTGGAGCTTAGTTGACAGTGAGGGACCTATTACGTTGGCGACTCTTTTTTGACCTTGCCAAGGAGAGAGAGACTAGTAGATGATGCACCAGTCCAGATGTGGCAACAATACTCCATTAGACCTCTTCAAAATTGACCTTTTTCTTCAAACATATGGAAACTGATATTATTCCCATTCTCCAAGGTCTAAATTAGCTAAATATACCAGTTATTGTGATCTTGGACCTTGGCTATGCCTGCCTCAAGAGCCATGTAATTTTATTGTTGACGTTTTTCAAAAACGATGCAAAATATGGGATATTATGTCCTTATTTTCATTGTAGCTTTCCAGAGGTTGATGCTATAGCATTGAAAGTGGTACCAAATGAAAGCTAATAAAATTTTCTTGCATATGGTAGTAAGCACAATAAACACATGAACACCTGTGTAAATTTTAACTAATTTTAATGCACAAACAGCTGGGACACTACAAAAAATCAGTTTGGTAGTATGATAGCACTGCACTGACACATATATTGCATAAGAAACTGTCAGATAGGATGTTACTAATACATGTATTATCACTTGTTCAATGTGGCTTTTTTGAAACTGTCAAATTTTTTCCTGTGGTACTCCACAACTTGTAGTAAGCAGCTTCTTTGCTCTGGGTCACTTGTGATCTGAGTTGCAAAGTCACTCATTAGTTTCACACCTCTCTCAGCCACATCATTGGTCACTTTCACTGACCTCACAAACTTCTGTGCATTCCTGTAGCTGTCATTGTCTTCCCAGGTGTCAGCAGGAGTAGTGAGCCAGTCACATTTCACTCGAAGAGCATCAAACAGAAAGTGAGACTCTGGCCCTACCAGGTCTGTGAGAACTGTAGCTGCATTGATGACAGGAAACACTGGCTTGCCTTTCCTGTAACTCTCAGGTTTCTCTGTTTCTGACAGCTTGACTGCGAGCTTCTCTTTTGCAGACTTGGTCATGCTGGCATGTGAACTGAACAAGGTGAATGGCACTAGTTCCTGGGTCAGATACCAGCGGTGGTTGTTCATTTTCTTGAGAACAGAGGTTGCCAGTTCATAGTCATACTGCTTGTATTGCAGCATGTTCTTCATAAGCTGGAGGTCATGGATAGGTGCATCAGCTGCAGATGTGGTGGTCACCCAGTGGCTGGTGTAGAATAAGGTCAGAAACTTGTTCATCCTCTCCAGCTTGAAGATAGTGTCCGTGTTGTATTTTAGTTCCTTGAAAAACATGAGCATCTTCATACAGTAAATGTTCCTGGCCATCCAGCGGGCTTGGTGAATGGCACCTGGCTTGGCCCAGTGGATACCTCGAGGAGGTTCCTCACCAAGCAGGATCAGGCACAGCTCTGCCACCTCTCTGTAATCTGCCCTCGGACTTGCTTCCTCAAGGAAATTGCTTAAGACTGCAATTCTGCTTGTCTTCTTCTGTTTCAAGTCTTGTTCAACTAGGCCCAGAACTCTTGGGCAGTCCTTAACCAACTTGTCCCACTTCTCTTTTACATTGCTGAACATTGGGTTGTCAGGACTCTTGACCTTGCTGAACACAGCCTCCCAGACACTTCCAATTATTACCTCTGATATGTGATGGCGACAAGCGAAGTAGAATACCTTTTTGCCTAGTTTTTCTTCAATAAGCTTCGCTGCACCCTTGTTGATGCCACTGTTGCTTGCTGTGGTATCAAATACCAAGCCTACAATGTTGTCTGAGACCCCATGCTTCTATCAGTTCCAATGTAGCATTACACTGTTGGATTCCTGTGGAACTTGCTATGAAGGGCACACCAAGCAGCTTCCCTTCTTCATACTGTGGAGTACCAGAGACGAGCACGGCAAGACTTTCCACTGGGTATCTTTAACCAAGAACATCCCGTAGAAGTTTTCCATCCCAGTGTAATGTGCAGTAATCTGGCGGACTTTCCTTGAAGTTATTCATGTAACTTTGGCACAAGTTATGACGAGTGTTTATCCTATTTCGTCTTGTAATAGAGGCTGATATAACAAAGTCATCAAGATCTGCGCCTCCTGCCTTCAACACTGCAGACACCATAGCTGTAGTCTGGTTGTCAGAGAGTGACAACCGATCTGCAGTGCTACAAATCTCTTCACTGGTCATAACTGAGTGTGGAAAGTGTAAGGTTATCGTACTTGGTTTTGATGAACAGCTTGGTGTTGTCTCAGTGTATTCTGAACCCTCACTAGTACCAGAGCCTTGACTGTTCTCTGGGTCTTCATCACTTGAAATTTTCCCAACTTCTGCTGCTGCAGCAGTCACTGATGATAGCATTCTCTCTTCTCTTTCTTCTCAGAAGCTTTTTTCTCTAGACTTCTTCTCAAACACCTTATCATGACCTGACATGTGTGCCAGGCGAGTTGTCTGTTGGTCCAAGTAGAAATTGACGTCCTCTTCCTTGGTCTCCTTTGTGAGCAGCCTGTTGCTTCTTATCTCCTCCACAACATTCTTTGCTCCAATATCAAATAACTTGTCTAAGTCCTTCAGAAAGTTAGCTCGTTTCTCTTCCTCTGGTTTGTTATTTCTTCCCTTGTTTTTAACAATTTTCCTGTACTTTTCATGGAGGATCATGAAACGGTTGACTGCATTTGGTCTAGTTAGTGTTTTAATCCTTGCCATATTCCAGAATGGCAAAACGACATCCACTGTATCATGGGCTAAAGACCTATTGTCACTGTTGGGATTATCATTCCTCAAATGCAGGAAATACTGGAACACCTGGCGATTAGTAGGAAGTTGAGAGCCCCTGATGCTGGAGCTGGGTTGCCCAATGAGATACACATCACTGAATGACCTTGTGGCAGGAGTTGCCACCTTTCTTCTCTTTTCAGTTGGTTCATCCCGTTCACTTGTATCGCTGACCACTTTCCCACAGCATAGTTGTCTTCCAGATGCCATGTTGTCAGCAGTTCACAAATCTTAACAAATCAGCTTTAACTTACAATCTGAAATGAAGAGATAAAACATACTTAGTGATAATAAATTATATACATGCATTAAGAGTAACATTTTTGAGATAAAGTTATGTATTATATGATGGCATCCTTTCCAAGCATAAAAAATATATATGTTTGTGCATTAAAATTAATTAAAATTAACACAGGTGTTCATGTGTTTACTACCATATGCAAGAAAATGTAATTAGCTTTCATTTGGTACCACTTTCAATGCTATAGCATCAATCTCTGGAAAGCTACAATGAAAATAAAGACATAATATCCCAAATTTTGCAGCGTTTTTGAAAAACGTCAGCAATAAAATTACATGGCTCTTGAGGCAGGCATAGCCAAGGTCCAAGATCACAATAACTGGTATATTTAGCTAATTTAGACCTTGGAGAATGGGAATAATATCAGTTTCCATATGTTTGAAGAAAAAGGTCAATTTTGAAGAGGTCTAATACTCCATACATGGGCAGATGGTGGCTTTGTAGAGATATAGGATAATGTCAGGTGTGAGGAGTTTACTAGCACGGTAGACAGAGCCCACCTTCTTTGCTGCAGCCTTGACAATGTTTTCAATGTATTTATTCAAATTCATGTTACATGTGAAGGTTAGGCCGAGGAGTTTGAATGTTGAATTCTCAGGTAGAGTGTTATTTTTGTGCATTTATACTCTACACAAGTCTAAGTGTTTTGACTTTAAATTTTAAATGTTAATTATATATATATATATATATATATATATATATATATATATATAAAGAGAATATTTTTTCAATAAAATATTTAGAAAACCTTGCACAACGCAAATTATTTGTTTTGAAAAATAAATTATTTATTTACCTTAAGAAAACATTTTTTTTTAAAACTTGAGTACTTCCATTAATATATACCATCTTCAGAAGAATATTTCTTTTTTTTCTTTTTTTTCTTCTTGATTGAGACATACTTATCGCAGCCAAGTTGAAATTCGTCTTGATGTTAGGACGAAAATGTTGATATATGAAAAAGACAAAAACAAAAAAAAACAATTAATCACAGGAAGACATTATCAAACAAGAGATTTGCCGGTTTTGTTCGGATCAAAGAACGTCTCTAGAAAAAATTGATCCGAAAAAACCCCCCGGAAAATGATGATTTTTTTCTGTGTTTAATTGTTTTTCATTTTTGTTCTTTTCATACATCCTGTCTCCACGGCATTTAATTTCATAATATATTGTGTATTTTATCCTCATATATAATAATGATGAACATTTATTTAAAAAATATTACTATCGCTCCCTTAAAAACAAAGCTGGGACCACTAGGAGAATTTATAATAAGCAGTAAGCGTAAAGCGATGTTCCGGCCTCTGTCGTAGAAAACCATATGACTAAACTTATTATATTTGTCCGCTGATTCGACATTATATAGAGATTAAATTCTCTTCAGGCCCATCTTACTTGATGTTATGCTTAGGGGTTGAAAATCAGGCTGCAGAGTCAAAGGTGACTTTTCAACTGAGTTCGAATCCTTCGACTGGCAGTAATTATCATCTCCTACACTGAAGATTGCATAAGCATGAAACACTGGTGGCTGTAGGTAAGAATAGTAAATATTTATTTAATATATATATATATATATATATATATATATATATATATATATATATATATATATTAAAGAAGGAAATATGAAGATAAAAAATTGCATAAAGTTACATAAAATTGATACACATTTTATTACATCGAAAGTTCAGATGCAAGGAGTTACATTAATCCTTAAACCATGTTTTTTCAAAGATAAACTCTTCTCGTCAGAAGATAAAATTTGGTAATGTGGTATTTATAATAAATAAATATTACTTAGTTCCATTTTACTTTGAAAAATTGAAGAATAAAACTAGAAAGGTTGGGGATAAAGAAATAAATGGCCGGGAGGGAAAAAAAGTTAGCAATATTGAGTATTGATTTACTCCTCTCCAGGAGTTAGGCACAAGGCCAGTTTTTATCTTACTCCCACAAGTAAGATGTGACCCAAGGTCGGGTCGGGAAAGTGGGGTTTAAAAATTGCCTGGGCAGCTCCGTCGGCATTCCCCGGTAGGGGTGCCTCAAGCAGTAAGTAATAAACTTACTCCTCCCCAAAGAGGGGAGGCGAAGCCTGGGAGGGTGGACCTCCTAGAACTGCACAGGACAGACCCATAGACCGCGTAAATCAAGCCCCGAAGGCCAAGACCCGAAGGCCAAGAGAATACCAGTCTATGGGGTGCAGTATGCATCGGAACAGATACTACACTTTGATCTTAGCCAAAAGGCCAAGAAGGTCGAGTAGCCAAAAGGCAAAAGGGGACGCTATGGTGCAGATAGCTAAATAGCAAAGGTTTGTAGAATTGGAGAAAGTTTTTTTAACAATTTTTACAGGGTTTCAAGTAAAAGGTAGAGTATTCAAAAATATCTCACTTGGTCCGTATGGATTCAGTGAGATATTGATTGCTCTACTCAACGTATTGAGCTTTACTTTATCGCGATAGATCAATTTACGATACTTCACTTATCGTAAATTCTATTATCATTAGTATATATATATATATATATATATATATAAATTCTTTGTAGAATGGTAGGAAAAATCCCAGCAGAGTGCTCGATTAATTAAGAATCAAAGTTAAAAATTAAGAGCATAATATTTATTTATTCTGGTACAGAAAAATTAGTACAACATTCGTACCGTCGGTTTCAAGCACGGAAGGTCTTACCCATCCGGCTCTCTTCAGCTTCTGTTGTCATCTGTTTTGGAAATGTGAGGTCACATGACACTCTTGTTGGGACGCGTTATTTGCTCAGTGTGTTGTGTGTGTTTGTTTAAATTTGAATTTAGTGTCATAAGACCGTTGAGATTTAAAACACGGGAGAAGAAAGAGAATTCGAGATTAAAGGGAATAAAAGGGGAATAAAAAAGGGGGGTAAAAAATAAAAAAATATATATATGAAAAAATATATATATATATATATAAATAAATATAAAAAACATATATATATAAAAACATTTTAATACTAAGAATAAAGGAATAAAAAAAGAGAAAAGAGAAAAAGAGTATAAAAAGGTATAAAAAGAAGAAAAAAAAGGGGGTTAAAAAATATATATATATAGAGAGAATAAAATGTAGAGAATAAAATGTAGAGAATAAAAAAGAGCCGGAGAGAAAGAGAGAATAAAAATAGAAAGAATAAAAATATATAAATAAAATATATAAATAAAAATAATAATAATAAAAAAATAAAATTAAAAATTAAAAATTAAAAATTAAAAATTAAAAATTAAAAATTAAAAATTAAAAATTAAAAATTAAAGATTAAAAACAAAAATAATAAAAATAATAAAAATAAAGAAGGGGTTTCTCTGAAATTCCCGTGAGCCAAATTATGAATTTGTATCATTAGCCGTTATATTTTTGAAGGTATGCGTTCTAAAAACCGTTGGTGTGTAAGAATCTTTTCTCCAGAATGGAGTGATTTTTAATGAAGAAATTCGGATCTAAGGGAGGTAACTAAGTTGGAAATATGAAATATTTGAGTTTGTTAAAATGGGTTTGTATATTAATCTGGTGGTTGATAAAAGATAAAAAATAAAAAATTTAATATTTTTGCATTTTGGTGAAAGTCGAAGTTTTTGCTCTTGGAATTTATGTGGATATAGTTTGTTTAAATGGATTTGTAGAGTAATCTAGTGATTGATGATTAATTAAATTAAATATTTTTGTATTTTTGTGAAGGTCGGAGTTTTTGCTCTTGAAGTTTAAGTGGATATAGGTTGATGAGGTGTTTGTTCGTTTTTATTGTGTTTATATTAGTAGAGGGGGGGTAGTTAGACATTATGTGAATCGGTCAGACCAGTTTATAAGCAATGCTTGTCTCTTGTGTACACATCCCTTGAATATTTCATCGCGGACATTTAAACAGGCTGTATTCGGATCGATGATGGCTTTTGAAATGTGGTATTTTTCAGCGTCACATAGAGGACATCTGTTTATGGCTGGAGAGAAGGATGGTTTTCTCTCAATTATTTTCCAAATATTATATTCCAAACAAGCAAAATCCATTTCAGAAGACACTTACCGCCGACATAAAAAAACTTAAAAGAGAAAATAATGCACTTGTATTCTCCGACAAAACTAAAAATATTTATAAAATGACTAAAAAGGAAAAAACAGACCTAACAATTAGCTCCATTACCGATAAATATCAATTAGCCAAGGCAGATACATATAAATCTATTAATAATGATACTACTGAAATAGCTACTAGACTAGGCGTCGAATATAGAATTAATTATTTAGATAAGAGGAAGGCCTTTGTTACTTTAAAAGACCACAAAGAAAACTTCACAAATAAACCCTCATGCAGACTTATCAACCCAGCTAAAAGCGAACTAGGACTAGCAAGCAAATCCATTGTTAAAAATATAGTTAATAAAATTAAGGAAAAAATAAACCTAAGTCTGTGGGGCAATACTAACTCAGTCCTAAATTGGTTCCATAACATACAAGATAAACACAGATGCAAATTCACACAATTAGATATAGTAGACTTCTACCCATCCATTACAAAAGACACCCTAGATAAGGCCTTAACATTTGCACTTTCACACACAAACATCAGTCAACTAGAAAGAGACACAATACTGCAAGCAAGACAAACCCTTCTCTTCTTCGAGGGAAGGGCTTGGGTTAAAAAATCAAACCCAGAGGACCCATTTGATGTTGCAATGGGGGCCTACGACAGTGCAGACATCTGTGACTTAGTCGGCTTGCTTATATTAAATACACTCCAAAATAAATTTCCAGACCATTTCTTTGGTCTCTATAGAGATGACGGACTTTGTCTGTCACGCAACCTCAACGGAAACACATTAGATAGATTTAGAAAAGAATTAACAAACACCTTCCATAATCTCGGCTTCAAAATTACCATTAAAACAAATTTAGACCAAGTAAACTTCCTAGATACCACACTGAACCTTAAAAACAATACACACAAACCTTTCCACAAACCCAATGAAACACTCCAATACATACACAAGGGATCCTGCCACCCCCCCACCATCTTTAAAAATTTAATCAATAATATTAGCCAAAGAATCTCAAACCTTTCATCCAGTCCCGAAATTTTCAACCAAGCAGCACCATATTACAACAAAGCGCTCCGCGACAGCGGGTTCAGAGAAGAAATCTCATACACCCCCAACCGAGACCAACCACGGGGGACCCGCAATAGAAGGAGATCGGTGATCTGGTTTTCCCCACCCTATTCGACCAATACCAAAACAAAGGTAGGCCAACTTTTCCTCAAGTTGCTCGACAAACACTTCCCACCCACAAATGAATTACACAAACTTTTTAACAGAAATTCTGTTAAGATCAGCTATTCCACTGCCCCTTCAATAAGAAAAATTATCTCTGCAGAACCCAAAACAATTACAAACGCAGGCTGCTCATGCCAAGACAAAAACAACTGCCCCCTGGAGGGAAATTGCAAAATCAATTCAATCATTTATGAAGCAACCGTCACAGACCAGAATACCAGTAATGCAGAAAAATATATTGGGATGACGAAGGGAAATTTCAAACAAAGGCTATATGCACACAGAAACTCCTTCAGATACAAAAACAAGGCTAATACGGCACTCGCGACCCGAATATGGCAGCTTAAAGAAGAAAACACACCCTTCACCATCAAATGGAAAATAATTGAGAGAAAACCATCCTTCTCTCCAGCCATAAACAGATGTCCTCTATGTGACGCTGAAAAATACCACATTTCAAAAGCCATCATCGATCCGAATACAGCCTGTTTAAATGTCCGCGATGAAATATTCAAGGGATGTGTACACAAGAGACAAGCATTGCTTATAAACTGGTCTGACCGATTCACATAATATCTAACTACCCCCCCTCTACTAATATAAACACAATAAAAACGAACAAACACCTCATCAACCTATATCCACTTAAACTTCAAGAGCAAAAACTCCGACCTTCACAAAAATACAAAAATATTTAATTTAATTAATCATCAATCACTAGATTACTCTACAAATCCATTTAAACAAACTATATCCACATAAATTCCAAGAGCAAAAACTTCGACTTTCACCAAAATGCAAAAATATTAAATTTTTTATTTTTTATCTTTTATCAACCACCAGATTAATATACAAACCCATTTTAACAAACTCAAATATTTCATAATTCCATCTTAGTTACCTCCCTTAGATCCGAATTTCTTCATTAAAAATCACTCCATTCTGGAGAAAAGATTCTTACACACCAACGGTTTTTAGAACGCATACCTTCAAAAATATAACGGCTAATGATACAAATTCATAATTTGGCTCACGGGAATTTCAGAGAAACCCCTTCTTTATTTTTATTATTTTTATTATTTTTGTTTTTAATCTTTAATTTTTAATTTTTAATTTTTAATTTTTAATTTTTAATTTTTAATTTTTAATTTTATTTTTTTATTATTATTATTTTTATTTATATATTTTATTTATATATTTTTATTCTTTCTATTTTTATTCTCTCTTTCTCTCCGGCTCTTTTTTATTCTCTACATTTTATTCTCTACATTTTATTCTCTATATATATATATATTTTTTAACCCCCTTTTTTCTTCTTTTTATACCTTTTTATACTCTTTTTCTCTTTTCTCTTTTTTTATTCCTTTATTCTTAGTATTAAAATGTTTTTATATATATATATGTTTTTTTATATTTATTTATATATATATATATATATTTTTTCATATATATATTTTTTTATTTTTTACCCCCCTTTTTTATTCCCCTTTTATTCCCTTTAATCTCGAATTCTCTTTCTTCTCCCGTGTTTTAAATCTCAACGGTCTTATGACACTAAATTCAAATTTAAACAAACACACACAACACACTGAGCAAATAACGCGTCCCAACAAGAGTGTCATGTGACCTCACATTTCCAAAACAGATGACAACAGAAGCTGAAGAGAGCCGGATGGGTAAGACCTTCCGTGCTTGAAACCGACGGTACGAATGTTGTACTAATTTTTCTGTACCAGAATAAATAATATATATATATATATATATATATATATATATATATATATATATATATATATATATATATATATATACGTGTTTCGTTATTATATGTATCACCAGCGTGGCTGAACCTTGCAATATCTATCTATATATATATGTATAAATACAGATTTTAATCAGACATGGACCAGTGGTTTTTGACAAGAAAAGGGTTTTAAATCTCCTATTCCGTCTTCTTCAGCAAAGTCTGAAATAGTAAATGATGGAATTTCTTCAAAAAACATTTATAACCGTTATAAAACGCTATGGATAAAGAATTTGAAATGAGGGGCCGCCCAGACGCTAGGTCAGAAAAATAACCGTTAAGTAAGAGATTCTATATTTAGCAGTAAAGAACCAGAGAGAAAGAAAGAAGAAAGAAAGAAAGAAAAGAGAGCAAGAAAGAAAGAAAGAATAAAGGAAGGGAAAATAAATTAAAATGAAATTAAATTTATAATAATAAAGAAAATTATTAATTAAGAGTAAATAAACAATTATTTATTTATATTTATATTTAGAGCATAGTATAAGGTACGTGACTCTAATTAATTAAATTATCTAAGCAGGGGAGGTAACTATTTATTATTATATAAAATATATATGTGTATATATATAAATCACGATGGTTTCAATAATTAAATGTCAAATTAAAGTAAAAATATATAAATATAAATAAATATATAAATAAAAAAATCAATATATAAATAAATAATATATAAATAAAAAATCAAAAATCAATATATAATTAAAATATCAATATATTCATAAAAAAATCAATATATAAATAAATAAAAAATCATCAAAAGTATTATTCACACCTATATTCCTTTAGAAACAAAGATCGCGCAAACACATCTTTGGCTAAACGAATTTGGGAACTAAAAGAAGAAGGAACTCCCTTTCTATAAATTGGAAAATCAGAGAGAAAACCCATTTATTCACCTATATCTAATGTTTGCCATTTGTGTAATGCTGAGAAGTTCCATATTTTTAAGGCCATCATGAACCCAAACACCAGATGTTTAAATGTGCGCGATGAGGTTTTTAAAGGCTGTATACATCGTAAACAAGCACTCCTTATTTATTGGATGGATCTAGTGACTTAAGGCTACCTAGAGCCCTACATACATTTTTCAGACACTTATATATTTCTACTGCAGACTTCTCGTTTCACGAACCTGATCACAGTTCTTTTTCTCCATTTTTTCCCTCTTTCTTCTTTAAATTTTTAAATTTTATTTTTCAAATTTTCATATTATATATTGATTTTTATTTATATATTGATTTTTGATTGATTATTGATTTTTTATTTATATATTGATTTTTTATTTATACATGCATACATATGTATGTGTATATATATGTATATATATATATATATATATATATATATATATATATATATATATGTATGCATATATATATATATGTGTGTGCACATACGTGTGCGTATGCATATATTTATTCTTTGATTTTTTTATATATTGATTATATATTGATTTTTTATTTTTTATTTTTTTATTTATATATTTATTTATTTATTTATATATTGATTTTTTGATTTTTTATTTATATATTGATTTTATTTATATATCAAATTTTTATTTATATATTGATTTTTTTATTTATTTATATATTGATTTTTTTATTTATATATTGATATTTTAATTATATATTTATTTTTTATTTTTTATTTATATATTATTTATTTATATATTGAGTTTTTATTTATATATTTATTTATATTTATATATTTTTACTTTAATTTGACATTTATTAATTGAAACCATCGTGATTTATATATATACACATATATATTTTATATAATAATAAATAGTTACCTCCCCTGCTTAGATAATTTAATTAATTAGAGTTACGTACCTTACACTATGCTCTTAATATAAATATAAATAAATATTTTTTTATTTACTCTTAATTAATAATTTTTTTTTATTATTATAAATTTAATTTCATTTTAATTTATTTTCCCTTCCTTTATTCTTTATTTCTTTCTTTCTTTCTTTCTCTCTTTTCTTTCTTTTTTTCTTCTTTTCTTTCTCTCTGGTTCTTTACTTCTAAATATAGAATCTCTTACTTAACGGTTATTTTTCTGACCTAGCGTCTGGGCGGCCCCTCATTTCAAATTCTTTGTCCATAGCGTTTTATAACGGTTATAAATGTTTTTTGAAGAAATTCCATCATTTACTATTTCAAACTATGCTGAAGAAGACGGAATAGGGGATTTAAAACCCTTTTCTTGTCAGAAATCACTGGTCCATGTCTGATTAAAATCTGTATTTAAAAATAAAAATATTACGCTCTTAATTTAATTTAATTGAGCACTCTACTGGTATTTCCCTTTTATTCTTTTTTGAGTATACCTTTATACTTTATATAGTCCCTACAAGGAATTACAATTATAATTGTTAGCCCAGTAGTTGAGCACTCTCGAGGAATATACCAATATCACAGATTACACGGTAAACCTGGAATTACAACATTTTACCAGATCATTCAAAGGAAATGGATATTCACCACCTCGGATATTCTACAAAAAACATCCCAATACCAACTAAACAAGACTACACTAGGACGCTACTCACTAAGATCGTCGAAGTAATTCGGAAAATGAGATGGAGAGTCCTAAATGCTGACGGTATATTTGCAGAAAAAAACTACTACGGTCTGAAATCGAGCAAATACCCACCAAAAGTTGAAATGTTGGAGAATTTCGAAAGAGACCTGCTTAACATTACACATAATCTTCGTTTCACAAATTACACAAACCCATTACAGTTGAAACTCACCTCTGACATAAAAAAACTCAATAAGCTGAGAAAAGACAATTACTCATTCGTTTTTTCGGACAAAACTAAAAACATATATAAAATGAAAAATGAAATAAAGACATCCCTCACTAAAAGCGCCATTACTACAAATTACCAATTAGCAAAAACTAGCACATACACAAATATTAACAAAAAAGCATCAGATTTAACAACTAAATTAGGAATTGAATATAGAGCAAATATTTTAACTAAAAATAAGGCTTTCATTACTCTTAAGGACCATAAAGATAGTTTTAATATTAGACCCTCTTGCAGACTCATAAACCCAGCAAAAAGTGATATTAGTCTAGTTATTAAAAGTATTGTTAAAAGCATAGTTAGCAAAATTAAACTTAATTCAACACTCAGTCTGTGGGAAAACACTAATTCTGTATTAAAATGGTTTAAGAATATTAAAGATAAAAATTTATGTAAATTCACACAATTTGACATAGTAGACTATTACCCCTCAATTACAAAAGATATCCTCGATAAAGCTCTTAACTACGCACTAGATTACACAGATATAAGTCAGTTAGAACGAGATACCATCCTAAATGCCAGACAAACCCTTCTTTTCTTCGAGGGTAGGGCCTGGATAAAGAAATCGGATCCTGAGGACCCTTTTGACGTTGCAATGGGCGCCCACGATAGTGCGGATATATGCGACCTGGTAGGACTTTATATCTTACACACACTCAAAATTAAGTTTCCCGACCACTTCATCGGATTATACCGAGATGACGGGGTCTGCCTTTCACACAATAAAAACGGACATATTCTAGATAAATTTAGGAAAGACCTCATTCAAACCTTCAAAAGTTTAGGCTTTAAAATCACTATCACTACTAATTTAAACCAAATAGATTTCCTCGATTTTACTCTTAACCTCAAAAATAATACTCACAAACCCTACCATAAACCGAATGAATCACTTCAATATATCCACAAAAACTCATGCCATCCACCATCAATCCTCAAAAACCTTACTAAAAATATAAGCCTAAGAATTTCAAACCTCTCCTCCAATTATGAAGTTTTCACACAGGCCGCTCCATATTATAATAAAGCCCCCCGCGACAGCGGATTCCACGATGGAATCTCATACATCCCAAACCAGAATATTCCACAGAACAACAGCCGCAAAAGGAGGAGATCGATTATCTGGTTGTCGCCGCCCTTCTCCAGCAGAACAAAATCAAGAGTAGGTCATATTATTCTCTCTTTATTAAACAAACATTTCCCTCCAACACACAGTTTACATAAGTTTTTCAATAAAAACACCACCAAGGTCAGCTACTCAACCATGCGGCCTATAAGGAGTTACATCACCAAAGAACAAAGCACGGCAGTCGACACCGGATGCTCATGCCAAAATAAAAATTCTTGCCCCCTCGAGGGAAATTGTAAAGTTGACTCAGTTGTATACAAAGCTGTGGTTACGAGTCAAACTGATAACAGTACAGACGTATACTACGGCATGACACAAGGTTCCTTTAAACAAAGGTATTATTCACACCTATATTCCTTTAGAAACAAAGATCGCGCAAACACATCTTTGGCTAAACGAATTTGGGAACTAAAAGAAGAAGGAACTCCCTTTTCTATAAATTGGAAAATCATGGAGAGAAAACCCATTTATTCACCTATATCTAATGTTTGCCATTTGTGTAATGCTGAGAAGTTCCATATTTTTAAGGCCATCATGAACCCAAACACCAGATGTTTAAATGTGCGCGATGAGGTTTTTAAAGGCAGTATACATCGTAAACAAGCACTCCTTATTTATTGGATGGATTGAGTGTCTTAAGCCTGCATAGAGCCCTACATACATTTTTCAGACACTTATATATTTCTACTGCAGACTTCTCATTCCACCAACCTGATCACAGTTCTTTTTCTCCATTTTTTCCCTCTTTCTTCTTTAAATTTTTAAATTTTATTTTTCAAATTTTCATATTATATATTGATTTTTATTTATATATTGATTTTTGATTGATTATTGATTTTTTATTTATATATTGATTTTTTATTTATACATGCATACATATGTATGTGTATATATATGTATATATATATATATATGCATATATATATGTGTGTGTGCACATACGTGTGCGTATGCATATATTTATTCTTTGATTTTTTATATATTGATTATATATTGATTTTTTATTTTTATTTTTTATTTATATATTTTTTATTTATTTATATATTGATTTTTTTATTTTTTATTTATATATTGATTTTATTTATATATCGAATTTTTATTTATATATTGATTTTTTTATTTATTTATATATTGATTTTTTATTTATATATTGATATTTTAATTATATATTGATTTTTTTATTTTTTATTTATATATTATTTATTTATATATTGATTTTTTATTTATATATTTATTTATATTTATATATTTTTACTTTAATTTGACATTTATTAATTGAAACCATCGTGATTTATATATATACACATATATATTTTATATAATAATAAATAGTTACCTCCCCTGCTTAGATAATTTAATTAATTAGAGTTACGTACCTTATACTATGCTCTAAATATAAATATAAATAAATAATTTTTTATTTACTCTTAATTAATAATTTTTTTTATTATTATAAATTTAATTTAATTTTAATTTATTTTCCCTTCCTTCTTTCTTTCTTTCTTTCTTTCTCTCTTTTCTTTCTTTCTTTCTTCTTTTCTTTCTCTCTGGTTCTTTACTTCTAAATATAGAATCTCTTACTTAACGGTTATTTTTCTGACCTAGCGTCTGGGCGGCCCCTCATTTCAAATTCTTTTGTCCATAGCGTTTTATAACGGTTATAAATGTTTTTTGAAGAAATTCCATCATTTACTATTTCAGACTATGCTGAAAAAGACGGAATAGGAGATTTAAAACCCTTTTCTTATCAGAAACCACTGGTCCATGTCTGATTAAAATCTGTATTTAAAAATAAAAATATTACGCTCTTAATTTAATTTAATTGAGCACTCTACTGGTATTTCCCTTTTATTCTTTTTTGAGTATACCTTTATACTATATATATATATATATATATATATATATATATATATATATATATGAGAAATCAAAAGAGACAATAGTCTAATAATTGTCCTTTAGGAAATGAAATTTCGTGTAATGTTCGGACATGTGAGGTTAGTTGTAACTTTAAATGCCTTGTACCTACTTCGCTATATATTTTTTTAAATTCATAACATTGAGCACTTAAACAAATACAATTTCATTGGTTTGAAAAACAGTAATTTTTCTATTCACATTGCAAATTTATATATATATATATATATGAGAGAGAGAAAGAGAGAGAAAGAGAGAGAGAGAGAGAGAGAGAGAGAGGAGGCTATTTAAATAAAAAGGCGACGAATATATCGGGTCGCATCGAGTCAGTTAAAAAAAAAAAAGAAGTTTTACCCGTAAAAATGGCCTCGCTATAAAACATCGACGACTGTTCGCCAGTTCTCGGCCAAGAATGCATATTCAGCTAAAATAGAATGGCTTCTGATTGAATTTGATTTCAACTCGAAATAAATATTAATGCAAATTAGTCGGCATTCATAGAAAGCTAACAGTAGCTCCGGTTAACACGGTGGGTAGAGAAACAGATTCAATTATATACAATTGATAAGCAAAATGCTCGCACATAGATGCCCGTGCGCAGTTAGGTGCGCTCGCAGACGCGCACACATGACCAAATAATGACGTCATTATTTCTAACATTTCCAAAATTAGCTTTAGAACATTTTTTTCTTTGAATGTTTTAAAGGGGGGGGGGGAAGGGGTGTTGACGAATTATTCGCATTGTTTTATTTTTCGACGACGCTTCAGTCGATGTGCCCGCCGGCCTTCTTCAGGCATATTGTTTATGTTCTGGTGATATTTTCCCTGTATTTGAATAGAGTTGATGTTGATTACTTGCGCATTTTAGACGCTGATCTTTTCTATGCACTTAAACCTGACAAAATGGCGTCATTTAAACACAAAATTAATGAACAATCTTCGATAACGCGACATAAGCAATTGCGTGGAGCATACCATGAATGTTCTCATGAACACTTGTATCTAGATTTTTTTTATTCACAGGAAACATGAATTGGAACAAATACATAGAAGATATTGCACATTCTGCTGCAAAAAAGGTAGTCTCCCTTTACCGAGCTAGAAAACTTCTCTCACTTACCAGTATCCTATATCTCTACAAAGGTACCACCCGCTTATGCATGGGGTATGGGGCCAAGAAGAGTTTCTAACCTAATAGGTCCCACACTGTCTACCAAGCTCCAGTCCCTGTCCCATCGCTGCAGTGTTGCACCTCTGTACTTGTTTTGCAAGGGATGTGCCCTGATGAACTAACTACACCTGTACCCTCTCAACGTAAACACCCCCGACCAACCCGACTAACAGCAAAATCCCACCCCTTCATTGTAGAGGTCCTCAGATGCCGGAAAGCTTTCCACTCTAATGGCTTCTTTCACAGAAATGCTTGTCTTTGGAATTCCCTCCCTGCTTTATTTTTCCCCGACTGTACCAACATGCAGAAATTTAAATGTAATGTGAATGCACAACTCCCCACTTAGAATGTCCCTATCAATATGGTCCCTAATTAGTCCATTAAGTCCCTTGTTTGGAGTGAATAAAAGTAAAATAAAATACACTGGATGAACGATACACTTGAAAAAGTCCGAAACGTAGTTGATGAATAATCTCAAGAACAACAGATATTTAGAATTAATAACCATTGCATAGAAGAAGCTGCTGCTGCTGCTGCTGCTACTACTACTACTACTACTACTTATGATACTGCTTTTAACATACAACATATTGGGCAGAA
Organism: Sepiola atlantica; assembly: GCA_963556195.1. NCBI lineage: Eukaryota > Metazoa > Mollusca > Cephalopoda > Sepiida > Sepiolidae > Sepiola > Sepiola atlantica. The sequence goes on along the minus strand of OY744527.1, from coordinate 33,828,516 downwards.
TATTTCATTACACTGAGCATGTAGAACCCTATAACGGATGCTAGGCGTGTAATAGGGGAAATTAAGATATCCGCCCTGTTACGTTATCTTCCTTGTATTGAGATATAAGAGTTGTATTCCTTGGGGGTGTAGGAGCTTTAGGTGATCTCTCCTGCCTGATGTTTATGTTTCTCCAGAAAGAAAGATGGTGGTTTAGACAAACACACGTGCGTTCGTGACTGGATTTATGTTATTATAAAAATACTAACACGCTCCTCCTTCTCCTCCTCCTCCTCCTCATCCTACTCCCCCTCTTTCTACTATTACTACTACTACTACCAATAATAAAAATAATGATCATGACAACTTATAAAATGCAAAGCTATTGGTTCGAATTGTATCAGATTTACATAAAGAGCCTTGGGATTTTAGATGTAGAACACTTTATAAATACTAACTATGCTGCTTAAATAAAGCTCCAACAACCTTAACCCTAACCCTAACCCTAACCCTAACCCTAACCTTAACCCTAACCCTAACCCTAACCCTAACCTTAACCCTAACCCTAACCCTAACCCTAACCCTAACCCGCAGATACGAGACTAAGAGCACACAAAATATAAAATAAATAAATGCTCTAATTTGCAACAAAAAAAATTAATGGATTTAAGTTTGGACACTGACGAAACAGCAAGAAGAAGAATTTGACGGAACATACACAAGAATGCTACGAGTGGCATTTGACATCAGCTGGGGTAACACACAACCAAGAAACGCCTAAATTAACACCTTTCCACCTGAGAGAGAGAGAGAGAGAGAGAGAGAGAGAGAGAGAGAGAGAGAGAGAGAGAGAGAGAACCTTTGGCTTGTTGGTCACTTCTGGAGAAGTAAGTCAGAACCTTTTAGTGACACTCTCCTATGGAATCCGATACACGGCGAAAAAATCAGTTGGAAGACCCCAAACACACATATATTGACTAACTTGTAGAAGACTTTGAATGCAATCTAGACGATCCACTGACAGAGATGGTTCGAGGGAACGTGTCAGGAGAATCCGAGAAGAATTCTCGACCTGATTGATGGATTGAATTCGAACAAAATATAACATTTTATGGCAATTAAACCTAAGCAAAATACAATTATGAAGTGATATTAATGAATGCCTATATTTTGGGAGGGTCCAGGCCGATTTCGTGGGGCTTCGGTTTGATTTGTCTATTTACGGTAAATAAACACATTTTGGGGTCATTAAATGCTGAAACACATTAGCTTACTTGACTTGTACTTGAATCAGTTTTCGCCGGAAGTGGAATCAACTAGCATCCGGGGGGGGGGGGGGAGGGGGCAGCACACCCCTGATCGCTGCGCTCCATTCTCTCTGGTCCTTGGTGGTGATAATTTGGAGCCAGTCCCCTGTCAAACGTCGGAGACCGTAGACGTCGCGTCCACGGTCATACATAGTTTCTGTGTTTGCTAGGTTTTCAACTGATCATTCCTATGAAGTTTAGAAAGACAAATTAACAATGCCGTTAATAAAAAAAATCATTATTTAAAAAAAAACTTGACTTTTCGACGCAAAGCATCCTATTAATAGGTAATAGAGATACCTTTTTGACTTCTTACTAGTGGTGATTAGTAACAGAAGCCAGCTGCTCGATGTTGTTAACGGTTGAGGTTCAATGTCGATTTAACTTTCTAAACTTCTAAATATATTCAAATTTCAACGATGCTTCGAAAGTGGACTACATTTTAATCATTTCAACAAGCGCAGCCAGCGCATAACATCACACATAGCCATTGAACCCCAACCGTGAACGACATCAACATGGCTTCTATTACTAATTACCAATATTCCACTAGTAAGATGTAAAACAAAATGTCTATTACTTATAGATAAGACGCTTGGCGTCGAAAATTCAAGATTTAAAAAATAATGATTTATTTTGACAAAAAAAAAAACGGCATTGTTTATTTGGCTTTCTAAACTTCTAAATATATTAAAATTTCAACAATATTTTAAGAGTGGGACTACATTTTCTTTATATATATGTTATGATAAATATTTTTTAAATTTCTTATCCACATACACATGTGTTTCATCCTATTTCGGAAATCATAAGTGCGGAGGATGATTGTTTCGCTGTCACATAATTCGAACCTCAGACCTAAGTCAACATTTTAACTTCTGTCTAAACCATGCGGCCAACTTAACCACCACAATGAAAAGCAGAGAATAAGGTCTATTTATGTCTTTAGAAGCGCACATACGGTCGGACAGAACTTCGCATTAGGCATTCAATTGAGCAGCCTAATTATAATTATTTTAAAAAGACCGTACTAGCATTAAGGGGGTTATTATAAACAATATTATAATAAATATTTTTTAATTTCTTATTCTCTCACACACAGGGAATCATCAGCGTATTTGAACCTCAGACCTAAGTCAACAATTTATATATATATATGTATATAATTATAAATATTTGTTTTTTTTCCACATACGTATACGTTACATCGATAATTATTCAATCCGGTCACAGAATTCAAACCATCATGTTTATAACTCAAATTCCGACGTCTTAACCCTCACGGCCATCATGAACAACTACGGTGAGAGTCTTTAAATCTATTGCAGGCAGCTGACGTAAACACTGTTAAATTCATGAAGCTATGATTTTGACAGCTGTATTAATACTACCCACTACAGTGCTCAGCCTAGATTGAGGGGGACAAATAATTATAAATATTTGTTTTATCTACAAACGTATACGTTTCATCATTACGGAATCGTCAGTGCATATATACTTGTTCAAGTCGGTCGCAGGATTTGAAACCCCGTTTCATCCTTACGGAATCGTCAGTGTAGAGATACTTATATATATATATATATATATATATATATATATATATATATATATATATATATATATATATATATATAAGAAATAGAGATAGATAGTAAACTATGAAAATATATTGTTGTCAATTAAGTTACACAGAGGCGTCCACGTTTATCTATACAGGGAATCGTCAGCCTAAATGCACGGATTATTTTTACTGATTGTTTTTGTATATACACGTGTCTAAATAACTAACCAATTAGATTCGGTTGTTATTTCCTTTTCGCAGGTTGTGTTTTCATTAGCCAATGGCTAAGCTTCTTTCAAAGAAACACACGCAGCCCATTACTTGGCATCCTTTTTGTTTTATTTGGGTGTCGCGCATCTTTTTTGTGAATATGTCGAATTAACAGGCGACCTTATTTTAGCACGTGCATGATGTGAATAATTTCATTTTCTATTTTGTTATTCATTGCTACTTTAGATGTTGTTGGTTGCTATTTTGCTTCTACAGTTTAGGAAGTTTTTGGAATCTTTGAAATTTTAATTTCAAGCTTCTCATTCAAACAAAGTGCAAGAGTTTTACAGTTAAAATGTGTTCCTTCAATAGTGACTTTCTTATTTCTATTTTGTGTGGTTGCTTAATATTTCTATTTCTAGTGGTTCTTTTATTATTCTTTTTTATGTATTGATCACTTTTTTACGCAGTTTGCGTACCGACGGTGTTCAGAGTTTTGATCGCCCTATTCCCGTTCACAGGCAGCTGAATGTCTTCCACTGGACCCAGGGGGCTTCTGGGCGATGGAGGGGTGGAGACTTCAGAAATGTCAGTACGAAGGGGACGGGGACCCATTCTCTAGCTCTCTGGTCCACAGCTGCAGTCTGGTCTCTTCCTGAGATATTGTTAGAGGCTCGACATCGCTGAGGAAGCTTCTCCTTGACTTCAGTCTTTGGATTGTTGGTTCACCTCCATCGAAGAAACTGATGTTCATCACTCGTAGCCTTTGTGATCTGTATGCGGCTGGCAAATACTTGTCTCACATCTTTTCTTTTCAATTTTTAAAATCTTAATACTAATGATGGACAAGATTTCTATACTCAATTTGAAAGATACTTTCAAGATATAGTTTTCAACTCATAATTTGTCTCGGGACTGCCGTTAGACCAACCGCAAATGAAAGAGTAGTATCCAAACACCTACTCCTTCAGACAGTAAAAAATGACCCTTAAGTGAATTAGAAATTTTATAAATAAATTATAGAACTTATTAACTATTAAAAAAAAATATTACTGAATTAAAATTCCTAAATGTCCACACAACTTTTAGGATGTACTAGCTCTGAACGAAAAATTCAAAATAGCGTATTAGTGGGTTCCCCCACGTGTGAGTTTGCTCTTTTCTTTGTTTTTTTGTTTGGTTTCACCCAAAAATGAACCACTGTATAGTGTAGGTTTTTTCAAGACACTTTAATCCAAGAACTTTTTGCTCTTTGTGAATTTTTCTGATGATTTTGTAATGTTGCAGAGACGATATTATCATAACACAAGACAAATGAAACAGGCTGTAAAAAATATATCTCACAGAAATGCTATGTTTTTTGGAAATGTGAAAAAATAAAAATAAAAATAATAAAATAAAAACATGGTTATTAGAATATAATATGAACCTGACTTATATTTGCTCTGTTGTCACTAATTGACAATCATCGAGCTGAATCTTTTGAGGAGACTGCAAAATAAAAGGGCACTGATAGTATATGCTAATACATATATTGTCATTAATAATTATATATATATATATATATATATATATATATATAGTGTGTAGATTTCAATTTTGTGTAGAGAATCTGAATAACAGAGCTCAATGTAATTTAAACAGAGCAAAACAGAATTATAAAAAGAAAAACTATACACACATTAAGGTTGTACACATAATAACTTATTTCGACCCCTTTAATTAGGTCTCCTCAGATGTATAGACAACCACGTCAAAAAAACCCTTTTTTTTTGACGTGGTTGTCTATACATCTGAGGAGACCTAATTAAAGGGGTCGAAATAAGTTATTATGTGTACAACCTTAATGTGTGTATAGTTTTTCTTTTTATAATTCTCTCTCTCTCTCTCTCTCTCTCTCTCTCTCTCTCTATATATATATATATATATATATATATATATATATATATATATATTGCTCTATTCAATATATGGAGATTTATATTATCACGATAGATTATTATTAAACGATAATCTAATTATATTTAATTTAATTCAACATTTAAATATTATATTAATTATACATATTTGTTTTTATCTACATCCTTTACGAGAATCGTCAGTGTAGAGAATAATTATTCACACCGGTGGCCGGACTCGAACCCCGGAACACGTCTTTGTTCGCACAGCCGCTGTCAACAACTAGGTTAATCAGAGAGATTAATCCTATTTTAAGGCAGCTGTCGTAAAGTGTTCGATTTTCGAAAGGAACATTGCATTTAACGGCTGTGTTAATACTACTCTCTACAGAGCCCAGCCTAGTTTTAGGGCGATACATAATTAATTATAAATATTTGTTTTAATCTACACACGTATACGTTTCATCATTTACGGGAATCGTCAGCGTAGAGAAGAATTATGCACACCGGTCGTTGGACTCGAACCCCGGAACACAAGTTATATTTCAAACTCTTTGCCCACATGGCGGAAGTCAGCAACTCGGTAAACCAGCGAGAGATTAATGTTATTCAAAGGGAGCTCTGGTACATACATACATACATACATACATACATACATACATACATACATACATACATACATAGATACCTACCTACCTACCTACCTACCTACCTACCTACCTACCTACATACATACATACATACGTACATAGTACATACATACATACGTACAATATTCAAAGAAAATGATCAAATGGTATTTTATGATTACATTCTTTTCTTTTCTTTTGAAAACGATAAACACTACTCTACCTGCTTTCTTCTTCATTGCTACACAATTTGAAACCCTCTCGTTTGTATTGTTCTATACGCGAATACACACTAATCTACCGGTTTCTTTATTAATACACAAATTAATGTTCTTCCTAATGGCACAAGAAAATATCATCCATTTTGTTTTTATTCTTTCCAATTATTTATCTACCTCCCACAAGGTAAGATGTGACACAAGGTCGGGAAAGTGGGATTAGATAAGCCAGCGCTCGAGAGGTGAGCACTCTGGCCATTTAAAAATTGCCTGGGCAGCCCCGTCGGCATTCCCCGGTAGAGGCGCATCAGACAGTAAGCAATAAACTTACTCCTCCCCAAAGAGGGGAGGCAAAGCCTGGGAGGGTGCACCTTCTAGAACTGCACAGGACCGGCAACCCCCAATAGACCGGCGTAAATCCAGACCCAAAGGCCCGGACAATACCGGTTTATTAGGCGGGGTAAAAAACCCTGGTTTATTCTTTACAATTATTGTTTGAATAATGTACATTATTTATCGATATTTCAAATGGTTTTATACTCTTCTTTCAAACGATAAAAGGGTTGATAATTCGTAGAATTTGGTATATTCGGACTATTGTTCTCATCTTGGGTGTTTTTATCACAACGTTTCGGCCGTTGTAACCTCCAAACTTCTTGCAGACGATACGAAGAATTACGAATTACTGAAGACTTCTTCCCAGTCATGGCAGTTGGAACGAGAGCATGCTACTCCCGTGAATTTAATAAAGGGGTCCGTTCGAAATTCCGTCCAGATTCCCGAGTTCGAAAAAGTACACCTGAAGAAGGTCGGAGGTTACATCGGCCGAAACGTTGTGATAGAAACACCCAAGATGAGAACAGTAGTCCGAATATACCAAATTCTATGTGTCATTTTTTTGTTTAATATTTGAAGCTGATTATTTCCCAAATCATCTGATCACCTTCTGAAGTATAGGATTATCTCCTAAACAAATTAACGGATCATCATGAATTTGGAAATATATCTTCTAGGCAACACGGTGAGTAACATGGGCGCATTACTTGTTGAAAACTTTAACATTTAACATATACATGTGTATATGTTTATATATATTTTTTCTGGTACAGGATAAACTCATAAACTAACGTACCGATCATTATACATTTTGTAACACAAATGCTAGCCGTAAGGGTGGGTAATATAGGCTATGTATAGTTTAATGTAGTTTTATACTATGGGGGCAAAAAAAGGAGTGGACACCCTTCGTGAAAATTCAGATATCTTCGCTTTGTGTGAAATTTAAACAATAAGTATTCGGCATCAATTAATAAATATATATATTATTCTAAAAGACTTTTTTAAGGGGCATGAGATGGGCACAATCTCCCAGTTGAAAATTCAATTTTTTCAGATTTGGATAAAATTTGATCGATATTCATGAGACGCCAATTCAACAAGATTCCCTGAATTTCTATTTCTTCTTAAAACCCCTTAAGCTTAAGTCTTATATTTTAGACATTTTCTTGAATCAAAATCATGTAATGGATTTTGATCAAATTTGAATAAGAATTCTCGGCATCAAGTTTAGCATATATTGATTTTAATCTTCGTAATTGGACATAAAATTGGTGCAAACTGTTCTATTCGGGGAATTAATTTTATCCGTCCTGGGACGGGTATTCTTCTAGTATATATATATATATATATATATATATATATATATATATATATATATATATATATATATATATATATATATTTATTTTTTATTTTCAATATATATATATATATATATATATATATATATATATATGTATAGTGAATGCTTTTATTCAAACATGTACAAGGTCTGCTATACTGACATGTCTATGTTATCGATCTACAGCTATCAAGAGCTGAGGTCTCATCAGGCAGAATGTTTTTTTGTGATCCAATCCTTCGGTGAAGTCCAGGAGTCCAGGTTTATTCCTGGACTTCACCGAAAGGGTTGGATCACAAAAAAACCTTCTGCCTGATGAGACCTCAGCTCTTGATCGCTGTAGATCGATAACATCGACATGCCAGTCTAACAGACTTTGTACATGTTTAAATAAAAAATCATTCATAATACAGCTCTGGATTACTATATATCTCTCTCTTCCCCCCTCTCTCTCTCTCTCTCTCTCTCTCTCTATCTATCTATCTATCTATCTATATATATATATATATATATATATATATATATATATATATATATATATATATATATATATATATATTACTAATTGGTCTCTACTTATTAAGGCCAAACACCACTCTAGAATATGGGTTAATCAGATGGAATGATTGTCGTCAGTTGAAGGATGAAGAAGATTATGTGTATTAAAATGATTATGTTGTGGCCTTAAAGGACTGAACAGAAATAAGACAACAAGGAGGTAGTTAAGAAGAGTATGTATTTACAGAAGTTACAGAAGTAATGTGCTGCCAGCGACAGCTTCTGGATTCGTCAATAGCGAGTCTCACTGTTGCAACTATTGATAGTGTCTGGAAGAGCCAACACAGCGAGAGAATCACCATAACTGATTAACGATATGAACTGGGGTTTATTACTAATAGGGAAGGGTTTGTAGACATCGGATTTGAAGACGACAATTTTACTTCGACTACAGAAACAACGCGTATATCTACAACTTACCTAGATTTTTGGCTGGGATCAAAGTGTAGTATCTGTTCCGATAGATACTACACTCTATAGACCGGTACCGTCTTGGTCTTCGGGCCTTGATTCCGCAGGTCTGTGGGTTTGTCCTGTGCAGTTCTAGGAGGTCCACCCTCCCAGGCTTTGCCTTCTCACCCTTTTAGAAGGGGTTAGTGTATTGCTAATCGCCTGAGACGCCCCTACCGGAGAATGCCGACGGGGCTGCCCAGGCATTTTTTGTAGGCTAGAGCGCTATTTATTCTCTAGGGCGCTGGCTTTTCAAATCCCACTTTTCAGACCTTGTGTCACATCTTGCCGCTGTAGGAGAAAGATAAATACCATCTACAACAGAGGTGCCTCATGTGTATTTGGTAAGTTTAGCTTCTTTTTTTACTCAAACATTTTCTCCTATCAAATTGAATTGTAAAATTTTATTTCAGATGCAGAGTTTAAAAGAGGGAATTATTTTATTTACTCTTGATTGTTCATAAAGTCAGAGCTTGATGTTTAGATTGAAAATCGAACTATGCCACGTTAGTATGTTGCCCCGAATTTGTTTTTGTTGTTGCCATATATAACCCCTAGAGTACAGTGTTTTGTATTTGATACAGCCCCTTTTCAGAAACTGAATTTTCCCCACAGCAAGAACTGACAATCGCCATTTGGCTAAGATCAATGTGTAGTATCTGTTCTTAGACTACACCTCACATGTTCTTTCCTCGGCCAGTGAAGTAGAAACCCTTCTCGTTTGAGGCAATTTTTATTTTTGTTTCAATCCAGAGCTCCTCTTTTTGGGGAGCTAGATTTTCCCTACATTAAAAAAACTCACCTTTTGTCTAACTCTGCTCTTGTGGGAGGCAATTAAATAGGTACTGTATTGCGTCGGGAAATGTTTTGTACTAATAAGATACCGCTTATCAAGGCCTAAAAGCCATTTGAGGATAAGAATTAATGAGTTTGTCATAATAGACGGTGAGACAACACTTTGAGGATTGGCGACGATCGTTGAAACTGGGCAGAATTTGATTTTTTTATATTGGGGTTGAAAACGATCATGTTGTAGGCAGCTGGCAAACAACCCAGTGGTATTGTGTTCCACATACAGATAGTTCTTGGAAAGAAACTTTGCTCAGGGAACTTCCGTTTTTAGGTATACAGAGAAAAAAAAAGGAAAATTATTTACAATGGTTGTAGCTTGACAAGTTTATGCTGTGAATATTTTACATAGTTGAACCAGAGATTGGGTCCTATTCGAGCACTTATAATGAAAATAACGATCGAGTAGAGAAAGACTAACAAGGGTTTATTTGTGAGAGAATGACTGTAGAGAAGAGAAGAGGACACTCTCACTAGATTTAGATTTAAAGCAGATGGATGAAAAGACAGACAAGCAGACAAACAGTGTTTGTTTTCTAGATATAAGAGAGTGATGTAGTGGCGTATCTAACAGTTTACGTGCAAGCGCGCGCACACACAGAAGAATGTATTGTTTGTATTATAAATAGGGTTTTATTTTTGATTTCTTGTTCAAGTTTTCCATTTTGCGTTTTGTGGTTGAGTTCCATTTTGTATCATCTTCAGACAGGAAGCGATGGCCCGAGATGACTGGCTTTGCTCACGTGACTATTACGAAGCCAAGTGCCGCGAAAGGTTAATGCTCGACAGGTCAGAGTTCATTTGGTCTCCTCAATCTTTCGCTGACGTCTCCACATTGCAACCACCGTTAGCCACGTGATCACAAGGGGTTTTGCTATTAGCTCAATTGGTTGTTGTCGCGGTTTGATGTACGCGCTTTTCTTTGGGGGATGGAGAGGGAAGGGACGGACGTGCTCGCTGATAAGTAGGAGAGAGAGAGAAGGAGGGAAAGAGAGAGAAAGAGGGAGATACAGTGTCACACACACCTATACACATATATATATATATATATATATGACTATAGATGGATACACATACAGATATGCAGATATACAAGAGCAGAGATGGAGAGAGGCAAAGAGTGGGTGAGATGCATACAGGATGAAAAGAGAGAGAGATAAAGAGAAGAGACAGAGAGAGAAAGAGAGAGATAAAGAGAAGAGAGAGAGAGAAAGAGAGAGAGAAAGAGAGAGAGAAAGAGAAGAGAGAGAGAAAGAGAGAGATAAAGAGAAGAGACAGAGAGAGGAAGAGAGAGATAAAGAGAAGAGAGAGAGAGAGAAAGAGAGAGAGAGAAAGAGAGAGAGAAAGAGAGAGAAAGAGAAGAGAGAGAAAGAGAGAGATAAAGAGAAGAGAGAGAGAGAAAGAGAGAGATAAAGAGAAGAGAGAGAGAGAGAAAAAGAGAGATAAAGAGAAGAGAGAGAGAGAAAAAGAGAGAGAGAAAGAGAAGAGAGAGAGAGAAAGAGAAAGATAAAGAGAAGAGAGAGAGAGAGAGAAAGAGAGAGAGAGAAAGAGAGAGAAAGAAAAGAGAGAGACAGAAAGAGAGAGATAAAGAGAAGAGAGAGAGAGAGAGAGAGAGAGAGAGAGCGATAAAAAGTAAAAAAGAGAAAGGACGGAAACACACGTATATAAATATATCTGTTACTAATGGAGAATTTGTCTGAATCCGAAACTATAGTATTACTATTTTTTATGTTTCGGAATTTTTTAGATGAGGGTTAAAAATTTGTAGAATTTGGTATATTCGGACTACTGTTCTCATCTTTGGTGTTTTTATCACGGCCGAAACGTTGTGATACAAACACCCAAGATGAGAACAGTAGTCCGAATATAACAAATTCTACATACTATTTTTTAATGCTCAATTCAATTTACTATACTATTACAGACAAATGTACTATTAGTCAATGCTAACTTCAGGAGAGTAGTAGTGTAGTATCTACCATGTTGTCATTATACCATTCTTCCAGGCATTACCTCATCTTTTTTTAGGTGTGGGTAGTATAGTATATATTCTGTTGCCATGATACCATCCTCCCGGGCATTACTTCCGAGTTCACAATGAGAATAGAAAAACTACGTTGCTTAAACTAATGAAATGGTATTTATTTAAGCGTTATTTTATAGATTGATCAATATATTTTTATTTATTTAAGTATATAATAACGAAGCGGTATTCACTCGAGGTTGAACTGCCTTCTTCACAAAGAGGAAGTTTCTAGGGAATATCAAATTCAGAAGCGATCCGCAGTCGATTGTATATCCTGGTTTGGGGAGATGACGACTCAAGGTTTTTGCAGTTCTTGCAGGGAGGTGTCGATGCCCTCCTACATACAACGTCTGGTATTCCCAAATGGTCACCCATCTGATACTGACCAGAGTCAACGTTGCTTAACTTTGGTGATCTGACGAGAACTGCTGTGTCAACGTGATTATGCCGTATATTAAAGTATATGGGTATTTATGAAGGCTGAAAGCAATGCAGAAAACCGGAATGGTTAAAGAGAAATGGCAAAAACAAATAAATAAATAATCGAATTCTCTTTACTTAAACTTACGGGGTAGTTGGAAATCTTTTGATATTTCGAGTGAAAATCCCCTCATCGAAAAAAGAAAAGAAAAAGAAAGAAATCTTGCCATCTTTAAATTTTCTTTTCTTTTAGACAGATTGCACTTTTGTTTTACTTTTTCGAAAGGCTGATTTTCTCCCGAAATATCAAAAGATTTCCTCATATCGCGGATTTTGTTAACATTAACAATAAGTTTTATAGTTATTGATATTGTTTGTGAAAGATTTAAAAAAAAATTAAATAGATAGTTGCAAAGATTGATACCACAGATATTGTCTTCGATTATTTAGTTTTGTTTCGGCCGATGTAATCTCCAACCTTCATCAGGTGTATCTTTCCGAGCTTGAGAATCTTTGTAAAACCTTTATTTAATCCGCGTGGGTAGATTGTTCTTGTTCCCTCACCCATGATCGGGTAGAAGTGTTAACTTTTAATGTTATTCTTAGTTATTATCACCTGTAGTAGGGATTGAACGTTTAACCTCCAGAAGACTGTCACATAGAACTGATTGTTAATAAACACCTTTATCCATTGCACCATGTGTAAATAACGACCAAGATGATAAATCTTTTAGATAAGGATGGATAATTTGTATTACTTGAATTATTCGGACTACTGTTCTCATCTCCACAATGACTCGTGGCGCAACAAATAAAAGTGCTAAGTAGTAGTCAGTTTTAAGTGACAGTCTTCTGGGGGTTGAAAGTTCAATCCTCAGTAAAGGTGATACTAGGAATATAATTACGAATTACTTGAGACTTTTACTCCGTCATGGCTGACGGAATGAGAGCAAATTACTCCAGTGGATTAAATAAAACATTCAATTCAAAATTCCGTACAGATTCCCAACTTCGACAAGATGCATCTGAAGAAAGTTTAAATTTACTGAAACTGTAATCGAAAACGCGCACACTAAAAAATAAAAAAATAAATAAAAAGTACAAGCTCAAAAGTCTGACTCTCGAATTGTAATTAACTGATTGTTAATAAACACCTTTATCCATTGCACTATGTATTAATACGACCAAGATGAGAATAGTAGTCCGAATAATCTCAATAATACAAATCCATTTTGATATCATGTTTCGCAATTTTTTAGATGAGGATTGATAATTTGTATTACTTAGACTACTGTTCTCACCTTGAATGTTATTCTTACAATGTGTGTAACCTCCGACCTTCTTCAGGAATTGTATTTACTTCCTTCCCACCCCAGGAAAATGTGGCACAAGGCCAGAAGGTGGGGAGAACAAGCCAGCGCCCTTAACGAAGGGGCACCCTGACCTCTTAAAAATTGCCTGAACAGCCCCGTCGGTATTCGCCGGTTAGGGGCACATCAGGCAGTTAGCAATAAACTAACTCCTCCCCAAAGAGGGGAGGCAAGACCTGGGAGAATGGCCCCCTAGAGCTACGGAAGACTAATACTTCAGTCCGACAGATAAAAGGCCACCGAAATGGACCAGTTCATGCTAGACTGATTGTCGAGAACGGATCCTCAACTGGTATACACCAAGAAAAGAGAAAGTCTAGTATCAAAACATATACTACACTTTTATCCTGTCTCTTTCTCCGGAAATGGAGAAAGTAACCGGATTAAAGTGTAGTATATGTTCTGATACTAGACTTTATCTTTTCTGTCCTTGACCTTTGAAGCAGAGATCTTTCTAGACTGAGCCAATTTTAATTGTTGTCCCGATCCAGACTGCCCGTTTTGGGGAAGGTGGTTTTCCACCTCTCACATTAAAAACTGACCTTGTATTTAACCCTAAAATGACACATTCCAACAAAATGCCTATTTGATATAATATTCAACGAAAATGTGTCAAACTGCAACTTGTTTCACATCTGCAACATCTGCAACGAGCCTGTTGGCAAGTGTGAGTAGGTACTAGTATGATGTTGCATCAACACACCCGCTAAATAGTTAATCAGTATCTTCGATGATCGTTTCTTTTTCAAACCAATATAAAAAAAATAAAGCATTTAAGGGTTAATTCTGCCCTTGTGGGGAGGCAAGTAACAGGGACACAACGAAAGAAAGATAGAAAGGAAAGGAAAAATGAACCAAAATAGAATACAACACTCTGTCCCCCCTCCAATAAAAAAATAAATAAATAAAGCCAAGAAGCCAAAAAAAAAAAAAATAATAATCGAAGCAAATTTTTAAGAAAGAAAAATACGAAGTAAATTATAGAAATTAAAGTGTCTTCATAACAAATGGCTGTTTGAAACACCTTGACAATGGCGATAACCTTTCCTGATAGAAAGGGTCAGTCATCCACTCGTCGGCTCAAAAAGAAAATGGCTTCAACAGTTTTGAAAAAGTGGCGGGAACTTGGTGACACTCATAGACACATATAAAAAGTAAAAACGTCAAAGCGCGTGCGCACGGGTGTGTAAGAAGGCGGCGGGTGGGGCGAGGGGTGGGGCGAGGTGAACGAGGATAAACGAATAGGCTCACTTTAACTCGGTAATTTAGGAAAACGACCGACCGGTAAGTGATGCGCCTGTCTTAAAACGTTTCCCTAATCAACTAATTCACTTGGGGTCTAGTTTTAATCCAATCTCAGTTGTTTAAGTGCTTAGCCGGTTTCTGCTCGAGACAGGACGCGGCAGACAGCGGCATAATGGTTCTTGATGGGGGGACGTTTCAACCAATGACCCCGGAAGGGCTTCAGGTAGCCATACGTCAAATTGAGTCCGACATTCCCACTAGAATATATCATTCGCCATTGCTCTTTCTCATCGTCGGTCATAAAAAAAGTATGGAGTTATTGAGCTGATTTGACAGTTCTTTTCTTTTCTAATTATTACAAAACAAACGTATTTTATAACACGTATATTATAAAACGTATATTATAAGCGTATATTATAAAACGTATTTTATAACACGTATATTATAAAACGTATATTATAAGCGTATATTATAAAACGTATATTATAAAACGTATATTATAAAACGTATATTATAAAACGTATATTATAACACGTATATTATAAAACGTATATTATAAGCGTATATTATAAAACGTATTTTATAACACGTATATTATAAAACGTATATTATAAGCGTATATTATAAAACGTATATTATAAAACGTATATTATAAAACGTATATTATAAAACGTATATTATAAAACGTATATTGTTAAACATTATTATTATGAGTATATGGTTAAACGTATGTTATAAAACGTATATTGTTGAACGTATATTATAAGCCGTTTTTATTAAACGCACATCATAATGCGTATACTATAAAACGTATTTCATAAAACATATATTCTGAAAATTATTTTAGACAAATGTATTTCATTAAACGTACATTATTAAACGTATATTGTAATGCGTATATTATAAAACTTACTTTATAAAACTTACTTTATAAAACTTATATTATAAAACGTATATTATTAAACAATAACACTTGTTTATCAAATGTATTTTATTAAACGTATATTATTAATCAAACGTAAATTATTAACTTTATATAATAAAGCGTTATTATTAAACGTATATTTAAAACGCAGTTTGTAGAATGTATAGTATAATACGTATATTGTTATGTTATGATATGCGTTTAATTAACATGTCTCATAATATACGTTAAATAATATACGTGTATCATAAAACGTACAATAATGTGTCTATAAAACGTATATTACGAAACGTACTTTATAAAACGCAATACACCGTATATTACGAAACTTATTTTATTAAACATATATTATTAAACGCATATAATAAAATGTATATAATAAAACATTCATTATGAAACATATCTCATAAATTTTTTTATAGAACGTATAATATAATACGCATATTGTTGAACGTATATTATAAAATATATATTATGATGCGCATATTATTAAACGTATATTATAAAACGTATAATATAAATGCATTTTAGAGAACAGATATTATTAAAAAATATAATAATGCGTATATTCTTAAACGTATTTAATAAAACATATGCTCTTTTAAGTATATTATAAGACGTATATTATTCAACAGGTGCTCTCCAATATGTGATCTACCGAATGGTTTCTTATCCAATATGTAATCTGCCAATCGTTTACATGCCAATATACGATTGCTCATTTATTGTAAACTACATATTAACCATAATTAACTAACCCTAATCCTAACCCTAACCCTAAACCTAATCCTAACCTTAACCCTTACCCTAACCCTAACCCTAACCCTAACCCTAATCCCAATTTCAACCATAACAACTTGGTAGACCACATACACGAAAAGCACTATTACACGGATATTATAAAACTTATTTTATAAATGTATTTTATTAAACGTATAGTATTAAATGTATATAATACACTGTAAATTATTAACTATATAAAATAAAACCTTTATTACAAAGCGTATATTTGAAACATATATGGTAAAACGTCTATCATAACACGTATTAAAAGTATATCATAATATGCAGCTATAAAACGTATTTTATAACACATATTTTATAAAATGTATTTTATAAAATATATTTTATAAAATGTATTTTATAAAATGTATTTTATAAAATGTATTTTATAAAACATATTTTATAAAATGTATTTTATAAAATGTATTTTATGAAATGTATTTTATAAAATGTATTTTATGAAATGTATTTTATAAAATGTATTTTATAAAATGTATTTTATGAAATGTATTTTATAAAATATATTTTATTAAATGTATTTTAATAAAATATATTTTATTAAATGTTTTTATAAAACGTATTTTATAAAACGTATATTTTAAAACATATTTTATAAATGTATTTATTTAACGTATATAATAAAACGTAATAATAAAACGTAAATTATTAACCATATATGATAAAACATTTATGACACGTATATTACAAACATATTTTATAGAACGTATGGTATAATACGTATATTTTTTAAACGTCTATTATTGAATGTATATTATAAAACGTATTTTATCAAAGATATATTATTAAATGTATATTCAAAAACCTCTAAACTGTATTTTATTAAAAAAATAAAATAAAATGATGGAGTTATATTGCTGATTTGAGAGTTTTTGTTAAATGTATTTTATTAAACGTATATTAGAAACTGTATCGCATAAAACGTATATTATTAAAATATATATAATACAAAGTTTATTATGAAATGTATATTATGAAACGTATATTAAGAAATATATTATAATAAAATTATGGAGTTATATTGTTGATTTGAGAGTTTTTGTTAAATGTATTTTATTTAACGTATGTTAGAAACCGTATATCATAAACCATATATTATTAAATATATATATATAAATATTTATATATATATATATATATATATATATATATATATATATATATATATATATATATATATATATATATATATATATATTATTATATATATATATATATATATATATACAAAGTTTATTATAAAATGTATATTATGAAACGTATATTATAAAAGATATTATAATAAAATTATGGAGTTATATTGCTTATTTGAGAGTTTTTGTTAAATGTATTTTATTAAACTTATATTAGAAACCGTATATCATAAACCGTATATTGTTAAACATATATAATACACAGTTTATTATAAAATGTATATTATAAAATGTATATTATAAAATGTATATTAACAAATTATTGAGTTATATTGCTGATTTGAGAATTCTTTTATGATTATGAACTCAAAATACTCTATTTAATTTATCCTACGGAATTCTTCGTTCTGGATCCAAATAACCTATTTGTTTGTTTGTACTATACTTATGTACGTCTCTATGCTTTGGGCTCCCTGAATAAGTGAGTAAATTGAAGGGAATACCTTGATTTTTACTTTAAAATATGTTCATGTCCGATTTTTTTGTACTTATTAAATGGCCCACTGTGTCTTGATCGATTTGATTTATATATACACTTTTTGATCGATTTGATTTATATATACACTTTTTGATCGATTTGATTTATATATACACTTTTTGATCGATTTGATTTATATATACACTTTTTGATCGATTTGATTTATATATACACTTTTTGATCGATTTGATTTATATATACACTTTTTGATCGATTTGATTTATATATACACTTTTTGATCGATTTGATTTATATATACACTACGCACCTTATAATGAGATTAGAATTGTTGTTGCTGCATTGTACGGCATGTCAACCATCGTTAAGTCCCTATTTACTTACGAGGGCAGAGTTGGACACAACGTCGGTTTTAGATGTGTGGAAAATCCAGCTCCACAAATAGGGGCATCCATTTTGGCGAATTCACCACACAGATGGACTTTTTCTTTGGTGTCTAATTTTGACAAAAGGAAGACTTTCCCGAAATATTAAATGGTTCTTAATCATCACCCGGACAACACACACAGCCAAAACCACACTTGCTGTTATGTAAGATTGTAAACAAAAATAAATAGTAAGTGCCCCCCTTCGATTTATTAATTTTGTTCTTTCCAGCTTCTCATCAATCCGGCACTATGCATTGTCCCAGCTTTCTTAATATATTTAGAGAGATCATTGTTGTTAAACTGTATGTATATTTTCATCCACAAGTAATATAGAAACGATACATATTTGTTTGTTTTATTTTACGGCATATCAACCCCTTTTTCTGTTTATTTAATGTAGAATCCAGATATTTTGGCAAAAGTGTTATGCTTCAAGTTCTTGATATTTTCAAATATTTATTCACGGTGTTTATCTAAACTAGTTATTCATGATGTAAATGCATGTGTATAAACTACCAGAAGTAATTTCATGTCACGCCACGCAGAGAATCTATTTAATATACAGATCGATTTATGACAGGTATTAGTGTTATATATTGTAACAGTTCGATGAAGAGATTCCGATCTCTAGCATTTATAATCAGTATCAGTTAAAACCCTAACCCTAACCTCAAGCATTTATAATCAGTATAAGTTAAAACCCTAACCCTAACCTCAAGCATTTATAATCAGTATTAGTTAAAACCCTAACCCTAACCTCAAGCATTTATAATCAGTATAAGTTAAAACCCTAACCCTAACCTCAAGCATTTATAATCAGTATTAGTTAAAACCCTAACCCTAACCTCAAGCATTTATAATCAGTATCAGTTAAAACCCTAACCCTAACCTCAAGCATTTATAATCAGTATTAGTTAAAACCCTAACCCTAACCTCAAGCATTTATAATCAGTATAAGTTAAAACCCTAACCCTAACCTCAAGCATTTATAATCAGTATTAGTTAAAACCCTAACCC
The DNA here is from genome assembly GCA_963556195.1 of Sepiola atlantica. NCBI lineage: Eukaryota > Metazoa > Mollusca > Cephalopoda > Sepiida > Sepiolidae > Sepiola > Sepiola atlantica. Next base: position 33,809,315 of record OY744527.1, on the reverse strand, counting down.
TAACCTCAAGCATTTATAATCAGTATCAGTTAAAACCCTAACCCTAACCTCAAGCATTTATAATCAGTATAAGTTAAAACCCTAACCCTAACCTCAAGCATTTATAATCAGTATTAGTTAAAACCCTAACCCTAACCTCAAGCATTTATAATCAGTATAAGTTAAAACCCTAACCCTAACCTCAAGCATTTATAATCAGTATTAGTTAAAACCCTAACCCTAACCTCAAGCATTTATAATCAGTATCAGTTAAAACTCTAACCCTAACCTCAAGCATTTATAATCAGTATTAGTTAAAACCCTAACCCTAACCTCAAGCATTTATAATCAGTATAAGTTAAAACCCTAACCCTAACCTCAAGCATTTATAATCAGTATAAGTTAAAACCCTAACCCTAACCTCAAGCATTTATAATCAGTATTAGTTAAAACCCTAACCCTAACCTCAAGCATTTATAATCAGTATCAGTTAAAACTCTGACCCTTACCCAACCCTAACCCCCAGTATTTATAACCAGTATCAGTTAAAACCCCAACCCTAACCCTAACCCCCCAGCATTTATAATCGGTATCAATTAAAACCATAACCCAAACACCTAGCATTTATAACCAGTATCAGTTAAAACCCTAACCCTAACCCTAACCCCCCAGCATTTATAATCGGTATCAGTTAAAACCATAACCCAAACACCTAGCATTTATAACCAGTATCAGTTAAAACCCTAACCCTAACCCTAACCCCCCAGCATTTATAATCGGTATCAGTTAAAACCATAACCCAAACACCTAGCATTTATAACCAGTATCAGTTAAAACCCTAACCCTAACCCTAACCCCCCAGCATTTATAATCGGTATCAGTTAAAACCCTAACCCTAACCCAAACACCTAGCATTTATAATCAGTATAAGTTAAAACCCTAACCCTAACCTCAAGCATTTATAATCAGTATTAGTTAAAACCCTAACCCTAACCTCAAGCATTTATAATCAGTATCAGTTAAAACCCTAACCCTAACCTCAAGCATTTATAATCAGTATAAGTTAAAACCCTAACCCTAACCTCAAGCATTTATAATCAGTATTAGTTAAAACCCTAACCCTAACCTCAAGCATTTATAATCAGTATAAGTTAAAACCCTAACCCTAACCTCAAGCATTTATAATCAGTATTAGTTAAAACCCTAACCCTAACCTCAAGCATTTATAATCAGTATCAGTTAAAACTCTAACCCTAACCTCAAGCATTTATAATCAGTATTAGTTAAAACCCTAACCCTAACCTCAAGCATTTATAATCAGTATAAGTTAAAACCCTAACCCTAACCTCAAGCATTTATAATCAGTATAAGTTAAAACCCTAACCCTAACCTCAAGCATTTATAATCAGTATTAGTTAAAACCCTAACCCTAACCTCAAGCATTTATAATCAGTATCAGTTAAAACTCTGACCCTTACCCAACCCTAACCCCCAGTATTTATAACCAGTATCAGTTAAAACCCTAACCCTAACCCTAACCCCCCAGCATTTATAATCGGTATCAATTAAAACCATAACCCAAACACCTAGCATTTATAACCAGTATCAGTTAAAACCCTAACCCTAACCCTAACCCCCCAGCATTTATAATCGGTATCAGTTAAAACCATAACCCAAACACCTAGCATTTATAACCAGTATCAGTTAAAACCCTAACCCTAACCCTAACCCCCCAGCATTTATAATCGGTATCAGTTAAAACCATAACCCAAACACCTAGCATTTATAACCAGTATCAGTTAAAACCCTAACCCTAACCCTAACCCCCCAGCATTTATAATCGGTATCAGTTAAAACCCTAACCCTAACCCAAACACCTAGCATTTATAATCAGTATCAGTTAAAACCATAACCTTAACCCTAACCCTCAGTATTAATAATCAGTATTAGTTAAAGTCCTAACCCTAACCCTAACTTTAACCTGCGATTTCTTTGCGTCTCGACGTTCACGGTTCCCGTAGTGATCCTCCCTAATTGTGGACACTCTCGATCTGGAATTGAAATCGGACTCAAGAAAACATAGCAAAAGTAAAGCAGTTTGGAGGAAGATCAATTTTATTTAGGCCATTTATATTGCCCACATGTTGCTAGCGGCGAGAAGAAACAAGATTAAGTCTCACGTTGATTCTTAAGTCATTTTGTTTGCGTCCGATCGCGTCGGGTTCCCAAGTCAGACTCGCTACCTTTTCGCCCTTCCCTATATATAGCCTATATACGACATAATCACGTTGGCACACCGGTTCTCGTTAAATCACCGAAGTTAAGCAACGTTGAGCCTGGTCAGTACCAGATGAGTGACCATTTGCGAATACCAGGCGCTGCATGTAGGAGGACATCGATACATCCCTGCAAAAACTGCAAAAGCCTTACGTCGTCATCTCCCCTAACTGAGATATACATGCGACTGGGGACCACTTGTGAATTTGATATTCCCTAGAAACTTTCCCCTTTTTAGGAAGCCCGTTCAACCCGCCTAGAGTTAATGCCGTACCAGATACAAGGTAGGACTCTTATCTCGTCTGACATGAGATTTTCAAGCTATTGTTCACACAGAAAAACAGTGAATCAAAGGTTAACTGATTGACCCGTTGCTGACCCTTACATTCTTCCTAACGTAACAACACACACTCGCTGAACAATGGCAAATAAAGAATGGCTCTAACTTTCCCAAAACTCCCAGATTGGGGGCTCACCATTCAGTTTCATGTCATAACCAGGAAATATCAAATAGCTGGAATCTTGTCATGCACTTTCCACTCCGGGTCACAGTTGACTTTGGATCAACGGTAACTCTCTCTCTCCCTCTCCATTTCCTCCTTATCTCCTTCTTTCTCCCTCTATCTTCTATCTCTCTCCCTCTCTCTCCCTCTCCCGTTCTCCCTCTCTCTCTCCCTCCATCTCCTCTCTATCTCTCATTCTCTCTCGTGCCTTTAACAGGTGTAAACAAAAACACACATCAGTCGTAAGACTGCATACGTTCGCCTGACAACGTAAGGATGGACCAAAGATTTATCAGAGCCTTATATTTCCATGTTTTATGAAGTATTCCAGAAGTTATGTCATAGAAACTATTTATTTGATCAGACTGAAAGTTTGCATGCTGGTTACAAAGATCATCAAATTTGCAAAAATCGGAAGTTTAAATTCTATGAAAATTTCAAACGTGCCCGAACTTTTCAAGGTCAAAGGTTGATGTCATATAAGATGCAATACTTAATTGGCTATACTATGGGCCAAGTAGTGAGTTTCTACGATAAACCCTAACCCTAACCCTAATCCTAACTCTAACCCTAACCCTAACCCTAACCCTAACCCTAATCCTAACCCTAACCCTAATCCTAACCTTAACCCTAACCATAACCATAACCCTACCCCTAACCCTAACCCTAATCCTAACCCTAACCATAACCCTAACCCTAATCGTAACCCCAACCCTAAACCTAAACAGAACCGAAGTCATCGTAAAAAAATGTGACTTTCACTTTTTCCGTGACCTTGTCTTTTGACATAGATATCACAAAATTGAATCAGTTCTAAGTTAGATATTTTGAGCACGTTTGTGAACGATTGATCAAGCGATGTCCACGCTAGGCAGTACACAAGCAAACATAGTGACAACCCAACAAATAAACTCAACCGAAAACATAACCTTCTTAGCGGAGGTAAAAAAAGACACTAATAAAAACTAAATACAACAAATCGCGTGCGCACGTACGAGTGTGTGTGCGTTTTTAGAATTTCTAAAGACGTGTCTATATTCTTGCATATTCTTAACGTCTGTATTTTATCCAGTAATACTTTCATATAATGTTTGACCACCAGGAGGCGCTCCGTTTAATTCTTCGTTTTTCTAAAAACATAATTTAAATATATATATATATATATATATATATATATATAGGCATCATCTTCTCTTGCAGGCAAGTATTGTTGAATATAAGAGACAATTTATGTCTAGATATCCTGTGGTAGATCCTTTCAATAGTCCGAATTAGGATCTTAGTTTCGGAGGGGAATTGGCTGATGAATTTGCCATAGTTTTGATTTGTGTCCCGAGTACTTTCAGACCCATCCGGGTCCATCTTCAGGGGAATGAGGATAATCAGGTACTGACCATGTGTTAGTATACTAGCGCCGTAGCCTAACACTTAACTAACGACTATTCCTGCCCCCGATCGGAATTCAGAAACTCCTAGTGGAAAATACCAAAATCTTAGAATATAGTACTAACAACAAAAAAAAAAACTCCATATATTACAAGCCCTATATATAAAAATCAACAAACTCTTAATTAACAGAATTAACTTTAATATCAGTAATAATATACTAAAATGTCTATAATTCTAACTATAGTTTCGTATTTATTACATAATTCCCGCTAAAACCATCTATAATACTAACACATGGTCTGTATCTGATTATCCCCATTCCCCTGAAGATGGACCCGGGTGGGTCTGAAAGTATTCGGGAGATAAACCTAAACTATGGCAAATTCATCAGCCAATTCTCCTCCGAAACAAAGATCCTGATTCGGACTATTGAAAGGATCTACCAAAGGATATCTAGACATAAGTTGTCTCTTATATTCAACAATATATATATATATATATATATATATATATATATATATATATATATATATATATATATATATATATATTTGCACCTAATGCAGTCATACATTTTATTAATTCATAGATTCTCATTATTCTTTTGTTTAGTGCAATTTTCTAAATCCAATGTATATCCCGTCGCTGTCTCCGCGTGAAATCTTTTCACAACTGAACGCTTGTTTACTGATTCGATTTGACAAAACTCTCGTCCGCCATCTTGTCATATCCCGCTGTTGCGCGACGGCAATATCATATTTCATAATTATTGCACAAAAATAGAAATAATCTTCCTTTATGAATTTTCATTTATTTTTCTCTTTATTACTTTATGCTGTGATTATATTCTTATTAATTCTTTTTAATGTCTTATTGAGTTTAGATTCAGTTTCCATTGGTTTTATAATGTGTACGATTAAAGTTGAAAGAGCAGACATGGTTATAACACTTCTGTCACTCTATGATAAAGATCAGTGTGTATTTAATTGTATATAGATAAATATATAGGTAAAAGTACAAAATAGTTAACACTCGAAACTCAAAAACAAACAAAAAAAAACAACATATAATTTATAGAAAACGCATGAGAATTAAATTCCTTACCGAATCCGTCACAACTACTACCACTATTTACCCCCTTAGATTTCATTCGAAAATTCATGAGCTGTGACATACTTCTCATTCTTTATACATACGTAAAATAATAAATCTCTTTACTGCCATATTATCTTTATTTTTCTTATAGACAAGTAAATACATTTATTATTTCTGCATCTAATTTACAGACGTGTTTGCGGTCTGTACAGGTAGTAAAAATAATATATCTCTTTGCTTCTATATGATCTTTATGGATAATATAGAAGTAAAGTAGATACATGTTATGCATCTCTCTAATTGATGTGTACGAACACGCCATGTAAATTAGATGGCAAAGAAAGCAACTAATAAGTCATTTTTAATCAAAATTCTTACAAAGAAATTAAAAGTAGGGAGTGGTTGAATCAACATGCAGTGAAAGAGGACGAGAGAAATACATGAGAGTGAGAAAGAGAGAGAGAGAGAAGGAGAGAGAAGGAGAGAGAAGAGGAGAGATGGGTGACTCCTTCAGTTAATTACAAACTACAGCTAATTAGAAAGATTATAATTAGATTTCTTTAAAACATAACTCAATTCAAGAATTAAAGAATATTTTAAGATGCACTGTGTGTAAATAATGTTTTCTGGTTTGTCAGCCATTTTTTCTTCTCAGATCTCGATTTTCCCTTTCGCCTGATAATTCCCCTTTTGGTACTTTAACAGATTTGGACCCACCCTAACCCTAACCCTAACCCTAACCCTAACCCATAACACTAACCTTAACTGTAACGCTAACGCGTTTATTTTCATTTGTCTCCCCTATTAACAAGAAAAAAGTACGATTTGATGCGGACGAAACAGCTGTTTGAAAATACAATAAAATGTTTTAAACAAAATATCGGATTATTATATTTTGGCTCTAGTTTTTATTGGTTATGATATCTGTATGTTATACGATTACCATTTAGGTGTAACCCACTTTCTGTGTAATCTTTAAAGAGCAAAAATAACGTATATATATATATATATATATATATATATATATATATATATATATATATATATATATATATATATATAATTAAATATGATTCATTCATTCATTTCATATAAATCATATGATTCTATTGTTGGCATTGGTTTCCCCGATATCTTTCTAATCATTATTATTTCTAGAAAGACATCGGATACTTAAAGGAGGGACCACCTGAAGGTCGCCAGCATCCTAAGTGAAAGTGTTTATGTGGAACGAACAGGAGTCGAACTTGGAACACTCATGTTCTCAGTCCGTATCGTAAACCACTTAGCTACCGCCACCTCCCATATATTATTTTTATCTATAGACAAGCTTAGTCTTTTTAAACACACATCAGTATAGATTTTACAACTGGTCTAACTACTGACAGATTCGAACTTACAATCTTGGGTCTTGTAACCCAACGTCATTAACTTCCCTTCTAGCAGATCAGCTGCGCGATTGAGACGTGTAAATACGCTTTTTAATACAAACTGGTACTGTTTGAGTACATCTACAGGGTTAAACTAAGGGGAGGAAACTATATTATTATTGCTCTGGCGATATAATCATTTTGCTTGAATTAAAGTGCCCTCCCTTTTTTTAAGGAGGCTTTATAATAATTGAATAATATTTTTTATCTATAGACCAGCTTGTTTCGCCTTTTTAAAGACTTATCTGTATAAATTTTACAACTGCTCTAACTACCGACGGGTTCGAACTACTTTGGGTCTTGTAATTCAATGTCATTACCGTCTTGGCCGACCGATCAGCTGCGCCATTAAGATGTGTAAATACGGTTTTTAAGTGAGTTGAGATCAACAAAATTAGAACATTATGTATATTAGTTCCAAGAATTCAAACACAACGATTATTTGGCGTGCGATCGTTTCCAAGACAAATTGGAAATTTTTTATTTTGTATTATACTTTATGTGATTCCAAATCGTACTTCATCATATTTATGAATAATTCTCTCGCTCTCTCTCTCTCTCTCTCGCTCTCTCTCTATATATATATATGTAATCATTTACAAATGCATATTATTTTCAAATTGATCCATATACACATGTGTTTCATGCCAAACCTGCAATCACCAGTATGAGAGGAAACAATCCTTGTCGGTCTAACGATTCGAACCCAATACGAAAGTCATTCTTGACTCAGTAGTCGGAGCGCTAACCGTTGCGGCCAACACGCATTGCCATGAGCAAATGGAGAGTAAATTAACGTCTAAATGCCAAATTTTGCAGGCATATTAGCAAGCTGTCAAACAGAACTCAATATGCGGAGCCTAGAGTATTGCATTACGCTATAAATGACAGCTTGTTGTCAACCTACTTACATTGCTCCATCTAGAAAGAGCTTTGAACATTTATAAATAAATATTTTCAAATTGAAGAATATACACATGTGTTTCATGCCAAACTTGCAATCATCAGTATGGAGACAATCCCTGCCGGTCGCATATATATATATATATATATATATATATATATATATATATATATATATATATATATATATATATAAATTGAATAAATTACGTTTTTGTTATATTTAGTTATGACTATTGGTTTCATGCTGTAAGTGATTCATCAGATGACCTTTACACGTGTTGTGCTTTGTTTATTCTCGATTTTACATAACTGTTCGGCACAAAATTGCTGCTGGTCACCTGATCTATGGTGTTTCTGGCTCCTGTTTTCACGCATGTTTTGTGTATTTATTTCAGTGCATACTTGTCTTTATGTGTTCGTCTTTATGTGTTAGTGTTGGTATCGGCGCGCGTGAGTGATACAATAAACTTGTCTGCATCATCGTACACGACGTCCATTGATGTCTGATGGTCACACACCCTTCAACATTTGCGTTCAGCGCAATCAAAGGGAAGCAAAATAAGACATTTCGTTGGAAATGCAACAATTGCAAATTTATTTTAACTACGTTTAAAATTACACTCATAATCAAAGTTACCATCGTGATGTTTCCAATCAGATATTTTGTTGGAATCCATTCTCTATTTCTTTATTTGAGAAAGGATGCAATTTTGAAATATTCGCTGTCTGCTGAAATATAACAAGACATAACGTTCTTGGCATTTTGGCTAAGATCAAAGTGTAGTATCTGTTTTGATGAATACTGCACCCCATAGACTGGTATTGTCTTCGGGGTTTGATTTACGCCGGTCTATGAGTCTGTCCTGTGCAGTTCTTGGAGGTCCACCCTCCCAGGCTTCGCCTCCCCTCTTTGGGGAGGAGTAAGTTTATTGCTTACTGTCTGAGGCGCCCCTACCGGGGAATGCCGACGGGACTGCCCAGGCAATTTTTAAACCCCACTTTCCCGACCCGACCTTGGGTCACATCTTACTTGTGGGAGTAAGATAAAAACTGGCCTTGTGCCTAACTCGTGGAGAGTAGTAAATCAATACTCCTCTGAAATATTGCATTCATGTTTTGCGAAGTGGCGAGAATGAGTTTTTTTTAGTTTATAAATGGTCGGGCCATTCTACCGCCCCGGGAAGTACCCGTACCCTAACCCTAACCCTAGCCCCCGGGAAGTACCTGTCCACAGTTGTAATCCTCTACCCACATAAGAGTCAGATACTTCTAAGATGGAGTACTACTATCACAGCTGGGCAAACGCCGCCCAGAGCACGATTTCCTGCATTGGCAGAGTACAACATCAGCTTCGGAATCTAGTGGGGCTGATCTTTTCTCTTCTCTACTTCTCCTTTCTCACAGAAGAGACGCTGCTAGTCTCTCTCTGCTCTATCGTTATTTCTATGGAAGGTGCTCGACTTAGCTCCAATCTCTGCATTCTCTCTTGTAAGACATTCATAGCAAGAACTCACCCATCTACCACAACGGAAAAGACTTCTCTTTCTTCCTCCATTTGCTTAGCGTCAGGTGGAATGCCAACTGACAGCTTATTTGAAAGGGTTTCCTGCATGTGAACTGCTTCCTTGCTGATTGGAACTTGGTCCTCTTCAAATCATTCATTTCTTGAAGACATCTTCAATGTTTTTACGTATTTTATAAAGTCAAATACTTTTACTAAAATCTAACTCAGTGTTATGATGACCTACCCTACTTTGTCACTGTATGGACTCTTCCTCAATCTATTTATAGAGCCGTTATAACCAATCAGTAGAAGTAAGCAAGCAGCCTCTGGCAACCCATAACTTCTGTACTTTCTGTCAATACAATTTATTGTAAATTACCTTCTCTTCGTGCAATTTCTGTTGGCCCTGTAAGGCCACAACACTAAAACAATACTATTATTACATCATTCTACAGCTCCATAAAGTATCTTACTCCAGATGCAACCCTATACCTATATAGGAGTCAGATACGTCCATAGATGGATTGCTCCCATTACATCTGGGGAGGTGCCGTATAGAGCAGTTCTTCCTACCTTGACAGAGTACAAAACCGACTTCGAAATCTAGTGGGGGTTGATCTCTTCTCTTCATTGCTAGACACCCTATCGGTATTTCCTAGGAAGGTGCTCGACTGAGCTCTGATCTTTAATTCCACCCTATAAGACATTCACAGCAAGAACTGTTTTTTTTACCACAACGAAAAAAGACTTTTCTTCCCCCCCATGTGCCTAGCGTCAAACGAAATTTCTATGGATTGAGCTTCTTTACAAGGGCTTCCCGTCCGTGGAACATATTACCGCAGGATTGCTTTCCTGCAGATTACAACACAGTCATCTTCGAATGCAATATCAACAAATACTTGTCATAAAACGCCACCATAAGTAATGGAACCGAATTCATATCAGTGATAGTTCTTCATCTTTCGACTGACAATCTTTCCATCTCAATAACCATCATCCTCCAGTGGCTCTTGGACTTAATAAGTGCTCACTTAACAGTAAAAAAATCTTCCTTGGCGCCGAAATCTGAAGTTTATACATTTGACTATTTACGATTCTTCATTGCAATTGGCCAATTGGTACCACAGTTTAACCAATAGAATTTCGCCACGTATGTGCATCTACTGTTAGTCATGAGTCATGAGCCTAGCTGAGATGTGACATGTCTCTCACAACATGATAGTCCATTTATTTTGAATATAAATTCGTTCGTTACTCTAACTAATGACACTACACAGATACATCATTGACCTACGAGCTAGGATCAACGTGGAGTATATGTGTTGTTTTCGGTCGGCGGAGGAGAAGCCCGCAGAGACTGAGAGAATATTTTATTTTTGCCTCAATCCAGAGTGTCCCCTTTTTGGGAAGCTGGATTAACGCTACATTAAAAACTGATCTTTTGTTTAACTCTGCCCTCGTGGGGAAGCAAATAAATAGGGACACATATTTCTCTATTTACTCCCTCCCCCCCCCACGAGGGCAAAGTTTGACACACGGTCAGTTTTTTTTTTATAGGGAGGGGTTACATCCAGTTCCCCTCAACAAGGGGCATTCTGGATGGAACAAAAATAAAAATTGCCTCAATAAAGAAGTACATTTCCTCCTCTGACCGAGGACAGAACAGATACTACACTTTGATCCCAGCCCGAAAGCCAAGAAATGCTGAGTGTGTAAATGCTAGAGTTTGTACGCGTGTGTGTTTGTATATTTCTGTTTATATGTAAGTGCGTCTTTGTTAATATCTCATGTGTGTATCATGGTGTTTTGTTTGTGTGCTTATCTATTTGTACGTATGCGTATGAGCGCGTGCAGGCACTGTAGTCTATTTGTGATTTTCTGTGAAGTCTTTGCTGAAAAGATTTATTATTTATTCTAGTTTTTATTATTATTATTATTATTATTATTATTATTATTATTATTATTATTATTATTATTATTATTATTATTATTATTATTATTATTATTATTTATTTATTTATTTATTTATTTATTTATTTATTTTTATGGTGGTGGTTTACTTTTGCCGTCGTCGGTCGGAAAAAACACAGAAGATTTCCCAAGAGCGACGTAAACAGCGATCGAATCCATCAGCCAACCAACGCTCCGTGGAACTGGATGCCCTCCTCTGGTAAGCGCCTGCACTTCACCACCGGGTCAATCAACCGGCTAAGTCTTTCGCCTGACCGAAGCCTCCCGATTCTCCCAGTCGGAGACTTCAGACACTGAACCGCAAAAACGACACGTGCATCCAACTAGACTGAACCGGCCCGACTCGGGTCTATATCCACCTGGGAAGAACCGACTCTTCAGATGCAAAACACACAAACAAACAAACACACAAAAAAAGGGAGATGAAGTTCAGACTTGATTACTCGAAAGACGAAGAAAATAATAGTTGGACACTTGAGATCAACCGTAGCTATAATGTCTTCTCTTAATTTCGTTCCGAACCATAACATTTATTTAGTCATTGGGGGGGGGGGGGGGATGCTTCGTGATATTCCCTCGTCCCAGGAAGCATCGGCTGGTGTCTTTGCTGGTTTGAATATTTTCGGCGATAAAACATCGAGAATTGTTATTTGATATATGATTTTGATTATATAGTAGACAGGACAACGGGATAAAACATAGTAATAACTTCAGTAGCACTGCTACTACTACTACCACTACCACTACTACTGCTGCTGTTACTGCTGCTACTACTGCTACTGCTACTACTACTGCTACTACTACTGCTACGACCACTACTGCTACGACCACTACTGCTACTGCTACCACTACTACTACTGCTACTACTACGACCACTACTACTACTGCTGCTACTACTACTGCTACTACTGCTATTACTGCTACTACTGCTACTACTACTACTACGACCATTACTACTACTGCTGCTACTGCTACTGCTACTACGAGGAGTCTCACACAGGTCGTTATCAGTGATCGCTCACTGGCAATAACCAGTGGTGTTCCCTGAAGTCTGAGTGATCTCCCCAGATATCCAGTACTCTCCACCTCTTTCGATAATAATTGCAAATGATTTTTTCGTTATCGCAACAGACGCTTACCATTAATTTCTCGCTGGCAACGACCGTCGGTCTTCTCTGGGATGTGTGGGTGGTTGCATTTTATAAATTTTCTTTAGATTTATGTGGTGGTGATCTTTCTATGTTTTTGTTTAATTTCGATTGCAACTTTTATGTGTCTGGTTAGCGTTCATAGTTTATGCGGATTGGTTTCTGCATTCGAGGATTTTCTTTAAGATTTCAACTGTTTTCATAATTATCGTCCGTTTTATAGTCTTAGTCTTCCTTTTCATTCCTATTTCTCCCAGTATTTATTCCAATTTTTTCAAGACTGTTCCCAGTGCTCTTACGATCATTGGTATTATATTGACTTTTATTATTATTATTATTATTATTATTATTATTATTATTATTATTATTATTATTATTATTATTATTATTATTATTATAGAATATATGTGACCCTATAAGTCACACAATATTTCTGTTGAAATTGCGTACTATTTATATTTTGACGAGTGTACACCCTACGTCGAAAATGACAGAAAAAAATATGCTTCGCCAAGGTTCGTACTAATATTTACATTCATATAAAATAATGTCTCAATCGGCGAAGTTAAAAAAAGAAAAAAGAAGGAAAATGTCGCAAATTGGGAAGCTAAAAAAAACGATAAAGAAAAAACGTATCAATCTATATAGAAAGAACAGAAAAAAGTATCATTACGGAAATTGAGTGAAGTATTTAAAAAAAATTAATTTCAGACAGCGAAGTGATTGTCTTAATTACTATTTGCTTTCTCCTTTCCCCTTTTTCCTTTCCGCTTGAAATGGTTTCGTCCGGCATTTTTCCTCGCTAAACTTTGCGTGACTAGATGGATATTTATATAGATACAAATAAATACACAGGAAAAGAAGGAACGCAAAGAGAAAAGACAGTGTGAGTGAAATATCTGAAAAAGTTTACTTTTTACTTTTGTTTTATTGTTGTATGCAACCCCCCTTTTCAAGTGAGTTCGACAATTTAAGTAAACGTTTGATCACTATTATCGCTTACACATTTTGAAGATTCATATAATGGATTTTTTAACCTTTTGTTCACAAGGCATATTACCACTGAGATGTAAGGGCCTACTGTGATTAGGGGCCAAATTTATAGGAGGCAGTCAAACTAGTGAGTTGTGCAACAACATGTTTGTTCCAATTACATGTAGATTTCTGTATGTCGGGGAAACAGAGAGTAGGGAGGGAATTCCAAAGGCAAACAGTCGGAATAAAAGAAGTATTAGAGTAGACAGTTTTCCGGCATCTGGGTACCTCTACGGTGAAAGCTAGCCAGGAAAGAGAGTGAATCCAGTTTTCTAAATTTGTACGTGGGAATAATTTGTTTGTTTTTTTAAAATTATATATTATATATATATTATATATTATATATATATATATTATAGAAGAGTTCATTCTCTTATTGGCTAGTAATTATTCGGGGGGATAATTTTGATATTATTTAAGGGAGATCATCCTGATAATTGCAGAAGCATGGATGTCTTAAATCTAAGGAGAGTAGGAAGTGGACTTTGAGTTTACTTTTGTCAGCCTCGTAACTCCCGCTTCTCTTATTTTGTCCTTTAGACTTCACATTCCATGAGCGATGTTTCTGACAAAGGGGGAAGAATTGCTGTTTTCTGGGCCAGGATATATGACATAAATTTTTGGCTTGTTTTTGATCTCGAAGTGATATTTTTTTAGCTCTTTTTTAGCTTTTACATCAAGTGGCTTCATGTCTTGCTCGGAGCGATTTCGATAAAAAAGAATTCTGTCATTACACCTCGATAATAAAATAGGTGGGAGGTGCTCCAAAAAAGGCATCTTGTGCCCGTTAGTAGTTACTATAGTGATGATGTCATAGTTGAAATACGTTATTTTAGTGATATTTCGTTAACATATTTACCATTTGGTCTTTTCTCTCATGTTGTTCTGAATACTGGTTAAGAAAAATACTCTAATTCCTATTTTTATTATTAATAATCTTTTAGTGTTCGCACAAGTAATCACTTTTCTCCTTTGTGGACATTATGTTCACATATTTCCGCGTACTTTACGCGTACTTTACGTATAGGTTGATTTAAATTAAATAAATAATAGTGATGGGACGATTCCAATATTTTCCCGATTCCGATACAATTACCGATTCCGTTCTAAATTACCGATTCCGATCCGATTCTTTTCAAATCTCTAAATATTTAGCTATAGTATGTTTCTTTTTCTCGGATTACCATAAACACCATGTAATATGTGCATATATTTTCGCAAATGTAAAAATAAACTTGCGTGTGTGTGTGTGTGTGTGGGGGGGGGGCTGATCTATAAGTTTAAGTTTACTGGTAGTAAAAAAAAACACAATTAAAAGAATTGTTTTCGGCATCGGAAAATAGGAACATTTTTTATTCCGATTCAGATACACCAAAAACATCCGATTTTTTCCGATTTCTGATTTCAATTAATCGTCCCAACACTTATAAATAATGGAGTCCACATTCGATAGTATATTAAAAAAAATAAACATAGTCTTTTAAACGATATCTATGTTTTGTGTAAACAAACTCCCTATAATATAAACGGATAATAATAATTATCTACGATGCTGGAATATAGAAACATTTACAACGAGAAAAAAAAGCCCCAGACTGGATTCGAACCCGTTTCTAAATACAAGCCATTTAAATCATCGCGGTTACCATGATACTACCACTGAGAATCGTATAGTTAGTGAAGGTCAAAATAGTACATAGTCCCCCCGTTCGCAGATATTCATTTATGTTTACCATATATCTTTGAAGAAGGGGTTTACTTGAGCATTGTCGACTATTACTAGTCGAGGCTAGAGTGAATGCACCAAAGTAATGACTATTTATTACTATGCTGCTATCGACTGATGTATTTTATTTTGTTTATATATTAAAGTCATCGAATAGTAAAGTCATCGAATATTAAAGTCATCAAATATGGCAAGAAAATCGACTTTCACCTTTTTTTTACTTTATATATAATATATAATATATATTTATAGCTTTTTTATTTATATCTTTTATATTTTTATATATTTTATTTTTGTAATATTTATTTTCATATCTTTGTTTTATCTACATTCGGTTTTTCTTCTGTTTCTGTCATGTTTAAAGTCGTTACTATGTATATATACATATATATACATACATATATATATTTATATATATATATATATATATATATAAATATATATATATATATATACATATATATACATATATATATATTTATATATATATATATACTTATATATATATATATATATATATATATATATATATATGATTGGTTTTTTATTATACATATATCTTCTATTTCTGTCATTTTGAAAGTCGTTACTGACTTCTTTAAATCGTATATATATGATTTGTTTTTTATTATGATTTATCTTTTATTATATATATATATATATATATATATATATATATATATATATACATATATAT